>CAWUFW010000009.1:8107500-8445000 GCA_963921515.1 Calotriton arnoldi
TTTTGATATGGAGACTAGTATAAAACCCTTGACTTTGGGCTTTTTTATAGACCAGGTAGACCAGGTACAAGAGGTATGGTCAATCAGGTTGGGGAGAACCAGGATCAATTTAACATCAGGAGGATTAGGGACAGACCGGTTCATCTAAATAATGTTTTTGCCCCCTGGGTGATCTGAATGAAATTGATTGACTGCCTGAATGTAGGGGTGGGGGGACCTTTGTCTCGTCGGGGTCAGTGGTCGTCCAGAAAGGGAAGTCTGTGCGGGCTGGTGAGTTGGAGGCAGTCCCGTCATTGGAGCGTAGGGAATCAACCTCCAGTGAGGAGAGTAGGGAGATTGGAGAGGGCAGCATAGCTCACCCTGGGGTAGATAGTGGGGTGCATTATTCTGATGGGAGTAAGAATGATGGCTCTTTAAAAATCATATCCTGGAATATAGCTGGTATAGCAAATAAACTTGAGGATATGCATTGTCTCGCCTTGGTAAGGGACTTTAACATAATTTGTCTCCAAGAAACCTGGGCGACGGAGAATACGTGTTTTATAGAGGGATATAAAACCTTCTTTTGTCCAGCAATCAAACCCCGAGTCGGAAGAGCAAAGGGGGACTGACTGTGTTTGTGGATTTGAACATTCAGGGAAGGTGGAAGGACTTGGCTTGTGATTCACATAATGTACAAGGGGTTAGACTCATAGCTAAGGGATGTAGGGTAACTATTTTGAATTTTTATAATGCCATACAATGCACACCACAGGGCCTAAATAGTATACATGAATTAGATGGATGGCTGGACCGTCTTACCAGGAGTGGGCATGGTGCAACGCACATGATAGTAGCAGGCGATTTTAATTGTCATCCATGCCCGGATTTAAGGGTGGCTCACGGTGTGTGGTCGTCATGTGCATTAAGTGAGGGTATGCATATGGAACACACCCGGATGGGTAGGGAGCTGACGTGCCTTTTACACACACACGGGTTATCACACACGTTGGATATGGCCGATATTGTGGAAGGCTCCCTGTTGGACCCCACTTTTAAGGGAAGAGGGTGTCATTCAGTTATTGATTATATTTTGATCTCACAGGCAATGAAAAGATCTGTTAGGAAATTTAATATTTTACACAGTGTATTTAGCGATCATAACCCAGTAATTTTAATAGTTGATGTATACAGTCAGAGTGTGGTCAGACAGACAGAGGATCAATTATTATCCACGATCGATCAAGGCAGGCGATTAAGATGGGTCCAGATAAATGAGGCAGGGTTCAACGCGGCTCTATTTGGTCAAGGAGCTAAAGACATCATGAATTGCTTGGACCCAGAGGTGGAAGGGGCCGACTTGATTAAGGCTTTCACAAATATCGCTGTCCTTGTCACTAAATTGCTGAAAACACAGCCACGTAGGCATAGGGGGATTCCCCAAGATGGTTTAGCCATCATTGTTCTCTTACCCTTAGGAACTTGAAGGATGCTCTCAAGCAGTCCCCTAGGGATAGAGAGAGGGTGTTGGCGTGTCGCGCAAGTTACAAGTTAGCGTTAAAACAACGTAGAGGTCAATTGCAGCGGATAGCGTGGGAGGAACTCCTTGAAGCAGCAGAGCAGAAAGATTCAGAACGGTTTTGGAGGGTTATAAATAGTCCCTGTTTTGCGGACCCAAATAAACCCGCAAACCCAAATAAACCAGGGCTAAGTGGTAATATACTCCCGGAACAATGGCAGGAATACTTTCAGGGCCTATATAACCACTCGTCTGGCCAGGCAGAAGCATGGTTGTTAACTACACCCACAAGGGCTACCTCTGTCATTTTTTCGTTGGAGGAAGTCACTGTTGGTATCGAAGGGCTGATGCGAAATAAGGCCCCAGGCCCAGATGGGATTCCACCCGACCTTTTCAGATCGAATGTACAGGTCTGGGCACCTTTATTAACAAGGGTCTTAAATGCGGCAATAAGTGTTTCAATGCCTACATCTTGGTCTTCGGCAATTATAGTACCGATCTTTAAGAAGGGTAATCGGGATAGCCCGCACTGTTATCGACCAATATCTTTGATAGATGTATCAGCCAAGGTCTTGGGGCGGGTAATTTTAAATAGACTAATGGAGTGGGCCGAGTCTGCTAATATAATCACTGATGTTCAATACGGATTCCGCCCAGGGAAATCAACTGTGGACCAGTGTCTTAATCTTTATCTTATTTCTGCTAAATATACGCTGTTAAAAGGGGAGGTTTTTTATTTGGCTTTTATGGATTTATCGGCGGCTTTTGACCGCGTGAACCGGAACAAGTTGTGGCTAGTAATGGCTAACCAGGGGGTGGATTTAGAACTAATAAATATACTTCAATCACTGCATAATCACACCACGGCTGCAGTAAGGTATACCCAGGAGGGAAAAGTAACGGATCGGTTTGGATGTTCAAGCGGTGTCAGACAGGGATGCATTCTGGCTCCCTTCTTATTTACTTTATACATTAATGGCCTGGATGCGGCACTGCGGGATATTAGGGCAGATGTACCACGAATAGGAGAAAGAACTGTGCCGGTTTTATTATATGCAGACGACGCGGTGTTATTGGCACGCACCCCTCATGGTCTACAACTTTTAATTAATGGTTTTGTAGAGTTTATGGAAAAACTCGAGATGGCCCCCAATCTCACCAAATCATATGTAATGGAGATGGGGAAAAAGCCAGCCAAATCATTTAAATACACCATTGGCTCGCATGTCTTAGGCAAAGTCCCAGTTTTTGCTTATTTAGGCATATTATTTGATGGGAAGCTTAACTTTAAACAGTTATTAGAAGAGAAATCTCTGTCTTTAATTAGATCCACAGGTTCAATTGCGAACTTTGCAAGCAGGCTTGGGCTGTGGACCCCGGATGTGATTTTGAAACTGTACAACTCAATCTGCTGTGCCAAGGTGCTGTATGGTAGTGAGGTCTGGGGCTTTGTGAAAATCAATAGCCTACAAACGGAAGAAAACAAATATATGAGGCGCCTGTTAAGGGTTCCCCATAGCACCCCAGCATTTATTGCACATGAAGAACTGGGAGCTAGTTATATCTCAGATTTAGTGGCTGTTAGACCTATAATTCACTGGTTAAAGGTCTGGTTAAATGAAGAGATAGGCCTGACAAGGCTTGTTGTTCAGGATTGCTTGTCCCTGGCTAACGTAATGAAGATCCCATGGTTAAAATATGTGCGGGATTGCCTACAAAAAATGGGACGGCAGGCACTGTTCGATGAGCCAGATATAATAAGACAGAAGGACAAGGCAGTTGTCAAAGAGTTGTTTTTCCAGTTTAGTATGGCGCAACGTGAGAGTAACGAGTTGGTTAAACCCACAGTAAGAGAACATGTTTTAATTAAAACCTCCTTGAAAATAGAACCATATTTAACTATTATGACAAATGCCCATGATAGATTTTTAATCACACGTTTTAGATTTAATTTTATCCACCATATTTTAGCGGTTCCAGCAGGCTTTGGAGTAAAGCCTGGAGAAAGAGGGCCCTGCGGCTGCGATAATGTGTCTCCGCAGGATACCCTCCACTTCCTTTTTAATTGTTCATTTTATGACCTCCCTAGAAAAAGGTTCTTGAAGTCTTTATTACAGACTACTGGTATTAGACAGGCACGCGTGGCATTGCTCTTTTTAAAACTTTCCGCAGATGTTTTAACCTTGTCCTGTGTGGTAAACTTTTTAAGAATGGCCCTTAAATCAAGATCTACAAGAGTGGCTAATGATACTGAGACATGATTTGTTAGTATGTTTTTAGATACCATGAAATATTGGGTTGTTAATTTTTTGGTTGTATCTATATGTAAATGCTTATAGGATTTGTGTTCCAAATCGAATAAAGTAAATATTGATTGATTGATTGATATATTCCCCCCCAACCCCCTGTAAAGTAAACTGAGCCTACACTCTTATTCCCTAGCTCTTTTAGTTATTTACTCTTTGGAAACACCCTATATTTGTTTTACATTAGCAAACGTTTTATATTCCGTTCTTCGGACTAGGAGAAGATCCTCAAATAGGGGTGTTGTTTTACGTGATTATTCTTACCAACCGTCATCAATTGTTAATACTGTTTTTAATTAAATTGCTGCTAGTTAGCTAACACGTTAAATTGAATCTGTAAAAGAAAAATGAATTGTCTACGTGATGGTGATATAATCACAATTTGATTAGTGTAAATATTCCTCTTATGATATATAGCTGCTAGTTTTAGAAATGCGGATGCACTTAAACTATGGTATTTTTAATAGGTAAATATACAAAATGAAAGTTTTTAACTGTTTTAAAATATCTCTCGATCAATTCGTATTATGATAATTATTTGTACTTTTATGCATTCACCAAATGCGAATAAAGTTATTTGATTGATTGATACTCCATCATGCTCTCCAACGAAATGCTCCTCCTAAGGCTACACCTACAACGGAATGAAAAGCACATTACGCTTTATTCTTCCCTAAGCTGATAAAAAGCACCTGGCCCCCACTGTAGGTACCTCAAATGCTCCTAAAGATATATCTGTGCTGGATGCTGGAGTCTCTGCGGTGTTTCTTCACATGTTGTATGTATCCTTCCTTACAGGATTACGGTTTGCTGAGTGTGCATTAGCTGGATCCTGGATTGCTGGAAATGCTACTGCTGGATTCAAGATCACCTGTATTGCTGAGATGACGTCATACACTACACTAGCTCCATCTGAGGGGCTTCCCAAGCCCGATCACCGCTCCTGCTAAACTTTTGATGGCCAGTCTCCCTGGGTGGACCAGAAGGGTCCCCGGCTACGTCCCAGCTCCTCGAGTGCAGGAGGCCCAGGCCACCGTGATCAGGGTGGGCTGCGATTCTCGTTAAAATGTGCCTCTCAAGTTTCAGACCACAGCCCCTACTGCTCTCCATCAACCAGACCAAGCAAAGGCACTGTCTCCGGTCACCAGGGCCCCCATGGCGCCCCACTCCAATCCCACAGCCTAGGCTCACTTCGCCCCCTGAGCAGGCTTCTCGGCACTAACATTGAAGTCCAGGCCGGGATCAGCTTCCTCGGCACTTGAGGTCTATCTTTATACTGCTGCAGCGTGGTTCTTGTTCAAATGTGCCTATAAAGTTTCAGCCCCCACCACCCTTCATCAACCATGCCACGTGAAGGTAAGTCCCCGTCTTCGTTCACCAAGGCCTTTGCAGCGTCATCCACCGAGCAGGTATCTCAGCAACATCACTGAAGTCTGGCACCAGGTTCCCTGCCATGTGGGATCTCTTTACACCACCGTAGCCTGCGTTTTAAGGTTTGGTCACATTTGGTTTGATTATGAGGGTATTCGGCACAGGAGATTTAGACATTGCTTAATCTGCTAGCCATAGAAGAGTGAGAGACATCCTGGAACGCAGGCAGGAGACTGCCCAGCGACTCCGAGGTCTACATTCACACCCACAAGAGTCCCTCCCCAGTGGTAACATTCAATTGTGTGTCCACTGCTGAAGAGGTAGTTGGAGGGAGAACTGAGCTTCTGGAAGGTCACAGGCCATCAAAGTCAAGAGCGTGGAAGAGAAAGGATAAGGTTAACATGAAGGGGAATTCTTGAAATAGAAAATACCATGTGCAGGTGTTTCTTGGCTTCGAGTGCCCTCTGAAAAATCAAATTAGGCTGGTATCAGAATTGCTGTGCCTACTACAGGTCCAAAGTTCCTTGATGTTCCAACATAGTAGATAAGGATTTTGTAATGCAACCGCTGATCAGGTCTCATTTCATGATACCTTTGCCTCGCACACAAATTCCACTGAAATACTTCTCTGTAAATATTCATTCAAGTCCACAGACTCAAGTTGTAGTAGAGTTACAGCACTGTTGACAATCACACAACACAAAATATATTAGCAACCATTTAATATTACTGTGCCACCAGTATTCGTGTATGGGTGTCGGACCTCTGCTGTGCGTTAACCACAGATAATCTAACTGCTTGTTTATTTTCTGTCCTTCATTTAAGTTTCTCCAGTCAACATCCTTCCAAACGTGGACTGCATCAGGTTAGAGGATTCCAAATCATGTCCACACCAAGAACCCCTGATGGGAGCTGGAACCCAGGGCCGCCACTAGGCACAGATGCAACACTCTAGACATGAGCCAGCCTCCCTCGGACAGCAAGACAATGGTCTCCTGTGCTACCATTTTATTCTGCAAATATAAGCTATTGCCTGTGCTAGTAAATACACTCAGCAGGACATTTATTAACCAGATACATCATTTCCAAAACGTCCCATATGTCTCGTTAAAGATCCATTTTAAGGCAGAGAGCAATGTCATTGGCCATGGGTGTTTTAGCATTAATACAACTCATTTGAGATGGAGATTAGGCCCAGAATTGAGGATACACTCAACATAGGCATCCGTTTCCCCATATGGTGTCGTTCCTGAATTCTAACGAAGGACAGTGGAGGTACAGATGAATGACTTCCTTTTATTCCCAGTAACTCATTTTGTACAGCTTGTGTACATAATGGAAACCACTGGAAATAACATGAATTAGTATATTGGTCTGGAGATCCTAAATCCAGCACACGGTCGAGCATACAGCTCAGAGTTTTTTTTTTTTTTTAAATCACCTATCGCTCATAAGAAATACATTCGGAACTTAAAAGCTCTGTACCACTAATGAGTGGGTCTGGTGGCTTAGCGGACTAATGCATCCACTGCAGGGGCCTGTGTTCGACCTCATGGTCACAGGTTCAAATCCCGGCGGGTCCACTCAGCCTTTCATCCATCGGAGGTCGATAAAATGAGTACCATTGAGTTGGGTAACAATAAACATCTGTTATTCAGCGCCTTGAGACCCCTGGGTGATATGTGCGCTTTACAAATACACGTCTTATGTTATGAAATGATTCAGTGGATTGTCCTCTCCCCCCCCCCCACCACACCAAGCGGCCATTGCAGATCTGCATTATTCCTGAAAGCAGGATCTTATTTTCCACTGCTTGCATTTATCTCAGGTACACATGGTCTGAGCTCTAAACCAGGGAGTATATGGTGCATCAGAATAGAAACATGCATCAGAGACGCTTGCCGGACGGGAAAATTGTTGAAAATAAAAAAATGGTCACTCGGCTGCTTCAATGTGTTTTAGAGTGCACAGTTCGACTTACTATCAGGCCTGCTCGCCCAATGTGCACTAAAAATAAAACACTTGTCTTTAATCTGCTGCAAGCTGTTCATGAGTGAGATGCCCTGTGGGGCATTTTACAAGACGGAAAAGTTACAGATAAATAAAATGTATGACCTCGACCCCCTTTTTTGGATAGAAGAACAGTGTGCACATTTCTTCTTTGCAGAACAGTTTTTTTTTTGTATGTTTTTTTAGAATCAGAAACACTAGATTATGTCCCCGTAGATGTTAGAAATCAGGAAAGGACAAAGAAACATTTTTGATGATTGGAAAACCTGTGCATATCCACTACACCATTATCGACATGCAAATAGATACTCTGCAAACCTAATAGAGAGGCCTGAAACTTGCACAGAAGGGTCATGCACATATGGCTCATAATGTGCTTGTGGCATCACTCCTTCCTGCAAAACTACATCACCTTGCCAGTCCCGCTAAAAGAAGGTGAGGGGATGTTGAGAAGATGTTGGGAATGGAATGACATCACCATAAAGGTAATTGTCTTACTCATATATCCTAACTCTACACATTCCCAAAGTATGAGCATATTCCACAACAGCAAAGTCTCCTTAGCTCTGGAGGAGTGCTCAAACACTGGAGGGAGATTTGGTCTCATGCAGTGTAGCAGTAGACACTGGAGGGAGATTTGGTCTCATGCAGTCCAGCAGTAGACACTGGAGGGAGATTTGGTCTCATGCAGTGTAGCAGTAGACACTGGAGGGAGATTTGGTCTCATGCAGTCCAGCAGTAGACACTGGAGGGAGATTTGGTCTCATGCAGTGTAGCAGTAGACACCGGAGAGAGATTTGGTCTCATGCAGTGTAGCAGTAGACACTGGAGGGAGATTTGGTCTCATGCAGTGTAGCAGTAGACACCGGAGAGAGATTTGGTCTCATGCAGTGTAGCAGTAGACACTGGAGGGAGATTTGGTCTCATGCAGTCCAGCAGTAGACACTGGAGGGAGATTTGGTCTCATGCAGTGTAGCAGTAGACACCGGAGAGAGATTTGGTCTCATGCAGTGTAGCAGTAGACACCGGAGGGAGATTTGGTCTCATGCAGTGTAGCAGTAGACACCGGAGGGAGATTTGGTCTCATGGAGTGTAGCAGTAGACACTGGAGGGAGATTTGGTCTCATGCACTGTAGCAGTAGGCACTGGAGGGAGATTTGGTCTCATGCAGTCTAGCACTAGATACTGGAGGGAGATTTGGTCTCATGCAGTGTAGCAGTAGACACCAGAGGGAAATTTGGTCTCATGCAGTGTAGCAGTAGACACCAGAGAGAGATTTGGACTCATGCAGTGTAGCAGTAGACACCAGAGAGAGATTTGGACTCATGCAGTGTAGCAATAGACACCGGAGGGAGTTTTGGACTCATGCAGTGTAGCAATAGACACTGGAGGGAGCTTTGGTCTCAAGCAGTCCAGCAGTAGACACCAGAGAGAGATTTGGACTCATGCAGTGTAGCAGTAGACACTGGAGGGAAATTTGGTCTCATGCAGTGTAGCAGTAGACACCAGAGAGAGATTTGGACTCATGCAGTGTAGCAGTAGACACCAGAGAGAGATTTGGACTCATGCAGTGTAGCAGTAGACACCAGAGAGAGATTTGGACTCATGCAGTGTAGCAATAGACACTGGAGGGAGCTTTGGTCTCATGCACTGTAGCAATGGAGGAGGTAAGCTATGTGGAAATGGTGGCCATAGTGGTAACTAAACTGGCATTATAGCCTCTCAAGGTCATAAACAGTTGAGCAGTAGTGCATAAAACCAATATTTTAGTGAGGTACAAATAAAAGGCACACCTCCTATTCAAGTTGTGAAGTGTTCCTTTCGCAAGAAAGCATGGAGAGAACATATTTCCTCCATCTAATTAAGTCCAATCAGAATCATGGCGACAAAGGTAGGTGGGTGAATATTTATTCTCATCCTGCCCTAAATCAAATACAATATACACACACTCAAACTTGCACTCTCTAACGTTTCGTCTGCAGTATATTGTGCACCACATATCGCAGATCATAGAAATATGGTTCACTCCCGCAATCTCACCCATCCTAGACATTCCTATTCCCACAGGCTATAGCATCATGTGGACCATGCATATAAGAAAGGAGGAGACCTCGCTGTCACCCATAAGTCATCTTAATCCTGTACTGTAGGCAAGCATATGCTGAAATGCCATTTCCCAGTCTCTGCAACTTAGACGGCCACCTTCCATTTTATCTACAGGCCTGGCGGTCAGAACAAGGACTTCACTGATGAATTATTTGATCTCCTCACCACCTCGTTTATCCGACATGCCCACACTATCCTCTTACGGGGGACTTCAACCTCCCAGACAACGCAACCTCAAAAAATATACCAGAGACACTCTTTGACCTCATCATACACTCAATGTCTTACAACATGTCACACAACCGACATGGTCTTAAGGTCACATCCTACACCTTATCTCAACATCAGCAACAATCCAGTGCAAACCACCCATATCCCTTCACTGGGCCGACCACTTAGCCATTACTATCTCCCTGCTAAAGGTCTAACCAACAAATGAAAGTCAATAAAAATGTGACAAACCTTCAGATTCTTAAAAAAGTTCTCCATAGACAACTTAATGCGTGAACTCTTCTGTCACCCTATTAACTCCACATCCAATGCCAAACCTTCTAAACAGCTTACGCTTTTTTTTAGAAAACTACCAATTAAAAAACAAAAGTGCAAGCAGAAGCTTACAGCACCTTGTAACTCTAAAGATCTTGCTGACAAACGATCAACCAGCAGACAAGAAAGAAAATGAAGAAAATCAGAAATCCCAATGACCTCATGATACTAAAGTCCTTCCGCACAACACACAGAAAGCTCATTATTATCGGGCAAAGTACTATACCAACACCATCAATGAAGCCACCAACAGAAGTAGAATGCTTTTCAAGACAATCAAGCACTGCATCAACTCCTTGCCAGACCCACCTCATTATCACTTCATACAAAAGTGCAATGTCATCAACTTCTTCTTCAGTGAAAAAATATTGACGATCCAACACCATATCGACAACACCAAGCTGCCTTCATCTCTTATACCCACCTGTGAGAAAGTGCCCTCTTTCTGCATGGTTGCCCCCACTTTTTGCTGAACTGCTGATGTGCTTTGACTGAGTGTGCCCTGGGCTCCTGCCAATCAGGTACCCAGGGCCTATGTTCTTTCCCAAAACCTGCATTAAAAACAAAACCCAATTGGCATCTCTGGCCACAGGTCAGCCCCTGGTAAATGGTACCACGGGTACCCAGGGCACTGTGACCAGGGAAGACCTCTAAGGGCTGCAGCACTTATTGTGCCACCCTTAGAGGCCCTGTACCATTACACTCACACACTGCCATTGCAGGCTGCATGTCTTGGTGCAGAACAAAGTGAAGAGTCGACATGGCACACATCCATGTGTGCCATGCCTACAACCCACTGCCCTGGCATAGATCAGTCACCCCTCTAGCTGGGTGCCCTATACCAGTGGTGAGGGTACAGGTGCATGAGCCCAGTACCCCTACAGTGTCTGAGTCCATTCTTAGACATTGTAAGTGCAGTGCTGCCAATAAGAGTATATGGTGCTGGGAGGTTGTCATTACGAACTCCACAGCACCATAATGGCTGCACTGAAAACTGAGAAGTTTGGTATCAAACATCTCAGCACATTAAACCCACACTGATGCCAGTGTGGGATTTAATGAAAAATGCACACAGAGGGCATCTTAGAGATGCCCCCTGAAAAACGACCTACCACTAGTGTCCAGGCTGAGTGGCTGCTTTCAGCTGCCACCACAAGACATGTTTCTGGATCCCTGGGTCGAGAGCCTGCTGCTCTCGGGGGGCCTGAAACAATGCACATCCTGGGACGAGGTGCCAAGCCTCCTCCCCCAGGATGGGCAGGGTCCATGAAGGGGAAGCTTCAAAGGCTTGCTGCCTTTGTGAGCTTCCCCAGGCCACTTGCTGCTTTCAGCAACTGGTCCCCACTGGTTCTGACCCCCACTTTGGGCGGGAGAACCGGCGGGAAAAACAAGCGAGGAAGAGAGGTGTGCCCACCTCTGCCAACTCCACCCCTCAGGTGGGGGAGGCGAGGTGAAGCACAACTCTCAGTCCCCGCCATCTTGCAGATGGGGGGGCCCAGCCAACCAGGGAAAGGCTTATGCCCTCCTCCCACTGGAGAGTGGCATAATAGGGGGTGTACCCACCCCAGGGAAGGGACCCATTGGTCACAACCTTTTACCTACCTGTAACACCCCTAAATCTAGTATTTAGGGGCACCCCTGAACCTTGCTTCCTCAGACAAGAAACTAGAAGAAGAAAAGAAGGACTGAACAGCCGTGCCAAAGCTAACAAGAGGAGGATGCCCACTGACTTGGCCCCAGCCCTACCGGCCTGTCCCCACCTCGAACCTGCTCCAGCAAAATCCTGGTGTGTCCTGCAGCCAGCAACCTCGAGAAACCCGGAGGACCTGCCTGCCTTCCATCCCAAAGACTCTGTCTCCCGTGTACACCGGATGTGTTCAACAACAGACTCCAGCTCCGCAAGGATCCCCGAGTTTGCACCACTCTGCACCCGACTCCCACGGCCCGAGTTCGAGTGGCCCAATACCAGGAGGAGGTCTCCCTGGCGATCCTGACCCGAGATCTGGCAACCCCTGACCTGCCTCAAGCCCCCAGCCGATGCCTGCAGCCTCAAACCGGAAGGTCCCCCCCAACCGCGACCAGGAGCTGGTAAGATGATCCGACCCTAAAAGGCACCCCTGCACCCGACGCCTAATGGCCTTGGGTGGCCCAACCGATGGTGCCTAACCAACCCCCAACATCCCAACTTACCTCTCCAAGTGGTGGTCGCTTACAGGAAAATGTCCCATTGTAGTATCCAGGTATACTACACTGTGTAAGAAAAGTAATCTGAAAGTAATGTACTGGTCATTTTACTAAAAGCCCATTCAAAGTATATGTACTGTATTTCCAAAGCTTTGAATTTTCAGTAACAGTACTGTAAATCAAAAACAAAGTGCATATACAATTACAATCCAAACTATGTCACAACTGTATATTTACTGCAAAGTATTTATCTCTTACCTGTGCCAGGCTTGCTTGGTTCTAGGAAATAAAATAACAAAGAATATTTTTATACAAAAACAATTGGTCTGGAGTTCAGTCTTCAAGTGTGTGAATTCATTTGCTGACTGAGTGTGTACAACAAATGCTTAACACTGTCCTCTGATAAAGCCTTACTGCTCGACCACACTACCACAAATAGAGAGTGAGGTGCTATCTACTTTACCTCTGCCTACCTTTTGGGTTCCACTGGACTCTGTGCACACTATACCTCACTTTGGTATAGTATATACAGAGCCAGCTTCCTACATTGGTGGATCAGTGGTGGGATATACAACTTTGCATTTGTTGGACTAACTTGGTTACCACCTGATCACACGACAGAACTCTTAAATTGTCTTTAGAATTCAGATTTTTTCAAATTGGCATTTTTGCTAAATTACTAAAAGTCTTGTTAGGGCCTTGGTTAAGTCCCTTTAGAATTTTAGAAAAATAAAAAGTCACTTTAGCTAGGGATAAGAGGGGTTAGAAACTTCTTTAACTATGTCTCTTAACAAGAACCCAGCTGTTAATGAAGATACCATAATGACAGAGGACCAGGTTGAGGAGCTTGACCTCACCACTTACCTTCACTTGTCTTTCAAGGAGGTAAGGTCCCTATGTAAAATTAAAAATATAACCATGGGGTTCCATCCCACCAAACAAAAGCTCCAAGGACCGGTTGGCTGGGTATGCTAAGGACCACCCATCTGAAAATGGTCAGATGAGGAAGAAGATGGAGGGGGTGAGGATACAGTCCAACCCCCCCCCCCCCACTTCATAGGGAGAGAAGGGCCCCTTGTGGCCCTGAATCCAAAAATCAACCTCTCAGTACCTAGATCCCACACAGGTGGGTCAGGCACTACTGAGGACATTGAGGACAGCCTCAATGAGGAGGACAGCCTTTTAGCAAGGTTGACCAAAAGACTGGATCTAGAGACCAGGTTGCTGGCTCTAGAGAGAGAGAGAGCAGAGATGGGCCTAGCACCCATCAATGGTGGCAGCAATTTACTTATTAGGATAAAGAGTAATCTTATAATCCTAAAATCCCCAAAGGGATTGTCCCTAAATATGAAGAGAGTGATGATATCACAAAATGGTTCACAGCCTTTGAGAGGGCTTGTGAAATGAGAAAGGTGAAGAAGTCACACTGGGGGGCGCTCCTTTGGGAACTGTTCTCTGGTAACTGCAGAGACAGACTCCTGACCCTTTCTAGGGCAGATGCTGGGTCTTATGACCTCATGAAGAGAACTCTGATTGAGGGATTTGGACTCACAACTGAGGAGAATAGAATTAGATTCAGGGGGGCTCACAAAACCCAAAACCAATCCTGGATTGACTTCATAGACTACACTAGATGGTTGGTTAACTGGACAAATGTGCATGATTTCAATGGACTTTACAATTTGTTTATGAAAGAACATATTTTAAGTAATTGCACTAATGAAAAGTTACATCAGCATTTGATAGACCTAGGTCTAATTTCTCCCCAAGAATTGGGAAAGAAGGCAGACCACTGGGTCAAGACAAGAGTGACTAAAACAACCACTGGGGGTGACCAAAAGAAAGGGGTAACAAAACCTCCCCAGGGGAAAGGTGGTGATAATCCCCAAGATAAAAAAGCCGGAGTCTTCAAAAGGGCCCCAAAAACCTGCACAGGGGGGTGGGTCCAAAAACTCTTCCCAATCTACTAACAAGTACAGGGGAAATAACTTTGATCCTTTAAAGGCCTGGTGTAACAACTGTAGAAAGTTGGGATACTTAACTAGAGATGCTGCTTGCCCAAACAAGAAGCCCCCTAGTCATAGCACAGCTACTCCTGGTGTAGCCAGTCTCCAGATGGGATCAACAGTGTGCCAAGAGCAAATCGGGTTGCACACTGAAGCAGTTCTAGTTTCTGAAGGGGAAGTTGAGTTTGCCTCTTTAGCTGTGTGGCCACCCAACTTAAAGAAGTATTTGCAATACCCTTGGATTAATGGAACTAGGATAGAAGCTCCGAGGGATACAGGTGCCATTGTCACTATGGTGAGAGATACACTGGTTTCCCCTGAGCAATACTTGATTGGGTGAAATTACCCAGTCACCAATGCTGACAGTGTTACCACTAACCATGCAATGGCTATGGTGACATTAGACTGGGGGGGGGAGGGGGAGGGGGTACTGGCCTGAAACAGGTAGTGGTCTCTCCAACGCCGCCAGCTGCATGTCGGCTTGGCAATGACCTGGAAACCACAGCATGGGCTGAGGTTGAATTGAAAACCCATGCAGCAATGCTGGATATCCCCGAGACGGTGTGTGTAAAAACAAGAGCACAGAGCAGAAAACAGGGTGAAAAAGAAGTGTTGGAGCCTGAAAGTATGGCCCAACCTTTCAAGAGAAAAGGTAAGAAGACTGGGGAACCAGCTTCTGTACAGCCAAAGGATCAGGAGCCCTCTCCTCAGGGAGAGGACTTGGACACGTTAGACGGAACTGAGCCCATGGAGCTTGACCTTTACCAGGTTGAACTCTTAGGACCAGGGGGACCCTCTAGGGAAGAGCTGCACCTTGGACAGCAGGACTGTCCAACTCTTGAAAGCCTGAGGCAGCAAGCTGCTACCCAGGAAAAGGGAGATGTCAGTGGTACCAACAGAGTCTATTGGGAAGAGGGATTACTATACACTGAGGCCAAAGACCCCAACCCTGAAGCCACTAGGAGAGTGGTAGTGCCTCAGAAGAACAGGGAGTTCTTACTAACTTTAGCTCATGTCATCCCCCTAGCTGGACATCTGGGCCAAACCAAAACCTGGGAAAGGCTAGTTAGCCACTTTTACTGGCCCCAGATGTCTCAGAAAGTAAAGGAGTTTGTCAGCTCCTGTGTCACCTGTCAAGCCAGTGGCAAGACAGGGGGACACCCAAAGGCCCCCTTGATACCACTACCAGTGGTTGGGGTTCCCTTTGAAAGGGTAGGTGTGGACATAGTGGATCCACTTGAACCTCCCACAGCATCAGGAAACAAATTCATACTAGTGGTAGTGGATCATGCCACTAGGTATCCTGAGGCAATTCCCCTTAGGTCTACTACAGCTCCTGCAGTAGCCAAAGCCCTCATTGGTGTCTTCACCAGGGTAGGGTTTCCTAAGGAGGTGGTTTCAGACAGAGGTTCCAACTTCATGTCTGCTTACCTAAAGCACATGTGGAAAGAGTGTGGAGTGCAGTACAAGTTTACTACACCCTATCACCCACAAACCAATGGTCTTGTTGAGAGGTTCAACAAGACATTGAAAGGCATGATCATGGGGCTCCCTGAAAAACTCAAAAGGAGATGGGATGGCCTCTTACCATGCTTGCTTTTCGCCTACAGAGAGGTGCCTCAGAAGGGAGTAGGGTTTTCCCCCTCTGAACTTCTGTTTGGCCATCTTGTCAAGGGACCACTCTATCTTGTAAAAGAGGGTTGGGAGAAGCCTCTCCAAGAATCAAAACAAGACATTGTGGACTATGTGCTTGGCCTAAGGTCCAGAATGGCTGAGTACATGGAAAAAGCATCCAATAATCTGGAGGCCAGCCAGGAGCTTCAGAAGCACTGGTCTGACCAAAAAGCTGCACTGGTTGAATTTCAACCAGGGCAAAAGGTGTGGGTTTTGGAGCCAGTGGCACCAAGGGCTCTCCAGGACAGATGGAGTGGCCCTTACCCCATCTTACAAAAGAAAAGTGAGGTCACCTACTTGGTTGACCTGGGCACAAGCAGGACACCCAAAAGGGTGATCCATGTGAACCACCTTGAGCTTTTCCATGATAGGGCTGACATCACCATGCTGATGGTGACTGATGAGGATCAGGAGACAGAGAGTGAACCTCTCCCTGACCTCCTCTCATACAGCCCCAAAGATGTGTCAGTGGATGGAGTTGTCTTTTCAGACACCCTCACTGCCCAACAGAAGACTGATTGCAAGCAAGTCTTGCAGCAGTATGCAAAGCTCTTTTCCTTGACCCCTGGTCAGACAAACTGGTGTACCCATGATGTGGACACTGGTGACAGTTCACCTGTCAAAAACAAAATCTATCGCCAGTCTGATCAAGTCAAGGAAAGCATCAGAGCTGAAGTCAGCAAGATGCTGGAGTTAGGGGTTAGTGAACCCTCTGAGAGCCCCTGGGCCAGCTCAGTGGTTCTAGCCCCCAAACCTCATCCACAGGGTGGAAAGAGAGAAATGAGGTTCTGTGTGAACTATAGAGGGCTCAACTCTGTCACCAAGACAGATGCTCACCCTATCCCAAGAGCAGATGAATTGATAGACAAACTAGGTGCAGCCAAATTTCTAAGTACCTTTGACTTAACTGCAGGGTACTGGCAGATTGGCATGGCACCAGGAGCAAAAGAAAAGACAGCATTCTCCACACCTGATGGGCATTATCATTTTACTGTTATGCCCTTTGGTTTAAAGAATGCCTCTGCCACCTTCCAGAGGTTGGGGAATCAAGTCCTTGCTGGATTGGAATCCTTTAGTGCAGCTTATCTAGATGATATTGCTGTCTTTAGTTCCACCTGGCAGGATAACCTGATCCACATTGGGAAGGTTTTAAATGCCCTGCAAACTGCAGGCCTAACTATCAAGGCATCCAAATGCCAGATAGGGCAGAGAACTGTGGTGTACTTGGGCCACCTTGTTGGTGGAGGCCAAGTGCAACCCTTACAGCCCACGATCCAGGCTATCCTGGAGTGGGCAGCTCCAACAACCCAGACCCATGTCAGGGCATTCCTTGGCTTGACTGGGTACTACAGGAGGTTTGTGAAGGGATATGGGTCCATTGTGGCTCCCCTCACAGAACTTACCTCCAAGAAGATGCCCAAAATGGTAAACTGGACAGTTCGCTATCAAAAGGCTTTTGACACCCTGAAAGAGGCAATGTGCTCAGCACCAATTCTCAAAGCTCCAGACTATGCCAAGCAGTTCATTGTGCAGACTGATGCCTCTGAGCTAGGGATAGGAGTGGTCCTATCCCAGACCAATGATGAAGGCCAAGACCAACCTGTTGCTTTTATAAGCAGAAGGCTTCTCCCCAGGGAGCAGCGTTGGAGTGCCATTGAGAGGGAGGCCTTTGCTGTGGTTTGGTCCCTGAAGAAGCTGAGACCATACTTGTTTGGTACTCACTTCCTAGTTTAAACTGATAACAGACCTCTCAGATGGCTAATGCAGATGAAAGGTGAAAATCCTAAACTGTTGAGGTGGTCCATCTCCCTACAGGGAATGGACTTTGTAGTGGAACACAGACCTGGGACTGCCCATGCCAATGCAGCTGGACTTTCTAGGTTCTTCCACTTAGTAAATGAAGACTCTCTAAGGAAAGGTTAGTCTCATTCTCTTTCGTTGGGGGGGGGGGTCGTTGTGTGAGAAAGTGCCCTTTTTCTGCATGGTTGCCCCCACTTTTTGCTGAACTGCTGATGTGCTTTGACTGACTGTGCCCTGGGCTTCTGCCAATCAGGTACCCAGGGCCTATGTTCTTTCCCTAAACCTGCATTAAAAACAAAAGCCAATTGGCATCTCTGGCCACAGGTCAGCCCCTGGTAAATGGTACCACAGATACCCAGGGCACTGTGACCAGGGAAGACCTATAAGGGCTGCAGCACTTATTGTGCCACCCTTAGAGGCCCTGTACCCTTACACTCACACACTGCCTTTGCAGGCTGCGTGTCTTGGTGCAGAACAAAGTGAAGAGTCGACATGGCACACATCCCTGTGTGCCATGCCTACAACCCGCTGCCCTGGCATAGATCAGTCACCCCTCTAACTGGGTGCCCTATACCAGTGGTGAGGGTACAGGTGCATGAGCCCTGTACCTCTACAGTGTCTAAGTCCATCCTTAGACATTGTAAGTGCAGTGCTGCCATTAAGAGTATATGGTGCTGGGAGGTTGTCATTACGAACTCCACAGCACCATAATGGCTGCACTGAAAACTGAGAAGTTTGGTATCAAACTTATCAGCACATTAAACCCACACTGATGCCAGGGTGGGATTTAACGAAAAATGCACACAGATGGCATCTTAGAGATGCCCCCTGAAAAACGACCTACCACTAGTGTCCAGGCTGAGTGGCTGCTTTCAACTGCCACCACCAGACATGTTTCCGGACCCCTGGGTCGAGAGCCTGCTGCTGTCAGGGGCCTAAAACAATGCATATCCTGGGACGAGGTGCCAAGCCTCCTCCCCCAGGATGGGCAGGGTCCACGAAGGGGAAGCTTCAAAGGCTTGCCGCCTTTGTGGGCTTCCCCAGGCCACTTGCTGCTTTCAGCAACTGGTCCCCACTGGTTCTGACCCCCACTTTGGGCGGGAGAACCGGCGAGAAGAACAAGTGAGGAAGAGAGGTGTGCCCACCTCTGCCAACTCCACCCCTCAGGTGGGGGAGGCGAGGTAAAGCACAACTCTCAGTCCCCACCATCTTGCAGATGGGGGGACCCAGCCAACCAGGGAAAGGCTTATGCCCCCCTTCCACTGGAAGGTGCCAGAATAGGGGGTGTACCCACCCCAGGGAAGGGACCCATTGGTCCCAACATTTTACCTACCTGTAACAGCCCTAAATCTAGTATTTAGGGGCACCCCTGAATCTTGCTTCCTCAGACAAGAGAACCAGAAGAAGAAAAGAAGAATAAGGGCCGAACAGCCGTGCCGAAGCTAACAAGAGGAGGACGCCCACTGACTTGGCCCCAGCCCTACCGGCCTGTCCCCACCTCGAACCTGCTCCAGCGAAATCCCGGTGTGTCCTGCAGCCAGCAACCTCGAGAAACCCCGAGGACCTCCCTGCCTTCCATCCCAAAGACCCTGTCTCTCGTGAACACCGGATTTGTTCAACAACAGACTCCAGCTCCGCAAGGATCCGCGAGTTTGCACCACTCTGCACCCAGTCGCGGCTCACAGTTCTCGCGGGTGGGGGGGGGGGGGGTCGTGTGGGGGTTACTGTGAGGGGGGGTAAAATAAAAATAAAACTTACCTGACCGGTCCCACGCCGCCTCTGCTCCTGGGCCGGGTCCACGTTTTCCTGCTCCTGAACAGGAACAGGCATGCTCCCTCCCCTCCTGTAAGCCAATCACAACGCTGCAATGGCAGCGTTGTGATTGATGCGGAGTCCCGGACAGCGCCTAGCCGGGCACCTGTAGGGAGGCCATTTTCTCTATGTAGGCTGCATGCAGCCTACATAGAGAAAATGTAGAGTGCGCATGACTGCTTTGGTCGGCCCCAGGGCCGACCAAACAGTCAGGGTACTCAGAGTGGTGCAAGCCACTCCTCCCCGACTCGCCCGCCCCCAACCAGGCATATCCTCCCGCCCGCCCCCAATCAGGCATGCCCCTGCCTTCTGCTTTCTTGCAGCGCGAGAAGCTGAAAATAAAATGGTATTTAAAATACCATTTTATTTTCTGCTTCTCGCACTGCGAGAAAGCAGTGGGGTGGCGCTCCTCCACCCTAATGGAGGAGCCGCCTCTGTCTGCACCCGACACCCACAGCCCGAGATCGAGTGACCCAACACCATGAGGAGGTCTCCCCGGCGATCCTGACCAGAGATTCGGCGACCCCTGACCTGCTTCAAGCCTCCAGCCGACACCTGCAGCCTCAAACCGGAAGGTCCCCCCCAACCGCGACCAGGAGCTGCTAAGAAGATCCGACCCTAAAAGGCACCCCTGCACCCGACACCCCACGGCCTTGGGTGGCCCAACCGACGGTGCCTAACCAACCCCCAACATCCCAACTTACCTCTCCAAGTGGTGGTCGCACCCAGAAGACCTTAGTCCCCGAGCCTGCAGTGTGTTTGCAAACCAGAGACTTCTCATTGAAAGCTACAGGGCACCCGACGCCAAAACAGCACTCTGCACCCGGCCGCCCTAGTGCCGCTGAGGGTGCATCTTTTGTGCTGGCCTAAACCCCCATTTGCCCTGAGCTTAAGTCCAGGAGCTTTACTCCCACAACCCAGTGGCCTGCACGTCAGCAGCCACCAACCAGAGGCCCCCTACCCCCCATTGGATAACATTGGGCCTCGGCACTCTGCACCCGGCCGCCCTAGTGCCGCTGAGGGTTTAACAAGAGTGCATCCTTGACCCTGGGGGACCCCTGAGTCTAACCCCAGAATACCAGCTCCCACAACAAAGTACTTACCTTTGAACCGATAACACTATTTTCCTCCATAGGATAACATTGACTGTTTTTCTATGTGTGGAGTTGGAAAATCTAAGAAATCCTTTTACAACTGTACTAAATAACAAAAACGCTTTTACTTGGCTGTTTACAGGAAAATGTCCCAGTGTAGTATCCAGGTATACTACACTGTGTAAGAAAAGTAATCTGAAAGTAATGTACTGGTCATTTTACTAAAAAGCCCATCCAAAGTATATGTACTGTATTTCCAAAGCATTGCATTTCTCAGTAACAGTACTGTAAATCAAAAACAAAGTGCATATACAATTACAATCCAAACTGTGTTACAACTGTAAATTTACTGCAAAGTATTTATCACTTACCTGTGCCAGGCTTGCTTGGTTCTAGGAAATAAAATAACTAAAATAATATTTTTATACAAAAACAATTGGTCTGAAGTTCAGTCTTCGAGTGTGTGAATTCATTTGTTGACTGAGTGTGTACAACAAATGCTTAACACTGTCCTCCGATAAAGCCTTACTGCTCGACCACACTACCACCAATAGAGAGTGAGGTGCTATCTACTTTACCTCTGCCTACCATTTGGGTTCCACTGGACTCTGTGCACACTATACCTCACTTTGGTATAGTATATACAGAGCCAGCTTCCTACACCACCTCTTCCTGTAGAATTCCGCAATGGTCAGCCTTTAAAGCCCTCGCTCATGCAGGTCTCACCAAGATGCTCAACTTGTCTTTCATCAAAGCTCTCTAGGAATGCTCTCACCACTACTCACCATTGTCAATGTCTCTGTCACTCAAGGCATCTGCCCAGAATCTCTCAAGAGAGGCCAGATTCTCACATTCCTAAAGAAATCTATTCTAGACCCGATGACTGCACCAACTACTGGCCCAGTAGTCACCCACCACTCATTAGCAAGATCATTTAAAAAAAGAAGTCTATGTTCAACTCCAAGATCAGTGTTACCACCTGCTTCTGAACAGTGTTGCAAGGATTCTGCCCAGGAACAGAACTCTGCTTGGGACCATAGAACATCAGTATGTAGGGGGAATGAATGACCATACCTCACCATAATATGACGTGGGGTCTAGAATGTCATATCCTGTGAAATGTGTACTTGCCTTTATCCGTTTTAGAATTCCCTTTGGGGGGCGGACAATGTTCCCATTGTATATAATTAAAAGGTGTACATTGTCTACTGGCTTTGTGTAGAAAATGATGTCCATAATGGTGATAACAGAACATAAGCATCGTTAGCAGACTTGAGGTATAGGTCCTCAAATTCAAAAACAGTATAGGATTCCAGCTCTGAAAGCATTGAATTTACGGTTTCAATATCCCAATCATCTGAATGTAACCCAGATACTATTAAATCACCCATAGAAACTTTAAACACAAATGGTATCTGCAGGATCTCTGTAGGGCCGAATATATCGTTAGGAATTTTATCCCAAACAATTCCATCAGTCACAGGAATGGCTGAAATGTTGATGAGGGATAAGTCTCTTTTCAGTTTATGCCTGTTTACCAGTTCCCTAGCAGAACGTTCTGGGAGGTACTGGGCATTGATCAACACGAAGAAAAATAGTCACAAATCCAATCCACATGAACAAGAAAATCAAGGAGAGTATGATCCAAACATTTATCCAAGGTGGGACTAGATAAGTGCATTTCAGCCATTAAATAAAAATACAAATCCGTGCTGGAGGTGGATGTAAAACAGAAGAACTGTCTGAAGAAAAATCATCTTAATCCATGGGTATGTAGTTGAAAAACCGGAGGCCCAGGTTCAATAGCAGGACTTGAAAAGTCCAACAGCGGTGGATTCACCCATGGTTGATCAGTATAAACGACGCCAGCTGTAGAAGACGCAGAAGTAGAAACTGCACTCACTTCGGTCGTGTTGTCGGATGAGGACTCAGTCCCTCTCTCCCTCTCCCCCCAGCCGGGGAGTATCAGCATCAGTGGGGCTCATGGCTGCAGAGGAATGTCCTGTAGAGTAGCCCGGATACCCTGTGGCTTACTATTAAGAATTAGCCACATGGTGTTGTTTGACATATTCGATGGAGACAAAACGTTTGTTTCTAGAACCAGGAAGTGGTGGCAAGATTACAGTTCTTGAACCTTGGATGCCAAGGATCGGCACCGGAGCACGGTAGGATGAGCCCAACTCTTTTTTTAATCGCCACCTTCTCTCAAACAAGATCTCCAAATTTTGGAATTTAGTCGGAAGCTTCAGGCATTAGATCTGCAGTTGGAGAGAGAGAGAGAGAGAGAGACAAGTGCAAGGGTTTGCTTGATTGAGCGTCAAGGAACTTTTGTAGGTCCTGTAAGACAGCACAATGGTTATCCATGTCAAAGGTTGCAGCAACCGCCACAATTTCTGGACCGTCAAGGTCTGGAACATACATCTTGATGCCAAGAAGTACTTTCTACAGGGTAAGCCCCCACAGAGATCTTTTAGGGAGGTTATTGAGAGCTCGTTGAACCGCATAGAGGTGGTTGACCCAACTACGCCCAGTACCTAATACTCTAGCTGTTAAGGACTGCTTTCAGTTGCGGTTCATTCTTTCCACAACAGAATTGCCCTCGAGCCTATATGGAGAGGAATAATGCACCTGTACACCCAGGGACATCATTGTATCTCGGTACACTTTAGACACGAAAGCCGGACCCTGGTCCGAGTGGAATGCACAACATGAATATGTCCACATAAAGACATGCAAGTCTTTAATCACAGTTCGAAAGTCAGCCAAGCACTGTGGTCCAACCAAAAGAAATCTAGAGCAAGAATCAACTGCAACCAAAATAAATTTGAATGCAGTGTCCGAAAGTAATCCAAATAGATACAGCCAAAAGGTTTGTTGGAAATCAGTAGGTGTGTTTGTGGTGGACGAGCCATGCTGGAGCATTTAAAGAGAACATATTTTTTGGCCTGCTGGTATAAGTCTTGCTACCAAAAACTTTGCTGTAGCAGCGAAATTGTGGCTGCAACCCCAGCATGTGCTGAAGCAATACCTTCATGTACTGCTATGACCAAAGCAAGTCTGCGATCTTGGTTCATAATCAAACCGTCGCCAGTTCCCGGAATTGTTACAAAAGGAACATTTTGGTAATTTAAATGATGAGTATTTAGAAGAAAATCCCTTCGGTAAAGGGGTGCTATTTTTAATTGCATTCACGGCAATCAAGATATCTTTAATTATACGAGTTTTAGAGCTTGGAATTGCTGCTACTGTAGCTGTGGCGACTGCAGATTTGGCTGCCTCATCAGTCATAGAATTCCCTACAGCGTGTGCTCCCACACGCTGATGACTCTGCATGTATTACATGAGTTTGTGGCTACCTATCTATGAGGTCTGCCACTTTAACCCAAAGCATTTTATGCTTGATTGTGCTACCTTTTGAATCTCTGAATCCATTTTGTTGCCAATAATGTAGATTATCATTAAATGACTGTACGAATCACACACAATAAGAGTGGGGAATTCAGGATCCGTACATTCAAGTGCAAGAAACAAAGCCTTCTGTTCAGCCAACTGCGCAGTGCAGTCACCCAAAGACTGCGTGCGAGTTGTTTGAGGTTGGAATACGCCATCCAACATAACACCCATAATGATAGTGCATGCCACTGAGGATTGTTGCTTAGAATCTATAGTAGGGTTGAGCTGAACACTGTAGAAATTCTTGCGTCTGCAAAGAAGGGTCAAAGACAAACTCTACATCAACAGCTATTTAGGATGTAGCCCATTGTATTCATCTAGGATGGAGGCCTTTAGCGTTTGGAATGCTAGCTTTGGTGATGGCCTCTAAGGCTGGCATGGGAGTAACAACAACGTGTTTCCCTTGAGCAAGTGGCCGTTCTTTAAGGATAGCCATCTGCACGGCAATCAATATTTTTTCAGTGGAAGCAAAATGCATTTCTGCTGTGGAATATAAATGCGATTTATATGCTACATGGAATACTTCGCCTTCTTTAAAGGTGATGTAAGAAAATCCAACTGCACCCGGTTAAATACGGATGACCAGGTTCGTGGTATTGACACGTGTATGCAAGTGGCCTGTTTCAAGTAAGTCAGATTGTAAAGATCTGAGTGTATGTATGTGTGTGTGTGTGTGTGTGTGTGTGTGTGTGTGTGTTCTGATGTCCAGCATGCAGTGGAAAAATCAGGGCATATTAATTCATAACGTGGTTTAATGCATTGTGTATAGTCAGGGATGTAAATCCTGCCAAAATTCAGAAATGCCAGCATTGGCTGCAATTTTTTCAACGTGTTTGGAGGTTGCAATTGTGCATATCTCTCCAGAAAATGAGGGGCCAGGCAGTTATCCTCATGTGTAACTTCATAGCCTAAGAAAAGGACACTCAAAAAGGCTATATTAGATTTCTTGAAATTGAACTTGTTTCCAAGCTAAGCAAATCTCAATATAATGCAATCTAATCTGGCTAGGTGGGTATTCAATTAATCGTCCATTAAGTAGATATCATCTATGTAGGACAGTGCGTCAGGGTCTATATAATTTAGAATCGATACAATACATGCCGCAAAAACACCCAGGCTATTCTTATAGCCCATAGGAATCCGTGTGTATCACATCTGAAATCTGAGGGCACTAAAAGCGGTCCAATCTCGGCTTTCAGAAGCCAAATTATGACTGAAAAAACCATTGGAAATGTTCAATGTTGTTTTGAATTTTTTACAGAATACATCGTTAAGTGACATACTGTGTGTATTTTGCACTGCAAATGTGCGTGTATGACTATTTAAATGTCTAAGAATGCGATAGGAATGATCCGGTTTTAAAACAGGAAAAAGAGGGTTATTCATTTTAGATACACAGGGTTCAATTACTCCCTGGTACTCCAATTAGGAGAGAATTTCTTTAACCGGTGCTTTATCGTCCTGTTTAAAAGGATATTGTGGCTGCACTTGCGGGCTGGATCTTATGGGTATAATATGATAAGGAGAATCCTTATTCCAGCCAACATGATTATGATAAAGAGCCAGGGCTAATAGGGGGACATGGCTGAGCCAGTCAAGTGACTGCCTAGTGCTCCGCAAGTAAGCCTGACAATCGGCAGTCATCTGGGCCAGTAGCACTCCACAGGAACATCGCGGCACTGCATGGAGCTGGCAACAGCGCCCTGCTTCTTTGCGGATGCCCTAGAACTGGCATTCGTGTAGCTGTGGAGACTTCTGCCCTGGGACCACAGGGCCGTTCACAAAATGACGGCCCCCGGTACCTATTAATTTGCATGGTAGTGCGGCTCTCTCATGGATATCCAGGATGGGTGGGAGGACCCCTATGGTCAGCGACGTTACCCCCCCCAGCTGGCTGCCCCAGAGGCATGCGGGGGCCTTCCCCGTAATCCATACTTTGCGGGTCCTGTGGCCGAACATTGATGCGGACAGCCCGCCTGGTGCAGAGGGAGCGAGCACCCAGGTGGCGCCGGGCCTTCGGTACATACCTTGTTGGGGCAGGGCATGGCCGCTACACGGGAGACTCCGCTCGAGGGGGCCTCCGCCCCGGTACCCAGATTATGGTGTGGAGGAGGGCTGACAACATCTCCTGGGGTGGAGCGGGGACGGCGCTGCTCCCAGCTTCACCCCCTGGAGTCTTCCCTGCCAGAGCTGATCCAGTCTGCTGCACCGGAGTACGGGTGCCGGCCCACTGATCTGCCCTTAAGTTCCTTGGAATTCCTGCAGCATTGTGAGAGGCCGAGCCTACCCCTGAGTCCCGCGCTGAGACAGGCGACGCAGCCTACAGCTGTGGAGGCCTGACATTCCTGACAGGTGAGGAGTGCGGCAACAGGCCAGTGCGACGCTGCTCCTGGCTTCACCCCCTATAGTCTTGCCCAGCGGAGCTCCTCCAGGCTGCTGCAACAAAGTGCGGGTGCCGGCCTGCTGATCTGCTCCTAAGTCCCCCTGGCGGCCCTGCGGCATTGTGAGAGCCCAAGACCGGGCCTGCCCCTGTAACCTGCGCTGGAACTAGTGGCACGGCCTGTGGCTGTGGAGGCCTGACATCCCTGGCAGGTGAGGAGTGCAACGGCAGGCCTGGCTGGGGGGCCGTGGGCCCGGGCCCCCCTACTGCCCCTAGAATCAACGCCGCGGTCAAGGCGTGGAGATGGGACCCTCCTTGTGGGACTGAGGCCCTGTTTCCCCCGGCGTCTTGCCGGGTGTTCATCTGCCTGGCTCTGGACTCAACGGGGGGAGGAGGGGCGCCTGCTGGCCTCCTGGACACATGTCTGGGCATACCCTGCTCACTTTGCCACTGGATTCAAGCTAGACTGGCTAATGAGGGGTGCTACCCCGAAACCGGTCCCAGGATGCTTGTTTCCGGTCCAGGGAAGACCTGGCTTTGCAGTTCGGGCTGGACTGTTCCCATGAGGAACAGGGTCAAGACTGATTTGCATATGGCTGGGTCTGATCTGGGGTGGTGAAGTGAGCTCAAGAACGATGATGGATTAAACCCAGATCTGTGACTGGGGATGAGTGTCTGAAAAGTTTCAGCGCTCTGTTCATCATCTACTTGTGTTTGCTTTGTATGCCCTAAGTTGGCAGGGTATGCCCTGACGTGGGTCCCTTTTCACTTTGCCACTGGATTCAAGCTAGCCTGGCTGATGAGGGGTGTTACCCCTAAACCGGTCCCAGGATGCTTGTTTCCGGTCCAGGGAAGACCTGGCTTGGCAGTTCGGGCTGGGCTGGACTGTTCCCATGAGGAACAGGGTCAAGGCTAATTTGCATTTGGCTGGGTCTGAACTGGGGTGGCGTAGTGAGCTCAAGAACGATGATGGGCTCACTTCCAAACCGTATATAGCTCGGTGGCGCCGTACCCGGAAGCTGACTTTACTAATCTTATTAAAGACATATCTCTTCCGACATTATCGGAATCGGACTCCACATTCGTGGACAGCGAACTAACTGCTGATGAAATAGCGACGGCCATAAGAGCGCTGCACTCGGGGAAGGCGTTGGGCCCCAACGGCATACCAATAGAGCTCTACAAGCTTAGACCAGATAAACTGGCTCCCTATCTAAAGTCCATGTTTGAGGATAGCCTTACCCAGGGGAAATTGCCCATTGACCAGAGAACTGCCACTATTGTCGTGATCCATAAAGAAGGGAGGCCCAAAACGGAGTGTACCTCCTATCGGCCTATATCGCTGCTGAATGCAGAACCCAAAATTCTAGCTAAAGTTCTCGCCACAAGGCTGACCAAGGTGATAGGCGACCTAGTCCATCCAGATCAGTCAGGGTTCATGCCTAAAAGAAACACGGCTCTCAACCTGCGCAGACTACACGGGATCCTGGGCAGGGTACCGACGATACGAGAAGACGCAGTTGTGGTCTCATTGGATGCCACCATGGCTTTCGATACATTGGAATGGCCATATCTTTTTGCAGTGCTAGTTAAACTGGGGTTTGGGCCAAATTTCTGCCGCTGGATACGGCTGTTGTACAGCGAGCCGTTGGCCCAGATAGTTGTAAACAACAGGAAGTCTGAACCCTTTGCACTCAGTCGGGGGACCCGTCAGGGGTGCACCCTTTCTCCCTTACTGTTCGCTTTAGCACTTGAACCACTCGCAGAGTGGCTCCGTAAAGACGTAAGGCTCCGCGGGTTGCGCTGGTCGGCGGAGTGGGAGGATCGGGTATCCCTGTACGCTGACGATATCCTTCTATATCTTACATCCCCCAAGAGGTCCCTAATAGTAGCCTTTGACATACTAGAGGTTTTTGGAAGATACTCGGGGTTTCGAGTCAATTGGCAGAAATCACTCCTGTATGTCCTATGGGGAACCTCTCCCCCTTTGCCCTGAAACTGCCCGATCCCAGTGGTCTCGGACGGATTCAAGTACTTGGGCATATATATATCCTTAGACCCAGCAGTTCGATACGCCCGCAATCTGCTCCCCCCACTGCAAAGGCTCAAAAGCGACATAACATACTGGAAGTCCCTACCACTCTCGATGTTGGGCAAGGCTGCATTATTTAAAATGATGTCTTTGCCCCGTTTCTTGTATGCACTGCAGAACTCAGCTGACCTTGTCCCAAACTCGTACTTCAAAGATCTTGAGGGGCTCCTGAGGGACCTCCTATGGGGAGGGAGACTGCGTATCGCAATGAAAAAGCTGACACTTAGCTGGTATGATGGGGGAATCGGGTTGCCGGATATTAAGAAATATTACTGGGCTGCGCATCTAACAGCTATCAACCATTGCACGTATGGTCATCCTGATAACCCGGGGTTCCGGATGGATCGCTGGCTTTTACCCAGAGGGGCCTTTTCGAGAGCTTTATTTTCAACACCAGGGAAATACCCGCTCACGGGTCCCACTGCCCACACAGTCAAAATCTGGCACGCTGCTACTAAAGCAGTCGGATGGCAAAATAAATTGACGTTGGCCGCGCCCCTGTGGGACTCACAAAAACTAGGATATATGGGGAATACAAAGGGATTTGCTAAATGGGACTTAATATGGATTTCCCAGGTCAAAGACCTTTGGTGCGCTAAAACTCAATACGCCCTGGCGGATTCCGAATATTATCGATACCTACAGATCAGGCACTCGCTGCAAACAGCTATACCCAAGGATTCGAGTCCACCGGACGCCTCCCCATTAGAGGACAGACTACTGGATGGGCACCTGCCCGACAGGGCCATCTCCCTAACATATCGAAAACTCATCAACAATACCGACAACCCCCTATTAAAATTGCGAGACAAATGGACTGAGGACGGATTAGAATTAGATGATGAAACCTGGCAGGAAGCGGTCTCCTCTCCTAGGGAGGTCGCTATCCCAGCGAGACTCAGACTGGTGCAATTAAAGATCCTCCATAGAGTTTACGTAACTGATCCCCAGCTGGTACACATGGGTGGGCTGACAGACGGCTCGTGTAGGAGGGGATGCGCACAACTGGGCACATTCATGCACATACTATGGCATTGTGAGCTAATCCAGGAATACTGGCGTAAAATCCATGAGGTCATGAGTGAAGTGTTCTGGGTAGAAATCACAACGGAGGCACCTAGGTGCCTCCTTAATGTATGGGAACCCACAGACCTCAACACCTATATTAGGAAATGGGTCACACTTGGCTGCATGATCGCCAAGAGAAATATCGCACAGCTCTGGGGAGCCCCGCAACCGCCCACGGTCATAGCCTGGGAGCAAGATCTAGACTGGTGTATGCTGAGAGAGAAAACAGTCTATGTGGCCCGGGGTTGTCCCCGCAAATGGTCTAAGGTTTGGGCCCCTGGAATGAATATCGAGGAAATGCATGTACACCTCCCCGTGAAGCCGATGATGATGATTCCCCATTCCAGTGAATTCCAATGAATTGTGTTGTTGTATTGTATGTAATTTGATTTAACTGTAACCCCACGTGATTTTGATATTTGTACCTTATGTCGAGACTGTTTAATAAAAAGATTTATAAAAAATAAATAAAAAAAAAAAAAAAAAACGATGATGGATTAAACCCAGATCTACAGGCCTGCCATTGCAGCCTGTGTAAACTGGTGCTAGTACCACTTACGACAGATATAGGTTTCCTTATATTTGAGGTCACTGCACTTAAAACCTATAAGTCACCCCTAAGGCAGGCCTTTCAATCCTGAAGGCAGGGTGCTAGGTTAAAAGTGTGAGGGTGCCCTATCTGAGCAGGACACCCCCTACAAACCTCGGAGTCAATTTTCCAGGCTTTTCAAGTGCCGTCAGCCATTTTGATACATATAGTGGCCATGTGTCATTACGCGATGGCTAACTATATATTGGCTGTGCCGAACCGGGGCATGTTTGGTATTAAACATGCTGAAATTTATTTATTTATTTATTCATTTATTTAGTGTTTTATAGAGCGCGAACGTGACCCGTTAGGGTATCGGAGCGCTTTACAGGGATAACACGTTGTATACAAGTATGAAATAGTCAAAGAAAGAAAAAAAAACATTAGGAGGAGGTGAAACATTTGGGGAATAACAGGGCGTATACAATGTTCAGATCATAATGCAGAGAAATCCAGCAAATACATTTGTGGGATTATAAAGTCAGTACAAGATGGATAGCAGCCAGTCAGTCCAAACTCTAGCGGCAACAAAAATAAGCAAAGCCACTGAGCGGTGTGTGCAATGCATGATTTATGGGAGAAACTTGCCCATTAGGAAGGTTTTGGCTTCCTTTTTAAATACTGACAGAGAGGGAATTTTTCTGATGAAAAACGGCAGCGAGTTCCAGATTCTTGGTGCGGCCCCAGAGAAAGCACTATTGTAAGTTTTTTCCTTTTGGAAGCGGGGTGGCTGGAGCACAAAGTCTCTGGCGGACCTGGAGTTTCTGGCTCCTCCAGAAACCATGATTTTCTGGGCGAGATATACTGGGGATTTCGTGTGTAGTGCTTTGTGGGTGATACATGCCAGTTTGAGTTGGATTCTGGTTTCAAGAGGAAGCCAGTTCAGCGCCTTCAGATGCGGTGAGATGTGGTTGAATTTTTTTGAGCCTGTTAAGAGTTTGGTGGCGGCATTGAGGCAAGCTTTTAGGGGGGCCGTGGGGATCTTGGGCAGGCCTGAAAGGGTTGAGCATCCGTATTCAATTCTGGAGATAACTAATGCCTGGACTGCCATTTTTAGGTCTGAGGTATCAAGGAAAGGTTTTAGTTTCCTCAGGTAGCTCAGGTGAAACCTGGCAGTTTTAGCCATCGAGTTGATGTGGTCTCGCATATTCAGGTTGCTGTCCAGGGTTATGCCGAGAGATTTGGCAGATTCCACTATGGTCGGTGTGCAGTTTAGTTCTGTGATCGACTTGGTCCATTCCTGGATGTCAGTGTTACTTTTAGGGGGGGAGATTAGAAGGAACTCCGTTTTTGTGCATTTAGTTTGAGCTGGTTGCAGGTGAGCCATTGAACAGTCAGCTTTAGGGCCTCATTCAAAGAGTAGATCTCCTCTAGAGAAGAGATTTTGATGTAGATCTGGGTATCATCGGCATACATGTGGAAGGAGATGTTGGCGGTACGTAGTAATTCAGCTAACGGTTCAAGGTAGAGATTGAAGAGGGTTGGGGAAAGAGTTGATCCTTGGGGGACTCCGATCGTTATCGGGGAAGGAACAGATAGATTACTGTTGACTAAGAATCTCTGGGTGCGGTTCCGGAGGAAGGATCTAAACCATTCGAGAACGGTTTCCCTTACTCCCATCCTGAATTCGAGGCGTTCAAGTAGTTTCTCGTGGTTGACTGTGTCGAATGCCAAGGATAAATCCAGTAGAATTAGGAGACATGTTTTGCCTTGGTCAAGGGCTTGGAGAGCATCATCCACAATATGGAGAATAGTAGTTTCCGTGCTGTGCCCAGGCCTGAACCCGGATTGGAATTCGTCTAGCAGATTAAAGTTGGTGATATGTTGGCTCAGTTGAAGTTGCACACATTTCTCCAGAGCTTTCGCTAGAAGTGGGATATTGGATATTGGTCTGAAATTGTCTGGAGTAGCAGGATTCAAGGTGGGTTTTTTAAGATGGGGACGACTGGACCGGCTTTTAGAGATTCAGGTATGGACCCTTGTAGTAGGGAAGCATTGATTATTGTAGTCCAAATGGGAATGATAGATTGGGAGGTCGCGGCCACGCAGCTGGAGGGAAGTGGGTCATTAAAGTGGTTATTCGGATTTAAGGAGGATAGAATTTTCGAGATGGAATGGTCGTCATATAACTTGAAGTTGGACCAGTGCGCTTGGTTCTTGGGTGTTGTCTGGGGGGGGTAGAGAGGAGAGATGGGACCCGGCAGGAAGAGGTAGGATGTTGGTGGCGGAATTAAGTTCTTTTCCTAGGGAGGTAATTTTGGCTGTAAAGGAGGAAAACTCCTCACAGGTTATTAGGGATTTTGAGGTTTCTTTGGAAGTTTTAGCCAGTTTGTTAGATTGGTGTTTGACCATTTCAAAGAGCTTACGAGGTCTGTTCTTAGCGTTTTCCAGTTCCGATCTAAAGAACTCTTTTTTTGATTTAAGGATGTTCCTGTTGTAAGCATTTCTGGTCTGTTGGAGAAGTTTTAGTTGGGAGGGTGAGGGGTGCTGTCTCCAGGTTCTTTCTGTTAGCCGGAGGGTTCTCCTTTCATTGTTGAGGGATCCGTTGAACCAGGGGTTTTTGTATTTAACTCTGGATCTTTTTAGCTTTAGCGGGGCAAGATCATCAATTATGTCAGACATAGTCGAGATGTAGTGTTCTGTAAGGTCGTTGACCTTTGTGAGATTTGGGGGGGGGGAGGTCATTCTCGCAACGTGCAGCCAGCTTCTCGAGATCTAGGCTCTTTGTGTCCCTGAGCCAGAGTTTCGGTTTCACAGGTTGCGCTGGCCTTGTCTTGTGGGTGCCAGGCAATAGGAAGGTAATAGCGTGGTGGTCAGACTAGTCGCATGGATCTATTGAGTTAAGCCTAACCGCCGTTGCCTTAGCAATGATCCAATCCAGTGTGGCGCCTTTCATGTGAGTTGGTAATGTGCAGGCTTGAGTAAGTGATTGGTCAGCAAGGAAGTCTTTGAGGGCGTTAACCTGAGGGTCATTGAGGTCATTCCAGTGTAGATTAAAGTCTCCGAGGAAAATGTCATTGGAGTGGGAGAAACCTTAGCTGTAATGATTTCTATGAGGTGGTCGACGAAGGGGTCATTCTTGCCTGGGGGGTGGTAGAAGATGTGCAGTTTGCACAACTGGGTAGCGTTGTTACATATAGAGAGTGCAAGATATTCGCAGGAGTCGGTGGGGTCAGCGTGAAGTTCAGTGACGAGGAGGTCTGAGCGGTAAATGCAAGCAATGCCTCCCCTTTTTTTAATTGCCTGTCAAGCCTTACGATGCTATAATTTGGAGGGACCAATAAATCTAGATAAGGTGACGATTCATTGAGCCAAGATTCGGTAAGGATTGCTACGTCATATTTTTGGCTCAGGATGAGAGCGGCGATGTCGGAGGCATGCTTTGCTGCTGATCGGCAGTTAATTAGGAGGCCGGAGAGAGGAGGGTCGGTGCATGTCTTGTGAGTTAGGGAGGATAAGGGTACTTGCGCTAAGTTGTTGCTGTTTACTCCTCTGTTACGGAGAGTTGATGGTCTATTAGAGTTGATTGCAACCGTGTGAATTAAGCATTCATCTTTCTTGTCTGGAGGACTGGGGGCATCAGGAGAGGACTTATAGGATAAGACGAGGGCTTGAATTTCGTACTCCGAGAGGTAGTTGGGATGCTTGCGAGGGCGAAGGTGTCTGAAGGCTAGCAGCAAGGGTTGAAGGAAGGGCTTGGTGAGTGGGGGAAGAACTGAGTTCTAGGAGAGCTTGATATTTGAGGTAGATTGTTCCGTGAGGTTAAGGATGCTTTTCAGTTCAAGAACAGAGTTATGGATGCTCTGAGCTATGTTGGTTGCTCTGAGGTTCAGAGTTTCAAGGTCCATAAGTGAAGGTTGAACTTGCGGAAAGGCGACCAGTGGGTCAGGACTTGTTCTGCTGGCATGGTTGGGTAGCCTGGTAGTGGAGCTCGCCCACCCTGCGTCTAGGTTTCTGAGAGGAGGGGTATGCGAAGGGCTAGTCACGCTCAGCAGGGTGGACATAGGGTTATTGGGGCGGGTGTCCGCTGCGCTGTGAGTGACTAGTGTGTTAGTCACTATGAGTGATGAAGAGGAGCGAGTGTTGGAAGAGGGCGGCGGCAGCGTTGTCTTATTGAGAGATGATGGAGGTTGGTGGGGAGTGGAGGGAGGTTCACTAGTAGATATAGGGGAGATGCTGCCCAGAGTGTCGTCTTGCGCGGGGAACACCATGGGTAGAGTCGGGTCAGTCTGAACCTTAGGAGAGGGGGTGTGAGTGGGAATGGCTGTAGCTTTGGTGGACATTAATGGGAAGCCCTTAGCCTTGTCCTTAGAGCTGCATTGACCGGAGCTATGAGAAGAGTCAGATGGTGACAGCAGGCGCAGGGGAAGCATAGAGGGATAGGAGTCATGCACATATTTTTTAAGGAAGGAAAAAAAGTCAGCAAATTTGTTGAGATCTGTGTTTGGCGCTTGGATCAGAACGGTGCCGTTTTTGTATAGGGTAATGGTAAGGTCAGCTCTTAGATTATGGGAGGGCACGATCGTGAGTTTGGCGCCGTACGGAATGATCCTGGATTCATGTACATTAAGTACGTTACATATGGCTGTGCGCCATAGTGCTGTTTTTCTTGAGTAGAAAATAAGGTCATTGATAATTGTGCCCTTGTCGGCATTAAAGTACAGGTCAGAGATCAGAGTCTCAGTGTGACTTCTCAGGAGGGTATGTTTGAAGGTTTTAGCAGCAGTCCTGGAGAGATTAGGAGGGTATACGATGGTGTAGGAGTTGCCCCCTGTTGCATTCAGGCAAGAGCCTGCCATACTGGTGAGAGAAGGGGATCGGTGAGGCCAGGAGGGCGAACTTTGATAGGCTGCAGGAGTGGTTCAAGCATTAATTCGGAGAGATTCCTACTTTGGGGAACAGTCAGGGATGGCTGCTGAGTTGCTGGGCATCAGGAAGAGGGAGAACCTACATTAGATTCTGAGCCCAGGTAGCATGGGCGATACCCATTCATGGTGCTGATTGATCATGAGGAGGGGAAGGGTTCAGTCAGTGAACAGCCCTTTGTAATCCAGTAGGTAAACAACAAGGTTGACCTTGTGAGGCTGACCCTGGCTAAGGCAGTCCACGGGACATCACCAGAGGAGGACGGGGAGCAGCCCAAGAGCTCATTGGCCCAAATGTTTACGGCCGGGCAGCTGGCAGTCTGGTCAGTTCAGGAACTTCAGCTAGCAGGGAGATCTCGGTGAGTAGGACGGTGCGATCTGGCTATGGGCAGATGAGTTAAATCCAGTATATACATTAAGAAGTGTTCAGACAGTAAATCAGTAGGGCAAGCGGATGGTAGGCATTCCTCCTTGTCTCTCAAGGAAGGTTCCTGCCATGCCCCAAAGGCAACTATGCTCCTGCGTTTATATACATCAGAGGCAGGCAGAAGCCAAAAAGTAATCAGTAGCTGGCAGAGGCAGGAAGGAGCATTAGAATTGGGTGCTGGGCTCCTCTCGTAGATTTGGTAGGATTTGGGCTACCTCAGTGGCAACAGAGGCCCCAGCGCCTTTTCCCATAGTTATAATGTCAGGTGGAAATGGGGGCAAGTAGTGGGTAGAAGCTTCCTGGCCACCCCAGGAAGGCTAATGCAGCGTTTTGGTAAATAAAAAACGGCAAAGGCAGGCAGGGAGAGATCCAAGTCTGATGTTGGGCTACTTCTAGTATCCCTAGTAGGATTTGGGCTATATCGGTGGTATCGGAGGCCCCAGCGTCTGCTCCTCCAGGTGTAATCCAGGTGAAAAAGGGGGGGAAAAGGAGGGTAGGCACTCCTTCCAGGGCCAGTAGGGGGTAGAAGCTCCTCCTGGCCACCCCAGGAAGGCTAATGCACCGTTTTGGCCAAAGAAAACGGCAAAGGCAGGCAGAGAGAGATCCAAGTCAGATGTTGGGCTACTTCTAGTATCCCTAGTAGGATTTGAGCTATATCGGCAGTACCAGAGGCCCCAGTGTCTGTTCCTCTAGCTGTAATCCGGTGAAAAAGGGGCAGAAGGAGGGTAGGCACTCCCCAGGAGGGCTCAAGAGCAGCAGCAGCAGTTGTACTCCAATGTCTCGGCCCCCTACTCCTCACCTCCAATCGGGAGTATGCCGCACCAGCACTAGGTCTGGTGCCTTACAGTTATGGGCACATCATCTCCTCCCATGGGCTGCAAAAGATTGTAGAATGCTGATCAACCGGCACCTGGATGTCGGAGGGGTAAGTAGAATTTCTCTCACTGCAGTTGCTCACCAGGGGCTGGCTAATACAGGGATTTCCACATAAAGCGATCCCAAGCTCAGGAGCCTTTCACAGACTCGGCCTCCCGGCGGCCATCTTGGCTTTCTATGAAATCATACCCAAACACCGTTACCGGTGTTGGAGGTATGATTCCATGCACTAGGGGGCTCCTCCGGGAAGCCCCCAGTACACCCGTGTAGGAAAGTAAGATCTGCTTTTATGGTTACCCTCATTTTTTGCCTGGTGCTATGCTGTTTCTGACTAGTCTGACTGGGATCCTGCTAATCAGGAACCAAGTCTCTGTGCTTTCTCCCCTCAATTGGTATGGTAAGTACTTAGGTACATCCCATATTGGACACTGGTGTACCCTTATCAGTCCCTAGTATATGGTACTGAGGTACCCAGGGCATAGGTACACCAGGGGTCCCCCATGGGCTGAAGCATTTATTATGCCACCAATGAGGGACCACTCAAACTGTAACTACAGGCCTGCCATTGCAGCCTGTGTCAGCTGGTGCTAGCACCACTTGCGAAAGATATAGGTTTCCCTATATCTTAGGTCACTGCACTTAAAAACCTATAAGTCACCCCTAAAACAGGCCTTTCAATCCTGAAGGCAGGGTGCTCGGTTCCAAGTGTGAGGGTGCCCCTGCATGAGCAGGATACCCCTACAGCCTTCGGAGTCAATTCTCCCGGGCTGTAAGTGCATCAGCCATTATGATACATAGAGTGGCCATGCTTCATTACGCGATGACCATCTCTAAACTGGCTGTAATGAACCCTATCATGTTTCGTATCAAACATATTGGAATCATATGCCCACACCATAAACAGTGTGGGAGGTATGATTCCATGCACTGTAAAGCTCCTCCGGGAGGCCCTCAGTGCTACCGGTACCAGTCTTCTAGACAGCACATCATGGCTGCTGCCGACCAGAGACACGATTCTGCCCTCCTGCTGCTGAGCCAAGCTCGAGCAGGGGAAGGCAGAACAATAGGTATCCTGTCACAGGGAGCTGTGACCACCTCCCAGACAAGGTTTAGTGTATTGGGGCCTGGTGGGAGCGCTTGCTAGCGCCACTCAGTCTGCTTAAAGGGCACATTTGGTGCCCTCCTTGCATAGTCCAGTTCAAACCAGCTCAGGGAGCCATTGGCTCCCGCTCTGGCATGAAAATGGACAAAGGGCATGGGAGTATCCTCTCCACTGTCCGACCCCTCCCCTGGGAGGGAACCCTGAATCATCCCAACCCTTTCCTTAGGGTACTTAAGGGCTTACCTGAGGGTGGTTCCCTAGATTCGTCGTGGGACAAGATTCATTTCAAAACACCACTTCTTCGACTGTCTGGGCACTCTGGACTTCGCTCTGGGCATCAAGGCTGCAACTGGGAAGACCTCATCGCCCTGCTCGTCTCCTGCAACTTCCGTGCCTGTGCTCCATACAGGAACCTTCCAAGGCCTGTGGGCATCCAAGTCACCTGAAGGAATCTCCCTTGAAGTGAAGGAGCCACTTCCCTGCATCTGCAGGCACCTCAACTAAGCTGACCGGTCTGCTGATCCTGGGCTCCCCCGGACTCCGAAAGGCTCAGCAACACAGGTGGTGGTTCTCCACATCCCTCAAGGCCTGCCCTGTTCTCTCACCAAGTTTGAGGCCAGTATCCCTCGTCGGAGCTGCAGGAACCGAGCCCCTGTGCACCGCGCCGACTTGCAGTTGCAAAGGCTTGTTGGCTTCCTTCCACCAAGATCTTCGGGCTCCAAGTAGCCCCAGCCTCAACCATCTCCTGTGACCAAGATCTTCATCCTCACCACATCACTTGCACCGTGGGCCTGCATCTTTGGTGAGCTGCTCAAGGTCCTCTTGCGACTCCAGTGCCTCTGGCCTGTGGGTCCTCCTGAGAGTCTCCTTTGATTTCTGCAGGCTCCCCTGATTAATCGGAGCCTGCCCTGACTCCCCTGCTTGTGGTGAGTTACCTGGGCCTTGCTGGTCCCGACACTGTACCTTCTTCACTTTCCACATTGGTTGCAGTTGCAAAGGCTTGTTGGTGCTTCTGACAGACACCGACCCCTCAACTCTTGACGTGGGACAGCTTGTGCATGGCTCCTGGTCTTCCACAGCGTTGCCTGGTCCGCACAGCTGCAGTTTCAAGGTCACCGTCAACTCTCCTGCAACACTCAACTTCGGTGGGCATTCGTCTTCTGGGCCTACTGGTCCCTTCCAAGTGGCATAGACTTTGTCCCCTCTGCTTGCAGGTACTTCTCATCCTGAATCCACCTTTCGGTTCCACCGGACACTTTCACCATCTCCAGCAGCAGCATCTTCCTGAAGTCCTCTATTGAGTTAGACGGCGGATCCAACGTCACTTCACACCTATGCGCCCGGCTTCCCTGGTGTAGGTATCCTGGTTCCTAGGGTATTCACGGGTGGGGTCGCTCACCAACCTTCTGTCTTCCACGGGGTTTCTTCACGGTCCACTGGGAAGGGTCCTTCTTTAAAATTGCAACTGCGACTTACCCATTGACTTGCATTGAGCCTTTGTTGTGTCCCACTCTGCACACGGCCTCCGTGGGGTTCCTGGTTACTTACCTCGGGTGGTTCCTTGGGTCCCCGGCACTTCTACGTCTTCTGGGTATAGTCTTGACTCGAGTCGTGGTTCGTATACCACTATTTTAGTACATGGTTGTGTCTCCCCCTGGTGACTACTGTGTATTTCGTGCTACTTACCTGTTTCTATCGAAAACTATTGTGTGTATTGTGTATATCTCCGGCTAGGAGATATCTGTATGTGTTAGTGAGTGTCTTATAATAAATACATATTTTTATAAATACACTTTGTGGTTCTTTTCACTTAACGTATACCTATAAGATTATGTTTTGGTAAAACAAGCTGCTTTACACTCCTTCTGGATTAAGCCTGAACACTGCTCTCCACAGCTACCACTTAGAGAGCTTTCTAATGTTGTCTAAGACCACTAAAATCACCATAAGGGTTGTCTGGATTGGTGCAGGGTGCCCACTTACATAAGTGTGCATCATATACCAAGCCAGCTTCTCACACCCGCTAATGGGTAATGATTTGGAAACTTCAGCCTGGTCTGAAGTGGAGTTCAGGGCACATGCAGAGATGATGTGAATCTCTGCCAGTGCATTTCTGTCACCAGGACTCAGACCAAACAGCTAGGCACTGAGGGAGCACTGAATCCTGGAAAAATGGGCCAGCTGGCTCCTAAGAGAAGGAGCAGGAAAGGTAAGGAATTATCCTCCTCCCAAACTCTCAGTGAAAGTCAGTCTCCTGAGGGAGCTGACCTCAGACCTATGAAGGAACTGTCCTAGAGAATCTTGGGCCTGACCAGTAGAGTTCTTGGGGGAAGGGGGGCCTTCCAGGGCAGACTTGAGTTTGGAGCAGAAATCCTGCCTCCTCTCTTGAAAACTCAGACAGCAAGCTGCTGCTGAGGAGGCAGGGAGTGTCCGTGGGTCCCATAGGATCTATTGGGAAGCTGGGCTTCTGTTTTCTGAGTGTAGAGACCACAAGTCTGGTGCCACCAAGAGGTTGGTAATACCTTAGAAGTTCTGGGGTTTTCTTCTATCCCTAGCACACGACATTCCCCTTGAAGGACATCTTAGGCAAAGCAAGACTTGGGACATACTTGTCCCTCATTTTCACTGGCCCCACGTGTCTGAAGACACCAAGGAGTTTTGTCGCTCCTGTTTCTCTTGCCAAGCCAGTGGTAAGTCAGGTGGCACTACAAAGACCCCCTTAATTCTACTTCCAGTGGTTGGGGTTCCCTTTGAGAGGGTAGGGATAGACATTGTTGGTCTCTTAAACCCTCCAACAGCCTCTTAGTGGTGGTGGACCATGTCACTAGGTATCTAGAGGCTATTCCACTTAGGACCGCTACAGCTTCTGTAGTGGCCAGAGCCCTTCTGGGAGTCTTTTCCACAGTGGGGTTTCCTAAGGAGGTCTTGACAGACAGAGGTACAAACTTCATGTCTAGTTGCATTACTGCCATGTGGAAAGAGTGTGGTTTAAACTACAAGTTTACCACCCTCTACCATCCACAGTGCCATGAGCTTGTTGAAAGGTTCAACAAGACCCTCACGGGTATGATCATGGGACTCCCAGAAAAGCGCAGGCGAAAATGGGATGTCTTACTACCCTTCCTTCTCTTTGCCTACAGAGAATTTCCTCAGAAGGGGGTAGGTTACAGCCCATTTGATGTTTTGTTTGGACATCCAGTTAGGGGACGATTGTGTCTGGTTAAGGAGGGCTGGGAGCAGCCTCTCAAACCTCCTAAACAAGATAGTGTGGACTATGTCCTTGGCCTGTGTTCAAGTATGGCTGAGTACATGAAGAAGGCCAGCAGAAACCTTGAGGCCAGCCAGGAGCTTTCAGAAAGCTTGGCATGACCAAAAGGCTGTACTGACTCTTTACCAACCAGGACAGAAGGTGTGGGTGTTGGAGCCTGTGGCCCAAGCAGCTCTCCAGGACAAGTGGAGTGGCCCCCACACCATCCTTGAGAAAAAAGGTGAGGTAACCTACTTGGTTGACTTAGGTGCTCCTAGAAGTCTCCACAGGGTACTTCATGTGAACCGCCTAAAACCCTTTATTGAAAGGGCTGACATGTGCTTGCTCATGGCCACTAACGAGGGACAGGGGGAAGAGAGTGACCCTCTCCCTGATCTCCTCTGTCAGGACTCTGTTGAGGGGTCAGTAGATGGAGGAGCCTTGCCAGGCAGCTTCACTGACCAACAGCAAGCTGATTACAGGAAAGTCCTCAATCAGTTCACCCATTTGTTTTCTCTGACTCAAAGTCAAGCCAACTGGTGTATCCATGAAGTGGACATATGTGACAGTCTGCCTGTGAAGAATAAAATCTACAGACAGCCTGAACATGTCAGAGATTGCATCAGTACTGAGGTCCAAAAGATGCTGGAGTTGGGGGTCATTGAGCCTTTAGGTAGCCCTTAGGCTAGTCCACTAGTCCTTGTGCCAAAACCTCACACCCAAGATGGTAAGAGATGAGGTTTTGTGTAGACTACAGAGGCCTCAATGCAGTCACTAGGACCGATGCCCATCCAATTCCCAGGGCAGATTAACTAATTGATACTCTGGCCTCAGCCAAGTATCTTAGTACATTTGACCTGACTGTTGGATATAGGCAACTCCGACTCTGAGTATGCCAAGCCAAAAACAGCATTTTCAACCCTTTTGGCTTGAAAAATGCACCTGCCACATTTCAGAGGTTGGTGAACAAAGTCCTCACAGGTCTGGAAGTCTACAGTGCAGCATATCTAGATGATATTGCTGTCTTTAGTTCCACCTGGGAAGATCACTTCACCTCAGGAATGTTCTGGAGGCCCTGCAGAAGGTGGGCCTCACTATGAAGGCCACAAAGTGCCAGATAGGGCAGAGCAAGGTTGTGTACTTGGGCCGCCTGGTAGGTGGAGGCCATGTTCAACCATTGGAGAGAAAAATCCAGACCATAATGGACTGGGTTGCTCCCACTACCCAGACTCAGGTCAGAGCTTTCTTGGGCCTGGCTGAGTACTACAGGAGGTTTGTTAAGGGATATGGGTATGTGGTGACTCTCTTTAATGATCTCACCTCCAAAAGGATGCCAAAGAGAGTTCAGCGGACAGTAAGCTTTCAGAAGGCATTGTTGACCTGAAGCAGGCCATGTGCTCTGCTCCCATTCTGCAAAGTCCTGATTACTCCAAAACCTTCATTGTCCAGACAATTTCTTCTGAGATAGGGGTAGGAGCTGGTCTATCACAACTTAATTCAGAGGGCCAGGACCAACCAGTAGCTTTTATAAGCAGAAGGTTGACCCCCAGGGAGAAACGTTGGTCAGCTATTGAGATGGAGGCCTTTGCTGTGGTCTGGGCCTTGAAGAAGTTGAGGCCATACCCGTTTGGTACTCACTTCATTGTTCAGATAGACCATAAGCCCCTCTTATGACTTAAACAGAGGAAGGGTGAAAATCCCAAACTTTTGAGGTGGTCCATTTGCCTATAGGGGATGGACTTTTCTGTGGAACATAGACCTGGCAGTAACCATGCCAACGCTGATGGACTCTCCAGATATTTCCACTTAGAAAATCAAGACTCAACTAGGCAAGGTCAGTCTCATAGCCTTTCGTTTGGAGGGTGGGGGGGAGGTTATGTAGGATCTGCTTTCATAGTTATCCCCACTTTTTTGCTGGTGTTATTCTATTTTATGACTAGTCTGACTGGGATCCTGCTAATCAGGACCCCAGTCACTGTGCTTCCTCCCTAAATTTGACAGTAGTAAGTACTTTGGTACCTTCCCAATTGGCTACTGGTGTACCCATGTAAGTCCCCAGTATATGGTACTAAGGTACCCACTTCATAGGTATACTAGAGGTCATTCATGGGCTGCAGCATGTATTATGCCACCCATGAGAGCACACAAACTGTGACTACAGGCCTGCGCGTGTAAGCTGGTGCTAGCACCAATTACAACAGATATAGGTTTCCTTATATCTGAGGTCACTATACTTAAAACCTATAAGTCACCCCTAAGGCAGGCCTTTCAATCCTGAAGGCAGGGTGCTAGGTTATAAGTGTGAGGGTGCCCTGCCTGAGCAGGACAGCCCTACAAACCCCGAAGTCTATTCTTCAGGCTTTGTAAGTGCGGTCAGCCATTTTGATACATATAGTGGCCATGCGTCATTACGCGATGGCTAACTATACAATGGCTGTGCTGAACCTGGGCATGTTTGGTATCAAACATGTTGAAATCATACCCAAACACTGTTACCGGTGTTGGAGGTATGATTCCATGCACTAGGGGGCTCCTTCAGGAAGCCCCCATTACTCCCGTTAACAGCCTTTCAGTGTCTGCCAGCAAGCTTGTGCTGCTGTCGACCCCAGACACGATTCTCCCCACCTGCTGCTGAGCTGAGCTCGAGCAGGGAAAGGTAGAACGATAGGTTTCCTGTCACAGGGAGGTGTGACCACCACCCAGAGAGGACTTAGTGTATTACGCTGGGGTGGAGGTGCTTGCCAGCACCACCAGACTGCTTTGAAGGACACATCTGGTGATGTCCTTGCATACTCCAGTTTAAGCCAGTTCAGGGAGCCCTTGGCTCCTGCTCGGGCGTGAAACTGAACAAAGGGTATGGGAGTATCCTCCCCTCTGTCCAGCCCCTCCTCTGGGAGGAACTCTTGAATCGTCCCAACCCTTTCCATAGGGTACTTAAGGGCTTACCTGTGGGTGGCTCTTCAGCTTTGTCATGGGACAAGATTCAAACCCAAAACCACTTCAACCTCGACCGTCTGGGCATCTTGGACTTCACCTTGAACGGAGTCTGCACCAAGGAAGACTCCAGCTGCTCCTGGTCTCACTGTTCTTCCAGTCTTCTTCGTCGTCTGTGCCTGTGCTTCATCCAGGTTCCTCTCCAGGCCTGTGGGCATCAAGGACACCTGAAGTAATCTCCCTTGGAGTGAAGGAGTCACTCCCCTGCATCTGCAGGCCCTGCAATTAAGCTGACCAGTCTGCTGCTTCAGACGTCCCACGGACTTCAAAGGCTCAGCAACACAGGTGGTGGTTCTGCAACTCCCTCGAGTCTAGACCTGTCCTCTCAGCAAGTTTGAGAGCAGTATCCCTCATTGGAACAGCTGGAACAGAACCCCTGTGCACCGCATCGACTTGCCGTTGTCAAGGCTTGTTGGCTCTGTATTCCAGAGATCTTCGGGCTACAAGAAGCTCCAGCCTCCAGCATCTCTTCCTGCCGAGATAGTCATCCTCACCACATCCTCTGCACCGTGAGCCTGCATCTTTGGTGATCTGCTTGAGGTCCTCTTGAGACTCCTGTGTCTTCGGCCTGTGGGTCCTCTTGAGGGTTTTGTTTGGCTTCAGTGGGCTCCCCTGTTTGCTCGGGCCTGCTCTGACTCTCCTGCAGTTAGTGCATCCCTTGGACCTTGCTGGTCCCAACCTTGCTCCTTTTTCGCTTACCACATCTTTTGCTGCTGCCAAGGCTTGTTGGTGCTCCCGCTAGACACCGACCCCTTGGTTCTTGACTTCCAACGTGGGACAGCTCGTGAAGAGCTCCTGGTCTTCCACAGCGTCGCCTGGTCCTCACAGTTGCACATCGGTGGTCATTGGTCTTCCGTGCCTCCTGGTCGACTCTGAGTGGCATAGACTCTTTCCCCTCTGCTTACAGGTACTTCTCTTCAAGAATCCATCCTTGGATTCCATCGGACTCTCCCACCTTCCTCTCCAGTGGCATCTTTCCTGAAGTCCTCCATTATGGTCTTCGGCGGTTTCAGACATCACTTGGCATCTATGCACCCGGCTTCCCTGGTGTAGGTATCCTGGTTCCTGGGGTATCCACGGGTCAGGTGACTCTCCAACCTTCTGTCTTCCACGGAGTTTCTTCAGGGTCCACTGGGAAGTGTCCTTCTTGAAAAGTGCAACAGCGACTTTCTCCTTGACTTGGATTGAGTACGCGGCTGTGTTTCCATTCTGCACACAGTCTCGGTGTGGTTCCTGGGTATTTACCTCAGGTAGTTCCTTGTGTCCCCAGCTCTTCTAAGTCTCCTGGTTCAAGTTCTGACTTCAGTCGCAGTTCGCATTCCAATTCTTTAGTATATGGTTTGGTCTCCCCTGGAGACCACTGTGTATTTGTGCTTCCTTACCCGTTTACAGTTGAAATATTGTGTGTATTGTGTTGATATCTCCGGGTAGGAGATATACCAATGTGTTAGTGAGTGTGTATACAAAAGATACCTATTTTTATAACTACACTGTGTGGTTCTTTTTCGTTTAACCTACACTTTATGATTAGTTCTGGTAAAATACGCTGCTTAACACTCTTTCTGGACTAAGCTTCAAAGCTGCTCTCCACAGCTACCACTTACACAGCTTTCTATGGTTGTCTAAGACCTCTAAAATCACAATAATGGTTGTCTGGATTAGTGCAAGGTGCTTTACTTGAAAAGTGCGCACCGTATACTAAGACAGCCTCCTACACCCGTCCCCCCTTCCTCCCCCCTCCTCCTCCACCCCAGAAACTGTTCCCCATGTTACCAGTTTTACATCAATCTTCTGGGTTTAATATACATGAGGCACCACCCTCTGCAGGGGTAGGTCTCACTCCTTACGTCCATCATCGATTGTTCCCTGAAGCTTGCTGCATAATTTTCACGAGCCATGAAATGTTGCAGTTTACTATTGTATATCCTGCGCATTATGTATAGCTTATATGGCAAATGTTTGTGAAGATGCTGATCTATCGAAAACCCAATAACGTGTTTTAAAATCAAATAAAAAAAAGAGCAGGGGCTAATGCAAGTGCCCATTCGGCTGCATAAGCTTGTTTGACTTCGTCAAGGACAAGGTCAGAAAAGGAAGGAAGAATCACATCCTCTCCTTGAGAGGTGAGAGTACAAATGGGAGGAGCCAATCAACCTCTACCAACAGGATGTCATAGGACAGAGTCAAATTTTCCCAGAATATTGCTTTAATGGTGCGTTTAACGTCACCACCTATTTGAATAACTGATATAATCTATCTGGAGGGGCCACGTATGTGTCCGTGGTTTCAACTGTAACAAAGGTATAAGTTGCTTTCACTACCAGAAACTCCTGGAGATTCCGGTATGCTATGGTGACTTCTGCAGTGCTGTTGAGGAGAGTCACCGCCCAGCTCCTGTTGAGGAGGAGTGTTCTCACTGTTTGTGGCATATTTAGCAGACAAAGCCGCTATTTTTATTTTCTGAAATGGGGCTCTTTATTTAGGAGTCTTATCCTCTTTCTTTATCTTTACATCAGACGAGTGTTGTGGCTCCTTTTTCGGTTTCATGTACTCTTGTCTGCGTTCAGATCGTTCTCCTCTGTAGTATCATTGATCAGACGATTCCTGAAAGGAACGAGGAGAACGTGTATCAGGAACCTGATACCTGTCTGGAGTCTTGATTTTAGTGCGGTCACGAAAATTGTACCTCCTCTCAGAGGACTCGGGGTGGAGAACCTCCACGAGGTTTACGTTTTTGTTGTTGTTTAGATTTATCCCATGTTTTTTTTTAACAAACTCACGGGCTGGTATGGCATCCTGGTCAGTGTTAGATTTGCCAAGTGGTGATACTGAGGGTCTGGTTTCCAAATTGTGTCCCAAAGATGCATATACATGAGCAATAATTATAGGCAACCCGCATTCCTGATCGGCTACCACCACCGCAGTAAGACGCTGGCATATAGCCAGAGATGCTGCTTCACCTTTAACATTAGAAAGAATCATTTTGGAGACTACTGGAAAATTACCCATTAGCTTCTTCCCCAAATCTAGGCAGGACCTGTCTGATGTTCATTCTGTATCTGTTTGAGAACGTTCGGTAAAACGGACATCGAGGGAGTGCCATGACGAACAAGTTACTTATCTTCGGTAATGCATTATCTGGTAGAGACAATATCTAGCTGCAGATTCCTTACCTTAAAATTTGCCAGGTATCAGGCTGGATCAGGAAACGTTTGCTCGAGCAACACCCCTTGCGCTTGCCATCAGGTGGCTCCATTCGGCTCCGCATGATGTCGTCAGCATTGTCAGTGCCGGTTATGACGTCGCAGTCACCTATATAGGCGTCAACCAGGCACGCGGACATCAGTACTTTTCCACGACAGTAGCGCAGAGCCATGAATTGACTGACGTAAGTGTGTGCCAAAACTAGCGCCCTGAAAAAGGGAGTAAGCCTAGCCCTAAATAATAAGTCCGCAAAGCGGGGAGGCATGGGTGGGTCTGTAAGGAACCTGCAGCTAGATATTGTCTCTACCAGATAATGCGTTACCAAAGGTAAGTAAATTGTTCATCTGATAGAGACTTCTTTCTTTATTAAAACATCTTTTTATTGAACATAAACAAGCCTCAGTGCATTAATAAGGTAACTCGCCATTCTTGATGAGACATATGGTACAGATAATACATTATAAAGCATACGTTTCTACATGGACACCCACTTCTAGCTGTCTTCGAACTGTAGCGTAGTGCATGACATCTGTTCTCTCCCGCTTTTACCCCCCGTTCCCACGGCCCTCAGCTGTGTCCTCTATACGCGGCCCAAATTTTCTCGCATTTCCATGGGCATCCCCGGCTCTGGTAGATCACCTGTTCTGTCCCATAGCACCAGTCTAGATCTTTCTTCCATGCTGCTAGCGTGGGAGGTGCCTCTGCTCCCCACGCTCGGGCAATATTCCTCTTTGCCACTCCTCCCGCCAGGGCCAACCAGGTCTTGGCCCATTGTGGCCACGTCATGTCGCTCGTCACTCCCAGAATATGCCACCTCGGCTCAAGCGGGACATCCTCACCCACCACAGTTGTCATCACCCGGGCTACACCTTCCCAATATGTTTGAATCCTAGGGCATGCCCACAATATATGAAAGGACCCCTTCTCGCCACAGCCCCTCACGCAACTGTCAGTCTCGCACTTGCCCATCCGGACGTGTGCCGTCCGGGAGGCATAGGACCTATGGAGGATCCGGAGTTGGATCAGTCGAACCTGGCCCGTATGGCTATCTCCCGGGGAGTTTGCAATGCCTCCACCCAGTCATCGTCCTCCAGTAACCCCACATCCGACTCCCAGGCCTCCCGCAACGGGCCTAGACAATCTGGGGTGTTGTTGATCAATTTCCGGTAGGTCAAGGAGATGGCCTTATCAATCATGGGATCGAGGAGTAACCGGTTCTCAAGAGGTGAGTATTCGGGCAATTGGGTTCCCTCTTGCAAGTGGCAATGGAGCGCATGGCGCATCTGTCTGTATCGTAGGTACTCCCCCCTCCCCATTTGGAACGGAGTCTGCAGTGTGTCGAAGTCCAGCATTTTCCCAGCCTTCCTGACGTCCCCCAGTCGGTCGATTCCTATAAGGCTCCATTTCCAGAAGCCCGTTAGTCTCGTCAGTTCTCCCAGCTGGCCACCTTCCCAGAGAGGAGAGTGTTCTGTGAGCTTGTTTGTCCACCCGGTCATCCTAGTTGCCCTTTGCCATACCTCCGACACCGTTCTAGTATGCGCCGGGAGTGGCAATTTGCTCTTCCCTTTCCGATAGAGCTCCGTCAGGTAGCTAGTATTCCCAAATGCCAATCGGTCCACCCTATACGCTGGTTCCTCTAGCGGCGAGAAAGCCCACCCATTAATATTGATGAGCTGAGATGCCCAATAATATTTCCGTATGCCAGGGACGGCCAGACCCCCATCATATATACCTCGCCAGAGTTTTTTAAGTGCGATCCTCGGGCTGCCACTCCCCCAGAGTAGCTGGCGCTGCTCAGATTCAATGGCTCGGAAAAAGGCCTCCGGGATCAGGTACGGGGTGTTCTGGACTACGTACAATAGACGCGGGAGGGCCATCATCTTAAAAATGACCGCTCTACCCATCAAAGAGATGGGAAGGCATTTCCAATGTGCGATATCATCCCACAGACGGACCAGCTGGGCCTGCACATTAAGTCGCATGAACTCGCTTTCATCTTTGGTAATCCAGAGCCCCAAATACTTAAACGTTTCCCTGGGAACCAGCTCCGAACACGCCGACTATAAGGGTGGTAGCTCCCCTGCCAATGAGAACACCAGGGATTTGTCCCAATTGACGCAGTACCCTGAATAAGTACCGAAGGATTGGATAATGTGTATAAGGCGATGGAACGTCTGCCTTGGGTTGTAGGCGTACAGCAAAATGTCGTCTGCGTATAAGGATATACGCTCCTCCCAGCCGCCCCCCAAATCTATGCCTCTCACTATGGGGTCCCCCCTGATCCACACGGCCAGTGGTTCAAGGGCCAGCGCGAAGAGCATCGGTGATAGCGGGCACCCCTGACGGGTGCCCCGGTGAAGCGTGAAGGCTCTTGAGATGTTACCATTGACACCAACATGGGCCATCGGGCCAGTGTACAGGAGGCGTATCCATTGCTGTAGGTTAGGGCTGAACCCAATTTTGTCCAGGACCGCAAACAGATACGTCCATTCAATACTGTCAAACGCCATCTTCGCGTCGAGGGACAATAGCGCTGCCGGAATATCTGGACGCTTCTGGGTCAGCTGCATCACACCATACAGACGGCGCAAATTGAGTCTAGTACTCCGGTGTGGCATGAACCCGGATTGGTCCGGGTGTATGGGAAATTGAATGACCGGGCCAATACGGTTGGCTATGACTTTGGCCAATACTTTGGCTTCGAAGTTCACCAGTGAGATAGGTCTGTATGAGCTGCACTGGTCGTGGGGTTTCCCTTTTTTATGGATAACCACAATGGTGGCCATACGTAGGTCCTCCGGTAGCATCCCCACGTCTCCGGCGTGGGGCGGATTTGCTGGCGACACATTTGAACATCTCCGTCGGGAGCCCGTTAGGGCCCGGCGCCTTACCGTATTGCAGGTCCCGTATAGCATTTTCGACTTCCTCTACCCTCATGGCGGAGTCTAACAGTGTTCTGTCCTCTTCCGCCAGTGTCCCCATATGTAGGTCTGTTAGGAACTCCGCAGACTCCCCCTCCCCCCGCCGAGTCCGCGATTGATATACCTGCTCGTAGTAGTCTGCGAACACCTCTGCCAATTCGGCCCCGGTGCCGCCCCGCTCGCCCTCCTCGGTTCGTATTTCTGATACCCAGTTGCGTCTCCTATCCCGCCGTTCGAGCCACGCAATGAGCTTATTAGCCTTATCCCCAAGGTCATAGATCTTCCTCTGTACCGCCTGTGCATGTGCACGGGCCGCATTTTCTTCCAAATCCCGCAGCTCCTTCTGTTTAAGGTTAAGGGTATGTCTGCGTTCAGCCTCGATCGCAGGGTCCGATTCCGGCGTCGCATCCAGAGTAGGAATTGCAAATTCCAGGGCGTCGCATTTCTCGCATTTTTCTTTGCGCCTAGCGCCACTGGTCACCTGTCCGAAGTCCCTAGCCACCGTTTTATATGCCTCCAAGAGTATGCAGTCGGATTGTACTGATCCTACATTTTCCTCGAAATATCGGATCGTGCGCTCCTCAAATTGATCCCTAAAGTCCTGGTCCCGGAACAGGGTGGGGTCCAGGCGAGGTGGGAGCGATCACTCCCGCCATGGCCCCCGCATCTGGACTTCGACGGGCGAGTGGTCCGAAATACCTTGTGCCCCGAAATACCTTGTGCCCCGAAATACCTTGTGCCCCGAAATACCTCGTGCCCCATGGCGACCACCCCTGAAAAGTCCCGCCGAGGAAGCCTGCGTGAAGATGTAATCTATTCGCGACCTACTTCCGTGTGCTGGGAATACATGCGTATACTGTCGTAGATCCGGGTTATGACTCCGCCAAAGGTCAGTCAACCCCATTGCATTCGCAAATGTCGAGAGCGTCCGCGGGTCCCTGGTCCCAGGCAAACTGGTCTCCCTGCCCACTTCTGGAAACATAGTGCCATTCATGTCCCCCCCCCCAAGGATCAGAGTTCCCTGTGGGAAGTCTAGTAGCAGACGACTGAGGTCGGGCAGTGCAGTGTCATGGAGTCGTGGTGGTATATAAACTGAGCAAACATTCAGGGCCTGCCCCTCCCATGTCCCCGAGAGGGCCACATATCGACTCAAGTGGTCCGTCCAGGTGCGCTTTATGACGAAGGGACATGAGTTCTTGATAAGTATAGCAGTGCCCCTAGAGCCGGTCGTGAAACCAGCGTGCGCCCTGAGTGTGTAGCCGTACCTATTTAGTGCCAAGTAATGAGTGCCTTTAAGGTGGGTCTCCTGGAGTAATACCAGGTCTGGTGAGTGACGACGTAGGTACTGAAGCACCATGGTGCATTTTATCTTGTCCCCCAGGCCGTTTACATTCCACGAGAGAACTGCTAATGCCTTCATATGTCGTGTCGCCATGTGGGATGTCTCCTTCGGTCCCCCTCTCCCCCCACCCCCCACCCCAGTCCAGTCCCTGTCCCATGTCCCTACGAATGGACCCTAGAAATCTATAATCACTGGTCTCGTCCATTTGGACGCGTCGACAATGCTCTGAAGCGTGTATAACCAAAAAAGACAATACAGTCATCAAAATAAGAACAGGAAAGAGAATAAACAAGCCCCCCGAACAAACCCCCCTCCCTGCAACCCTGCCATGTAGGTCTAGAACCACCCACATCCCCAATAGCAGAGCGCCTGTCGTCCCAATAACCAGAAACAAATGCAGGGCTACCTGGCACCACCACCCGCCAAAATTCCCCGCCCCGGGCCCGCAACCCAGCCCAGCTGTCTATGGAACTTCTGCTCTCAATTAAGTCCATATATCTCTGTCCATGGCTGGGGGACAAAAGTTCACCCCCTTACATCTAATAGAGAGACCATACCTCAGGTTTGGGCAAAAAGATAGAGTACCATTGAGCAGGGAAGACAAGACCTTTCACTCCCCCGTGCCCGCTGCGCCCCCTGCGGGGCTCACAGATCTGGAACTTCTGGATCTTGATTCGGAGCGCACCCTCTCCTCACGTCGAATCAGGGACTCCAGGGGTCGGTTACCATTTCCCCGCCAGTCCGTATTTCCCCGTTGACGATGGCTCCGGGGATGGCCCTCATCCAACCAGCGCTGGACCTCCTCGGGCGTTGTGAAGAACCATGATTTGTCACCCTCAACGACCTTAAGTTTGGCGGGAAAGAACATCATGTATTTGAGACCCTTGTCTCTGAGGGCCCGTTTCACTCCTTCGAAGGAGCGCCTCTCCCGCTGTACTTTCAGAGTGAAGTCCGGGAAGAACCGAATCGTCGTGTTGTAGTAGGGGAGGTCCCCATTGACTCTGGCCGCTTGGAGGATGGCGTCTCGGTCCCGGAAATTCAGGATGCGTGCAATGATGGTTCGAGGGGGGGCCCCAGGTTTCGGCTTGGGGATTGGGGCCCTGTGTGCCCTTTCCACGGAGAACAGAGGCGACAGTCTCTTGGGCTGTAAATGGTTGAGGACTAGATCCTCGAGAAAGAGGTCCACGCTGGGGCCCTCCACCCCCTCAGGCACACCCACCACGTGGATATTATTACGGCGTGCCCTCCCTTCTTGGTCGTCCAGCTGTAGGGCCATTACCTTGTGTTGGTGCGCCAACTTTTGGACCCGTTCCTCCAGTTTGCGAGTCGTCGATTGAAGCTCCCCGATATGTTCCTCAGTTGCCGTAACTCTTTCAGAGGTCTTCCGCATGTCCGCCCTCATGAGGTTCATCTCAATCGTGACCTTGTCAATCTTTGTTTCCAGGTTCGTCCCCACTGTCTGGATCGCCTGATAGAGACTTCTAGCTGCAGATTCCTTACCTTATAATATATATCCAAGCCATACCCTCCTGGCAGTGGGCTGCGGACAAATTCCTCACACTAGAAAGTCCTGCAGGACCGAACGGGCAAAAAGCATGTCCTTACGGACCTGACTGTCCAGGCAGTCGTGCTTGGAAAATGTGTGCAAAGACGCCCGCGTTGTTCCCTGGCAGATGTCCAGGACTGGGACACCCAGAGCTAAGGCCATAGTCTCAGCCTTTCCCCTGGTGGAATGGGCTCTTAATCCCTCACGGGGCTGCTTCTTAGCCAAAACGTAGCAGATCTTTATGCAGAGAACGACCCAGCAAGAAATGTTCCTTTTCTGCACTGCCTGACCTTTCTTAGCTCCTATATACCCCACAAAGAGTTGGTCATCCACCCGGAACTCTTTTGTGCGGTCAAGATAGAACGACAATGCTCTTTTTGGGTCCAGACGGTAGAGACGCACCTCTTCTTTAAAGGGATGCAGAGGAGCAAAGAAGGTGTGCAGCATGATAGATTGACCCAGATCGAATGGGCTCACCACCTTTGGAAGAAATGATGCACAGGTGCAAAGCACCACTTTATCTGCAAAAGACATCATGTAGGGGGCTTACATGATAGCTCTCGCAACTCACTCACCCTCCAGGCAGATGTTATGGACACCAGAAAGGCTGTCTTGAAGGTAAGCAGCCGGAGGGGACAGTTGTGCAAAGGCTCGCAGGGAGTACACATAAGAAAAATTAGCACCAAATTAAGGACCCACTGTGGCTTGACAATGGGCGTGGGCGGAAACAAGTGACCTAGCCCTTTCAAGAACCTATTCACAATTGGAGACTTAAAGAGAGAGGGTTGGTCTGGCAGCCACAAAAAAGCGGATAGAGCAGAAAGAGAACCCTTAAGAGCACCCAAAGCAGAGCCCTGCTGGGCAAGGGCAAGAATGAAAAGAGAAGAACAGTAGAAAGAGAAGCAGAAAGAGGGCCAATACACCTATCTGTACAATATGATACAAAATGTTGCCAACGGCAGGCGTATACCGTCTTAGTGGAGGGCTGCCTGGCCGCCAAAATATCGTTGCATACTTCGGGATGAAGGTCAAATGCCATCAACTGCTGCTGCTCAATCTCCACCCATGGAAGCTGAGAGTTGACAGTTTCCCTCCCCTGCTGCTGCGACAGAAGATCCTCCTGAAGGGGCAGCCTGATCGGAGGATCGATGCTCGTTTTCAGAAGCTCTGGATACCAGACTCTTCTTGCCCAGTCCAGAGCCACAAGAATGACTTGGGCCCTATCATTCTTGATCTTCTTCAGAACTCTGGGCAGAAGTAGTATGGGCGGAGAGGAGTACAACAGGCCTGAGCTCCACTCATGATGAAAAGCGTTGCAGAGTGATAGCCGTCTTGGAAACTCCAGCGTGCAATACTGCTGACATTGCACATTCTCTTCGGAGGTGAACAGATCTAACCAAGGTTCTCCCCACTGCTGAAAGAGACCTTGCACCACCTCCGACTGTAGACTACATTAATTATCTGCTAGGCATTGAAGGCTGAGCTCGTCCGCCCTGGCGTTCAGAGAACCTGCCAGGTGTTGAACCACCGGGGTTATGCCCTGCTGTTCCAGCCATGTCCAGAGACTCAGGGCCTCTTGACAAAGGGTTCACGACTCCAACCCACCCGGTTTGTTGCAGTACAACATGACGCTGGTGTTGTTCGTGAACACCTGCACTAACTTCCCCTTGGCAGAGGGAAGAATTGCTTTCAATGCCACTGAATCGCTCGAAGCTCCAACAAATTGATGTGGAGCCCGACTCCGCCGGAGAACAGTGTCCCCTGACCTCTCCCAGATGGCCACCCCCATCCCAAAAGTGACTCATCTGTCACCACTGTGTGATCTGGTTGGGGAAGGGAGAGGGGTCAGCCTTTGACCCAGTCTTGGTTCGTCAACCACCACTGCAGATCTCTCGCAGTTCTCTCCGAGATCTGGACCACGTCAGTGAGCTTTCCCTGATGCTGTGCCCACTGGAACTTCAGTTCCCACTGTAGAGCCCACATACGCCACCTGGCATGCTTTACCAACAGGATGCAGGAATCATGAGGCCCAACAGCCTCAGAGTCAGGCGCACCGAAATACAGGATAGAGGCCGAAACATCAGAATCATAACCTGAATATCCTGGACTCGCTGCTCGTGAGGATAAGCCCGAAACTGCACCGTGTCCAGAACAGCTCTGATGACAGGGAGTGTCTGAGGAGTCATGTGTGATCTTGGGCACATTTATAGAGAACCCCAACAAATGCAGGAGGTTCGCCGCAGTCTGAAGGTGGGAGACAACAGCCTGGAGTGAGGACGCCTTCACCAGCCAGTCGGTGAGGTAGAGGAAGACTGAAACCCCTAACCTGTCCAGATGAGCTGCAACCATCACCTTGATGATCACCTGAGGGGCACTGGTAAGGCCGAAGGGGAGCACGGTAAACTGAAAGTGCTCGTGGCCTACCTTGAACCGCAGGTAACACCTGTGGCCTGGCAGGATGGGGATGTGAAAATACGCATCCTGCAGGTCCAACGCTACCATCCAGTCTTCTTGGTCTAGGGCAGACAAGGCCTGAGCTAAAGTAAGCATCTTGAACTTCTCCTTCTGGAGGAAGAGATTGACAATCCAAAGCTCTAAAATGCGCCGTAACCCTTTGTTCTTCTTCAGAATCAGAAAGTAGCGGGAACAACAGCCACTGCCTACTCCTGAAACCGGGAACATCTCTATAGCCCTCTTGGCCAGAAGAACTGTAACTTCCTCTTGGAGTAACTTTAAATAATCCTCCACCAGCCATTCTTGAATTGACGGAATAGGAGGAGGAAAAGAAAGTAAAGGCAGAGGATAGCTCCCCTGAATGATCTACCAGACCCACTTGTCTGATGTTATGGACCTCTAGTGGGGGAGATGATGGATTCTCCCCCCTACTGGGGTGGCGTGGTCTTGCAGAGTCAGACTAGGAGTGCTTGGAGGCTGTGGCTGCCGAGGGCAGGGTGGCTGACTACTTCTGGTTTCCATTCCTAGGACGGAATGAGCTGCGTCCATGTCCGCGCACATCTTGGGAAGTCTGCACAGGATGATGGCTGGGATAGGGCTGGCATGGCTGAAACCCCCTTCCGTGGCCAAGAAAGGGGCGAAAGCTAGACTGGCCACAAGGTGTTGTAGAAAGGCCCATGGATCTGGCTGTAGCACGAGAATCCTTAAACCGTTCCAGGGTGGAGCCTGTCTTCTCACCAAACAGATCGGAACTATCAAAGGGCATGTCCATCAAATTAGCCTTGACATCGCCCGAGAAGCCAGAAGTTCTAAACCAGGCGTGGTGCTGTAAGGCCACGGTCTATAAAATCGCTCTGCCCAGCAAATCAGTCGTTGTCAAGTCCTCACCGGATGGTGAATTTTGCTGCATCTCTCTCGTCCTTAACCGCTTGAGAGAGCACAGCCCGGGCCTCCTCCGGAACTTGTGGCTGTACTTATGCAACCGTCTCCTAAAGGGAATAGGAGAAACGGCCCAAAAAGCATGCAGTAGTCGCCAACCGCAATGCCAGGCTGTAGGAAGAAAACATCTTCTTCCCAAGTGATTGCGACCTCTTGGATTCCCCGTCTGGAAGGGCAAAAGGGAACGCGCCCTGGGAGGTAGATGCCTGCACCACCAAGCTTTCAGGGGTGGGGTGTTGACTGAGGAACTTTGGGTCGCCTGAAGCAGGGCGATGGCGGCGTGCAGATGTCCTATTCAAAGGAGCCCCTGTAATAGGCCTGGATCACGTGCCTGGTAGACTGAAGTGCTTCAGGAGATTAGTCCTGACCTACACAGAGGGCAACTCCAGTCCAAGGACCTCAGCTGCCCTCCTTACCACAATAGAATAAAAAGCCGCCGCCTCCTCCATGGCCACAGTTGGCGGAGAGAGGATGCCAGCATCTGGGGATGTGTCCAGTCAACTATCTTCCCCAAGTTCCTCATACCAGTCCATCTGCTCTGCAGACATCCTGGTGTTCTAAAGGGTCCATTGACCCCTCCCAGTCCTCTTCCATGCCTGAAACGTCATTAAAATGCTCAGGTGATAACATAGTCCCCTGGGTTCTACCGGTGCCTAGAGCGTTGGTGCTCCTCATCTCGTTTGTCGACAGCCGATGTGAAGATGAAGTCTGCTTGGACTTCTTCTTGTGCCTCTTCCCCGAGTGTCCTTAGGACCTGGCGTGGGAGGAAGAGGACTTGGGGCCATGGGAGCAGTCCTACGACCTCCTCTTCTTCGATCGGGATCTCTGCAGACTCTTGCTGGATGGTGTCGACTGCCAGGCTGCAAGGAGCGACAGAGGGGAAGCTCTGCCTGGATCTGCACTTAATAGGCCCGGAAAGAAAAGAACTGACGTCCGTGCACCTGGGTGGTGCCTATATAGGTGACGGCGATGTCCTAACTGACGTCACACGGAGCCAAATGGAGCCACCTGACGGCGCGCGCAAGGGATATTGCTCGAGCAAAAGTTTCCAGATCCGCCTGACACCTGGGAAATTCTAAGGTAAGGAATCTGCAGCTAGAAGTCTCTATCAGATAGATTGTATAGACTGTGGCTAAAAGTGTCCCCCAGGTGTTAGTCTCCAAGAGTGGGAACCATCCCAGTGGGTAAGCACATAGTTAAAATTCTGTGCTTGTCTTGTGGTCCAGTAAGGAGAAACACAGCTTCAAGTTGATCGATTTTTTGGGAGATCCAAAATGGAATTTCCTCACGATTAGTGGGTCTTTTTCCCATAATTGAATGAACAATTACATGACTGATAACAGGTGCTGCAGGCAACTGGGCTTGCAGTTGCAGGCCAATTGACCTTGCTAAGGCTATTCAGACTAAATCCCAGGAAACGAATAAAATTGTGAAAACATGTGCTGGTTCTGTGTGAAAGCATAATGTGGCACAAAGGCAAGGATGATATTTAGTAAAGTGTGCAAAACTAAAGAGACCTATAATGTACATGATTAGGCTAACATCGGGAAAACAGCAATGGGCCATGTGAGAAACACACAAAAATAGCAGGTCTGTATTGCTTCCATAATCCATCCTGAGATTGTTCCCATGATTACTGGTGCTCATTTGGTTGCTTTTGCGAAGGAGAAACAATTGGTTTCTTTTGCAAACCTCTCTTTTTTCTTGCAGATAATATAATAAAGCCCTTCTTATATCTGAAGTGTGGAGGGTTCTATCCGTTTGTGGTTCTTTGAACAATACTGGTAACTATATGCTTTGATTGACATCAAAGTTGGAAACCACTTTGAGTAAGAACAGTGGATTGGTTCGGAGAACCACCTTGTGTCTTTATGTATTTGTAGGTATGGTTCCTGTATTGTTAGTGCTTGCAGTTTTCTCACTCTCCGCAGTGAAACGATTGCAATTAGGAATGCTCTTTTTAGTGTGATTGATTTGAGATCCACCTTGTGCATAGGATCAAATGGGTTTGCCATTAACTGAGTTAACACTGTATTTAAGTTCCACAATGGTGCTGGAACTGATCTTGGTGGTGACATTTTTAGATCCTTCCAAGAATCTCCACCACTGGGGATGTGAATAAGCTGCCACAAGTAGTCCCTGTGTATGCTACTATCGCTACCAGGTGTACCTTCAAGGATGAGCCGGTTAACCAGCTGTCTAGCAGGTGAGTGAGGTATGTCAATACAGTCTCCTATTTTGTTCTTGTTTCCAACTCCTTATTGTTTGTGCACCAGTGGATGTACCTCTTCCATTTTGCTGCATAACATTTTCGTGTGGTAGGTTTCTTTGCTTCGTTCTGTCACTTGGTTGCATAGGCCCTGGACACAAACAGGTCCATTTTACATATTCATGTTTAAAGTTGACATGTTTTAAAACAGTGACCTTTGTAACACATTCTGCTTGCACATCAGCATACTCAGAAAATAATTGCTTACATGCACATTTTCTCGTAGGCACATTATCAACTCTTAGAACACTCTGTACAAGGTCCCCGGTACTCTGCGCAAACTAGGTTATGAATTGTTGTCTGTTAGGCAACAGCCCAGAGTGGGTAGAATAAAAAAGATGCGGCCAGTCCGGAGCTTAGGCACTGAATGAATGGGTTTAGTTTAATACATAAACCGCATGAGCCCTTACTTAGGCAGAAGAGCACTTCAACAGGATTGTCGTGGTCACTCTGTGCCTGAATTCTGGCCTAGCAGGATCCCGTCCTGATCCTGAAAAGGACGGCGGCCTGCTATTCATCAGACCTGGCTGTCAGAAGAGAGAGAAAATATATTATAGAGATATATATATAGATAGATAGACACACACATGTAAATGGGGAGTTGAACCACTTTGGGGGATCTGGCAGATTAGCACACCTACACTGATTAGGATAGACAAAGCTAGGAAGGAGTACAACTATATGTCTCCATATAATCTAGTGCAATTGTACAATGGTTGAATTATTCATCCTGTTCACCATTCTTGCCATGCTGGTGACATTGGTTTGCTTCATACTATTAATCATTGCAGCACATATTTTACACTAGATTCCAGTTGCCTCAATAAATATTTGAAACGCCACTTGTGTATTTCTTGTGTACCTATTTGGGCATGCCTGAGTACAAACGAAAGGGCAAGATTTTTTTCCCTTTGGGGAATTAGGGTGGTCATGTTCTGAGGTTGCAGACACCATCTGATGCCCTGTCAGTTTAGGGGCCACTGATAAGGGTCCTTCTTAAAACTGCAACTCCAACCTTCCCGTTGACTCCTATTGAGTACGCAGCTGTGTTTCCCCTCAGCACACAGCCTACGTGGGGTTCCTGGGTACTTATTTTGGGTGGTTCCTGGTGTCCCCAGATGTTCTGAGTCTCTTGGTCCAAGCCCCGACTTCGGCCGCAGTTCGCATTCCACTTTTTTAGTATATGGTTTGGTCTCCTCTGTAGACCACTGTTTATTGTGCTTACTTACCAATTTGCAACTGAAGTATTATTGTGTATTTGTGTCGACATCTCCGGGTAGGAGATATACCAAGGTGTTAGTGAGTATTGTGTAATAAATAGACTTTTTTTATATACACTGTGTGTTTTTTCCATTTAACCTACACTACATGATTAGATCTGGTAAAAACAAGCTGCTTAACACTTCTGGATAATCCTGAAGGCTGCTCTCCACAGCTACCACTTAGAGAGCTTTCTATGGTCATCTAAGACTACTAAAATCACCATAAGGGTTGTCTGGATTAGTGAAAGGTGCTTCACCTAAATAAGTGTGCACCTTATACTAACCAGCCTCCTACAGTAAACTAGGATACGCTTATTCATTTAACCTTATCCGCAAAGTGGATCTCTCAGATTGGACCACTGTTGTTGTGTATCACAAATTACCCGGGACCTTCGTATTTTTTCTGGGTCGTCCCATTGATATGTAATGGAAAACAGCAGGAGAGCAGCTCCAGTAGTGGTTTGATTTGTGTGCCACTGGGCAGGAAGGAAGTACTTTCCGTTCCTGTTCGTGGACACAAGGATTGCTGGCAGAAAAGTGCTGTACGGGGCGAGAGCTGCATTTATGGTGAGTTGTACGCCATCACGCCCCACCATATCACCATATTTTGTTATTGCTAGCCGCCACTGCAATCTAGACAGTTTCATGAATACACTGTACAAGCAGTTCCCATAGATTAGGCAGCATATGCAGAGCTAGAAATACTGTTAACATATCAGGAACATGTGAATTGGTTCCAAGGCGCCTGCCACATACCTCAGCAAACATCAGACTGGGTCCCCTCAGTAATGAAGGGGCAACATGGCCCGTCTTGGCCGGCTACACATCGTATCCACACACAGAAGACCTAAATGAAATAGAACTATGAGTACTTAACACAGGTCTAGTAACGTCATACAGAAGTATGACACAGCATGTTATGCAAACACTGGGACTTAAACCCGGCGAGGAATGCTCAAGCTTCACAATCGCATTTATCAATGCAGGCAATTAGTCCGGAAATGATCGATTTAATAATGGGAAAGATTCCTACAGGTGGGAGGAAATTCTATTCTGAATTGCACGAAAACAAATCAGCTTGAAGCAGTATTTCCCTACTCAGGACCTCAAGAAAAACATAGAATGCTTACAATATACCTATCTTTAGGAATCGTCCCTCTGGTATAAGATTGTGCCACATGGGGCACAGTATTCGCTGCGGTGTATACTACAACACATGATACACCATCCACTGCTGTTTTGCCTGATGTGCTAAAACAGATTCAAAATGAATATGGGGCAGTCCTGGCCTTGGGGATGAAACTGCTGGACAACTTTGCCACGGTCTCCTTAATGATTTTAAATAATATTAAAGTGGAAGCAGCAGCACTGGCAGTACACCAACGTCTCGCAGAAGTTCCATTAGTAGCAAGAACTACCAAAAATTATTGCAGAAACCTATACATCTATAGGTCAAGATAACTTGGGAGCCAGACCAAATAAACCACAATTTAAGGTTAATTCTGAGAAGGTTAACCCGAAACAGGCACCCGAGTGTTCTAAGAAACGCCGGGATAATAAGAAAAATAATAAAAGAAAAATTTAAACCATAGGGTGGATCAAGTACAATAATCAGTGTATCTGTGAAACACGTAAACAGCCTGATTGGTATCAGTATACTGATGCACATCCTTCTCGTTCCTTTCAGGAGTCATCTGAAAAACAATCAGAGAGGAGGACGATCAGAGCACAGGTTGGAGTATGTGAAACCAAAGAAAGAGTCACAATGCTCTTCAGACTTCATTATAAAAAAAAAGGAAGAAAAACATTCACAACAAAAGCCTCAATTCAAAAAGAAGAAGGTGGTAAGTATTTCGGTTAGACATGCCACGAATATGGAGGACACTGTAAGACAGCATGACAGAGGTATCAATAGTTTGCCAGAATATTCAAGAGTTTCTGGTGGCAAGAGCAACTGAAGGGTTTGTTCAGATGGAAAAACCAGGTCAGAAACTTAGCCCTCCAAGTAGATTATATGATTTATTACTCCAAATTTAAAGAGAAAGAATGGACCATTAAGCTTCTCTTTTGGGAGAAACTGACATTTGGCAATGACATTCTTGTGATTGAAAAAGTTTGGCCACATGAGTTAGTAAAAGAAGCACCAATAGGGGGAACTGATACCCAGCTTTCTCCTGCCTTGTTCTAGAACCAGTTAAACATGCGTATGCCAAGGAGTGGGCTCTAGCACAAGTCTTGGCATTATATCACAATCATGTTGGCTGGGATGAGGATTCGCCATATCATATAACACCCATAAGGTCCAGCCTGCAAGTGCAACCTCAGTACTCCATTAAACATGAGGCTAAAAAGACAGAAATATTAACACAACTTGAATATCAAGGAGTCATCAAGCCTTGTAACTCACCAATGAACAATCCCTTGTTTCTACTAGCAAAACCAGATCACTCATACAGATTATTCTTAGACTATAGAGAATTAAACAGTCACACTCACACTTTGCAGTACAAAATACACAGCTCGGCACTAATGAAGAACATTGCACAAAAAATATAAAACCACATTAAAAATATCAAATGGCTTTTTATGCCAAAACATAACACATAAAAGCAGGCTATTTGACAGAATTTAACATCCTAGGGTCACAAAAACAAATCAGCCGCTTGGCACAAGGTTACAAGAACAGCCCAGGTTTGTTCTGAGCCCGTGTAACAGAACTGTTACAAAGATAGGACAATGCTTCATTGCCCAATGTCGATGACATATCTTACGGATGAGGACTTGGATACACATTTGGTCAGAGTAGAACGCATAATCCTGGGTTATGATATGGTTGGATACAAATTCAATAAAAATAAATAAAAAAAATTGCCTCTCTCAGTGTCCTGTTCTTGGGATACAAGTTGTCAAATGAAGGCAAAAGCTTAGCACCACACTTCTTAGAGAAGTGAGCGCTTTTACAACCACCAACCTCAATAAAAAGGCTACAATGGCTTTGGGTTTTCTAAATTTTGGTAGAACATACATACTAGATTATGCACAACGAGTAAAACCGTTTTATGAACTGATCCATCCAGACCTCTCAAGCACACATTGGACACCAGAACACAGATTTTGCATTCAGTACAAGCTTACATGCTAGCTGCTAAACACACACGTGTAAACACAACAAACTTGGTAATCCACGTAATTGTGGGGACCACCGTATACACGTCACTTTCAATGAGAGTGACACTGTTCCAATAGCATATAAATCGCATCTATACTCCAAAGCTGAAATGCATTTTACACCTACAGAAAAAATACTGACTGCTGTTCAGACAGCTGGGGTGAGAGAAAGATCGTTGGCTCAGGGAAGTTGCGTGATTGTCGTGACTCCCATCCCAGCCTTAGAGGCTGTCAGACAGGCTAGAGTTCCCAATGCGAAAGCCTTACATCCAAGATGGACACAGTGGGCCACATCACTAATAGCAACTGATATAGACTACATATTTGACTCTACACTACAAACACAAGCATACTTACAATATGAAAAAGAATATCCTCTGCCCAGTCACATAATGCCTTTTGATCAGTACGACTTTATAGTTTATACTGATGGTTCTGCCCAGCCTGCAGTCGGAACAATACATCAATACTCGGACACTTGTGCAGCGATAAAAGGTAAAATGAGGTGTGGAGAATTCCAGCCTCTGAAAACATATACAAAATCACTAGGTGATTGCACTGCACAGCTTGCTGAACTGAAAGCTCCCATTCTGGCACTAACAGAGATTCAGAGTTCCCCACACTTGTAGTGTGTGCGTCATATTACTGTGTCCAGTCTCATAATGAGTATTTACACTATTGGAGCCAAAATGGATTCAGAGACTCAAAAGTTTATCCTATCAAGTATAAAATGCTTTGGGGAGAATTGGCAAATCTCAAAGCAAATTTGATACTGGCTCACATTATTTATACACTGAGCCACCAACCTGTTGGAATACATGTTGTAGCAAATTCAATGGCTGATTAAGCCGCAAAGGCAGCAGTGCAAACTGCTGTCATCGCTGCAGTGACTCATTCCAATAAAATAATAGATCGAGATAATGGTAGCTGTCACAGCTTTACACAGTGGCACTCCATTACCCAAGTCATATCCAGGAAAATACTCCTACCTACGGACTGTGCAGAATATTGCCCCTTTGCTCGTCTTCCAGGAGTGGGAGATAGAGTAATACCAAATTTGGACCACAGGTCAGAATGAATTTTAGAGGCACATGAAGGGTAGGCTTCTGCCCACGCAGGGGTGGTGGCTACAGTTTCAATGCTACAAGAACGATACTGGTGGCCAGGTCTATCCAAACAGACTAAAGGCTATGTCTTTAAATGTGACATCTGTCAGCAAATTAAAGTTTCCACCGAAGCATGTCCACCACAGACACCTCTCTTAATTTCCAACATGCCTCTCGCTTGCATTTATTTGGACCACTGCTGACCATTATCCAGGGACGGCTGTTTTAAATACATGCTGCTAGCAGTGGTTTCCTGGTCTCGAGTCCTGTGGGTATGGCCACAGTAATCGGCTGACACTCAAACTGTTATTAAGTCTTTGCAAGTCTTTATCAGGACATATGCAGTAGCTGCATTCCATTCGGATCAAGGACTCGCGTTTGCCTCAAAGGCTTACCAGGACACAATGGAAACATTGGGTGTAACTGTGCAGTATTCCTCCCAATGCCATCCCAAGGTAAATTCTGTTGTGGAGAGGAAGAACTGTGACTTAAAGCAATCTTTAACAGCTGGATCATTAGGTTCAGGTGGTAGCTAGGTGCATAACCTATATGGGGTTGAGGGAGCTTTAAGTAATCTGCCAAGAAGATCCTTGGATGGTCAGACTCCTTATGAAGTCCTGTTTAGGGTCCCGATGTATGTACCTGACCAGACAATCCTGTCCCAGTGGAGGCAGGAATGCCTATTGATATTAGTGAACGTTTGGCAGTCTTACAACAACTGAATGACTTCCGTGAGGACAACAACAATTTATTGAAGAAACATTCAGCCACTGGGGAAGAGGGGCCACAACCAGCAAATCCTGGCTGGATTCCAAAGATCAGGGATCTGGCCGAGAGAAGATTGTGGACAAAAACAAAAAAATACTTTGGCCCATCATACAGAGCACCCGTTACTGTACTGGCGGTTGAAGGTACCAGAACTGTACTTTTGCCACCTCTTGTTGGTTGTAAAAACAAAAGGTTTGTGTCAATCGATCTGATCAAACAACACCATCTGGCCAGTCCTAAACAGTAGGCCACGAGGGATCCTGAGTAGTTACCCGCCTCCTCTCACTACCATTCAGGAAATCCCATTACAAACTTTAACCACCGTTGAAGTTGCTACACCCTGGCTGGGTACATCTGATACTGAAGTTATGCTTTTTCCAGTCACATCAACTAACAACATTCAAGCTTCATACGCAACTCCACAAAATTCATCAACAAATGTCAGCAACTAAGTTGTTTACTATGTTCCACCGTTCGGGTCAACTACAACTTCAATAACTCCGCATGATGTCCCTGTTTTTGCAGAAAATACATCTGGCTATTTCACGGATTTTGATGACTTTTCTTCGGATCTGTCAGACATGCCGCATGGAATCTGTGCAAACATAATTTGGCTCAAAACAATATATTTTGTTCCACCATGGATTTATATTTGGATATCACAGACATTGCTTTTCTTTCAATCTGGATCGGCTTTGTAAATGTGTTCTTTTTACTCTTAAACAGACACTATCTCCAAGAAGACTCTGCGGTTGAACCTGTAGTTGAGGTATTAAAGCCTCAGTCGTCATCACACAAAGTGCAAAGAGACCTGTCCCTTTTGAACTTTTCAGCCGTTCCAGTACTTGTGTTATATTCCTGGGTTAGGCCCATGTAGCGAAGCAGCTTATTTCTTACATTGCCCCAACAATAACATTTCAGCTGTGAACTTTTGCACACATTTGCATGCACGACAATGTTGGATTAGTTTCTCTGAAACTACTTTGTTTACACATCTAGCCTCGCACAACATTATCACGACGCCTCGAACATCATGTACTAGGCCTCATTGCGCACTATGTACAAATGTCATCCTATCTTCATCCACGTGGCGACAGGGCTATCTACATATCCATAACATCGCTAATCTGCGCGTACATCACAAGCCTGCTTTCAATTATAAATAATGAGCATCCTGATAGATTAGCAGAGGAGGCACTTCAGCTGACACTGAGGGTCCCTGCATGCTGAGATTTCACCACGCAGCGGTCTGACATTTCTGTGAGGGGTGTCCAGTTCGTGACCAAGACGGGCTTCTACATTCTCTCCTACCAGGTAATGGGGTAAGCTCGCCCTGAGGGAAAATTCTTGGCTCTACACCTACAGACACTCTAAGGTCACTCACAGTAGGGTTTGCATAGTAGGAGTACGCTTGATTACCGCCTTGTTTTATATGTCTACATATATACACTGTTTTAACACAATAGAAGAACTATATCTACTATTTAAGCTTTTGGTGCTTGTAATCACTTTCCTGCTTCTGTCTATTAATCATTTCAGCACACGTGTTTTATACAAGAATAACGTTGGTTCAATAAACATATTGAAAACGTTCCATAGTGAATTCTTTGTATACTTCTATGACAATAAGTAAGCATGAGTGACTGAGCGGAAGGTTCTGTACTGTTTCCATGATCCCTGTGGGATCAGGGTTGTCATGTTCAGTGGTTGCCAGAAACCATTCTCTACCTGGTAAGGTTAGGGGGGCTTACGTTGGCACTGTGAGCTAGATGGTCTATAGGCCAACATATCCTGCGGGGGTGTCCGGAATCTGTCTAGGCACCAAGCCCCTAGTTTATGTTGTCCAAACAAACGCGCAGATCCTACGGATTAGTAGGAACTACTTGACATGGCGGTGCCAATATTGGTTGGGTTCTTATTTAACAGTCAATCTGAGTACTTCAGTCATGCTTTCTCAGACACACCTACTCACATTTTAACCGGAGATGTCCGTAGTGGGAAGGGAAATCCGTCTCAGCTGAGTAGTGTCGTGTAGTTCCTATATTACCTATACAGGATCTGCGCGTTTGGATAACAAACTGTGGGTTTGGTGGCGGACTGATTCCGTGCACCCCCACCGGATACGTTAGCCTGTCTGTATCAGCTAGCTCACAGTGCCACTAGAGTCTCCTCTTATTGGGGAGAGAATAGTTCTTGGCAACCTCAGAACATGACAACCCTGATCCCCCAGGATCGTGGAAACAATATACTACCTTTCGCTCAGTCACTCGTGCTCACTTAGTTTGTCTCAGAGAGATACACAGAATAAACAGTCTGGGCGTTTCAATAAGTATTTATTGAACAGTTGTTATTCTAGTGTAGAATATATGAGCTGGAACAACCATTAGACAGTAGCAGAGATATATGATTAGCAATATTACAAAAGTAAAGGGATGGTATAGTTCTACCATCTTGCAGAAATCATGAATATATACATGTACCTAAAACACATGATAAAAAGTGCGCACTCCTACGATGCCTCCCTAACTAGATGTACCTAAATGTACCTAGCATCTGTGTAGGTGTTATGCCAAGAATCCCTCTAGGATCTAGTCCACCCCATTACCTGAGAGTTTAAAGAATGTGGGACCCCGTCCTGGTTTCGAGTTGGACACCCTGCGAGGGATGTTAGACCACTGCGAGCTGGAGCGTCTGCATGCAGGAACCTCAGCGTCTCTGGTCAGTGTGTCAGCCGGGAAGTCACGGTCTCCTCTATCTTCCTAAGCAAGATGTGCTGTATATATACCCATAGGTCTCCCCGGGGGTCCTACCTTGCTGTGTTACTGTGTCGGCCTAAAGGATGACGTTGGGCCTGAACTTTATACCGAGATATTATACAGGAGATGGTAATCCTACTGTTAGTCCTGCTGTGCTTTCAAGAAGCCTAATGCATAATGTATGAGAATCGAACCGGGAAAAACCCGCGTTCTGAATGCAGTGTCATATCTAGGTAAAAGGTCAGTGCCTAAGAACCGTTATGTATGCAATGTAGGAAAGGATGTAGGTGAAAGGTTGCAATGTTACCTGCGCCTATATAGGGTACCTATATGGAATATAACAGTAGGTACACCCTATGTATTGGCTGTAGGTTATTCAAGCTTGGAGGATTAAAAATTTCCCACATTGTGCATACCAAATCTCAATAAGTTAATTTTATACAAAACACCTCTCTTCACACAATGTCCGAACACGGAGATGACATTGAAGATCAAGTAGTTGCTGTAAATATTACAAAAAATTGCAGACAGACAGTTACCATGAAATTACTACAACATGGCCTCCCGGCCAAGGGTTGGGATGTTACCTTCGTGGTTGAGGCACATGAAGCATTCAGAGCGGAGGTATTCTACTCTTGGGTTAAATTCCCACCTGCAGCACACACACAGTTGTTTCACACTTACATTGAAGATGAACCACCTGAAGAATATTTCCCATACATGGACATAGAAGTCCCATTAACATACGAAGAGCATATGAATTGGTTTAAAGGCATCCTACACCATACCACAGAAAAAGTGAGACTCAGTCCGCTCAGTAAAGAAGGAGCAACCTGACCGGTCCTAGCTTCTTATACACCGCATCCAGACATTGCTACTTTACCAGCAGCAGGAATGCGTACACTTTATAGAGATTTAGTAAAAACTGACAGTTCAACCTGCTCAGGCTGCACAACCTCAATCGGCTACTACGGGTACCAGCCCCCAAATGCTCAACACCATCATGAGAAAGATTCCCACCAGCCGAGAGCAAATCCCGTTCTGGATAGCGCAGAAAACAACTCAGCTTGAGGCAGTTTTTCCCCCACACGGGCCCGCAGGAAAAACACAGAATATTAACAATTTGCTTGCCAATAGGGATGGCTCCCCTGATAGAAGATTGTGCCACTTGGGGTACAATCTTTGCTGCCATTTATACCAGGACTCATGGTACCCTTTCAATAGCAGTTTTACCGGATGTAGTGAAACAAATACAGAATGAGTACTTGGCAGAGCCTGCACTGGACGTGGTGATGAAACTAATGGGCAATTTTGCCCAAGTATCTGCCATAATGTTAAGCAACATAAAAGGGGAGGCGACAGTAGTTGCTATATTCCATCACCTGAGGAAATTCACTCTTGCACAGCAGGGGCAAGAATTGCCTAAGATTATCGAAGAAACATATGCTTCACTGAGTAGAGATAATCTGGGAGCCAGACCTGGGAAACCAATAGTTAAGAGCAATTCGGAAAAGGATAACTCTAAGCATCCGATTCTTCTAAAAAGGAATGGGATTACAAACAAAAAAAATAAACAACACACAGTCACGGAGTGGGTCTCCTTCACACGAAACCGCTGAGAGAAAATACAATTTGAAAAACCGTGATATTAGGAAGCCTGACAGGTATCAGGATACTGATACACATTCCTCTCGTTCCTTTCAGGATTCATCCGATAAACATTCAGAGAGAGACGGATGGTCAGAGCACAGAGTGGAAGAGTGAGTCAAGCCGAAAAGGGAGACACATCGCACTTCAGACTACATCATTAAACAGGAAGACAAACAAAAGACTCCTAAACCTCAATTTAAAAAGATGAAGGTAGCCGGAATCAAAATAAGAAATGCCCAGGCTGGGGGGGCGCTAGAGGGCGCCAGGCAAGATGGCCGCACTTTAGTGCTGCTCCGCCCGGCTGATCCCTAATCCGCCTAAAATCCACCTGGTATTGCTGCATCTACGTCTACAAACGGCTGCCCTGCATCGCACCTACACCCTGCAAGCCGCTGGAGAAATTGCGGCTCCTTGGTTACATCGTGGCGGCTGTGAATCGGAGCCCGGAAAACGTTCGGCGAGTGACAACATGCCGGCTGCCACAGCCTAACGAGCGTTCGCCCCGCAGCCGCTGCTCCAAGTGCGGGGGACTGCTGGCGAGTGGGTGAGACCTGCCGGCGAGAGTCCAGCCGGACGGTGGGTGCAGGGGCCGATCGCCTGTGTCGCCCTGGGAGTGGTGGCGGAGGCGGCTCCCTCTCGCGCCATTTCCTCAACTGCCCCAGAGTCTGCCGCGGAGCGCAGCGGTCTGCCGATCCTCGCCCCGCATGAGCACTGCTGCTGTGTGATCCGTCGGAGCCTGGGGTGGCGGCTCTGCTTCCCGTCCTAGCCTTTGCCTGGCGTGTTGTGCGGAGAGGTCCCTTCCTGGGGCTGCCGGGCTCTCAGGGGCCTGGGGTGCCGCAGCCTGTCTTGCTGCATATATCGATGCAGACTCGGCCCGGAGATATGCTGAAGACGCATAGGAATCCAGCTGTGTTCGTGCCCGAAGGTTGAGAAGTTGACAACGCCAACTGCAGGCGGCGGTGAGTGGGGTACGGCCGGGCTCCTGGCCTTTAGCTGCGGTGGTGGGTGAGGGCCGGAGCGTGAGGCCGTGCTCTGCGAGCTGCGGCCTGTGAGTGCGGTGGGAGTTATTTGCGGCTGTGTAATCCGGAGCGGCCCTGTACAGCCACTACACTATTAGTCTTAGACTCAGGCCTGGGAGGCTTCCCCCATACAGAGGGCTCTGACGGATTCCCTAGTGGCCTCCCTACCCTCCATATCAGGCTCCTCCGGGCCACCTGCTTTGCTGGCAGTGTGTTTGTGTGGCTCACCGGGACTTCTGGGCGTGCATTGGATCTGGCTTGTGCTTTGGCAGCTACATGATGTTGGCACTGGGGCGGCAGAGGCAGCTCTATTGAGGATATTGGCTTTATCACCTCGTAACGCGCGTGCCTGGTGCCTGTTGATCTTACCTGGGACTGGTCTGCTGCTGATCCCCGCTTTATTTGCTTTGCCCGGTGGGCGGTCGTATCTAAGCGGGTTCCGCTTGGCGTGGCTGGCGGCTGTGCCTTAGTCCTGTGTCTGCTGGCTGCTGGGCTTGCGCCTCTGGGGCCCGGCTGTGGAGGGGTGGGTCCCTCATCCACCTTAACGGCAGCCATGGGGAGAACTGACAAAACGCAGCCTCGCCTCACGTTTGAGGCGCGAAAGTCCACCAAGCCGCAGCACGGGGCGGCCTCGGACTCGGAGGTGGACGCCCAGGGAGAAAGCTCTTCCAAGCTGGAATCAACTCTACTTGCCATGCAGAAGAGTCTCCAATCCATTGAAGGGTCTATGGCGGCGGTGAATCATAGACTAGACCATATGTCCTCCCAACTGGAGAAGCAGAATGCGCGGATGGGGGAAATAGAACAGCGCATCTCCACAAACGAAGATGGCCTGAGTGAGGTGGCGGGCAAGGCGCTCCACATGGAAAAGGTGCTAGCGCTCATTCAAGCGAAGTATGAAGATTTGGAGGCCCGGTCCCGCAGCAACAACATCCGTCTCACGGGCCTTCCAGAGTCCACCAACACTGGCAGAATGGAGACCTTCATTGAGTCCCTGATCAAGGACATATTCGGCTCTGACAATCTCTCTCCTATGTTCATAGTAGAGCGGGCCCATCGTTCGCTAGCTGCGAGACCGGTTCCAGGTGGCCCCCCGCGTCCTATAATAGCACGCCTATTGAACTATCGGGACCGGGATGTCATCTTGAGGCTCGCTAGAGAAAAAGGCACAATTAACCATCAAGGGAACGTCCTTTCTTTCTTCCCTGACTTTACAGTGGCCGTCCAAGCTGCAAGGCGAGAGTTTGGTACAGTTAAAAAATTCCTGCAGGCGGAGGGCATTCCATACGCCATGCTGTACCCCGCCCGTCTACGGGTGGGCCAGGATGGAGATTGTAAAATCTTCACATCTCCTAAGGCGGCAATGGACCACGTCAAGAAGTTGAAGCGGAGAAGATCTGAGACTGCTGTGGTTCATGACGACGAGGAACAGTGATTGCGGTCCCGGGTCTGCCCTATAGTTGTGTTACCGTTGGCATGCATGACATGTTTAGACTCTTCACGCTGGGCTCCTCTGTGCGTATTGTTGACTGGTCATACCTTGCTCGTAATTACCTCTAATTTCTCTCTGCACTGTCTGTATGATATATGCTAACTCTTCTTCATTGCAGGCTCCGATTCCGGCAGGGATGATGAACTTCACCCCGGATTCTGGTCCGTTAGAGGGTCAGGGTCCCAAATCACGAACAGTGTAGTGTTTCTCTCCCTTCTAATCTGGCACTAAGAATTTTGGGGCGGGTGGATGGTTATTGCCGTCTTCCTGCGCCTCTCCTGTTACCTGCGCTCCAGTGTGGGCCGCTTCTATGACAACGCTTTGTAATGCTAACTCGCTCTTCCTCTGGGGAGTTTCAAGTTACCAGCATTCAGGGCGGTCCTTGATCACCCACACTAGCTGCCCTGTAGGGGCGGCACCTAATTTCGAAATGACTGTGTTTTGATGCAATGTCTATTGATGTCTGTTTGTAAATCCTCGCACATCTCTTCTACCTGATCAGCCACCTCCTGCTCTGTGGGGGGTTAGTAGCTCTCTGGTGTTCCCCCCATGGGTGCCCCCAACTACAGTTTTGCATATTTTGTTCCCCATGTTGGGGTTTGTTATGGCCGGGACGGGATGGCTTTGGCAAGTTTGGGTCGCTGAAGTGGGTGGAGGGATGTGGGGGGTGGGTTAGGTGGGTTAATGGGCTTTTCTTTATTGTAATTTCCTTGCACCTCTTCGACCTGGCTCCAACATTGCCTCTCACGCTACTGATTACATCTGAATTTGTATGTACATGGGCAGTAACAAAGTTCCTTACCTGGAATGTGCGCAGCTTGAATAGTCCCAAGAAGATACGGTCTGTGCTAGCGCAGTTAGATAGACTGGACGTCCAGGTGGCGTTCTTGCAAGAGATGCATTTTACGCAGCAGTCGGAAAAGAATATTGGCACCCGTTGGGCTGGGCTGAGGGTTGCCTCCTCTTACTCCTCTTACGCTCGGGGTGTGATGATTTTAGTGAAGAAAGGGGTCCCTTTGACTGTGCTACGCACAGAGACGGATACACAAGGCAGGGTGGCGTTGGTCCATGTCACTTTGGGGGTGGAGGGGGGAGTCCTTCTGGTGAATGTCTACGGCCCAAACATTGATGACCCCTCCTTTTTCATGGATGTTTGGCGCCGCATCTCTAAATTTCCTCCAGCTGAATTGCTCTAGGGCGGCGACTTTAACACTTGCCTGGACGGTCAACTCGACAGACAGGGACTCGGAGCGATGCGACATAGTCAGGCGACTGAGGCGCTGTTGGGGGTTCTAGAGGCAGCGGCTTTACAGGACATTTGGCGCATGCGGCACCCGGGAATCCACGAAAGTACATTTATTTCCACGGTGCATGGCACATGGTCCCGCGTGGACTATTGGCTCCTTTCAGAGATAGCCTGCACTTGGGTTGTGGATGTTCGCCACCTGGCCAAAACGTTGTCGGATCACTCCCCCGTGCTCTTAGAGATGCATGCTCCCACCTGCGAGCGCCCCCCGTTTCAATGGCGATTGCAGCCCTCCTCACTTGCGGACCAAGTGTTCAGGTGCACTGTAGGCGCGGCCATTAGCAACTTTTTTAAAGAAAACGCTGGATCGGTAGACAGTCCTGGGATCCTATGGGAGGCGTTTAAAGTAACCATCAGGGGCGTCTGCATCGGTGTGCAGGCGGGGGTTTTAAAAGACCTCCGACGTTGCATGCATAAACTGGCGTACAATATCTCTGCTTTAGAGCGCGATTATGCCCAAAACCCAGCCTCATCTACGCTAGCTATCATACGGGAGTTGGTAACGGAATATAATGATACAGCGGATCAGGAGCTGGCACATAGGTCACGGCACTTCACTGCGCGTTACTATGGGGAGGGGGGCCGCCCCAGTCGCTCGCTTGTTCAGAAACTGGCTGCACCTCGTACTCAGGACTACATCACAGAAATGCTAGACCCTGGGGGGGTAGCACACTATACACCCCCTGAAATCAGTGAGGTGGTGCTGGACTTCTACTCCAATCTCTATGAGGATCGGGGGTATGTGTCAGCTACCGACATAAATGCTTACCTAGATGATGTCACGCTAGGGTGGCTGTCTCTTAACCAACGCGAGTACCTCACTCAGCCCTTTGACGTGGAAGATGTAAAATTGGCCATTAAGTCACTGCCCACCTGCAAGGCTGCGGGCTTGGATGGATTCCCTAGTGAGTTTTACAAGGCTTACGCTGAGGAGCTTGCGCCCAGACTCTTGGACGTCTTTGCGGAGGCATATGACAGTGGTGCTCTCCCCCCCACGTTAAAAGAGGCACTCCTGGTTATGCTTCTCAAGCCTGACAAGCCTGCTAACCGATGAGACTCCTACCGCCCACTTTCCATCATAAATTTAGATACCAAAATCTTGGCTAAAATGATTGCCAGTAGGTTTCAGCCCCTCATACCTAACCTGGTCCTCCTGGATCAGTCAGGTTTTGTCCCTGCCCGGTCCACGGCGCACAATTTGCGTACGGTCTTCTCCACCCTGCATTACTTTGAGGCCGATTTTCAAGCTGTTGCTGTGTTACTGGACGCAGCAAAAGCATTTGATTCCCTGCAGTGGGAGTTTATGTTCACTGTCCTACTTAGAATGGGGCTACCCCCCTTTTTTCTGAAATGGATACACCTACTATATGAGGCGCCGGCTGCGCGTGTCCTGGTCAATGGCTGGGTATCTAATGAGTTTCCCATTCGGCGTGGCACCCGGCAGGGCTGCCCCTTGTCGCCGATGCTTTTCGCGCTAGCTTTGGAGCCACTGGCTTGTAAGCTCCGCCAATGTCACGCACAGGCAGCATTACGGTTTAGACAGCGTCCATTGGTAGTCTCGATGTACGCCGATGATATGCTTCTTTACGTCCGAGAACCTGCAACATTTCTCCCAGGACTGCTTCGCAAATATATAAAATTCGAACGCTTTTCAGGGCTTGGCATAAATTGGGCAAAGTCGACGGTGTTTCCTCTCACGGCTGGTACGCAGCACGTCGAGCTAGACTTCCCACTAGCATGGTCAACTGACCCAGTAAAATATTTAGGGAAATGGCTTCACAGGGATCCTGAGGTGGTTGTCTCGGAGAATTATGGCCGCGCCCTGACCCAAATCACTGAACGTGCTGCGCGGTGGGCCAAACTCCCGCTCTCTTTAGCGGATCGCATCGCTGTCGTCAAAATGACAATTTTGCCCAAACTCCTTTACTTGTTCATTAATATCCCCATCCGCCTCAATCTTGCGCTGTTTAACTCACTTCAGTCGGCACTGCTTTCCTTTGTGTGGGGCGCCAAGAAGCCTCAATGTGGCTGGGAGGTGCTGGTGTTTCCGTTCGAGCTGGGGGGGGCTTTGAAGCCCCGGATTTGCACCTATATTATCTCTGTGCACAGGCCCAGTTTGCACATTATTGGTTCTTCCCACAGCAATTTCAGCCGCATGTAGCTGTTGAAGCGGACGCAGTCCTTCCGATGGCCCTTGCTGCGACCGCCTTGTCTGGTGGGGGTGGTGGACCCAGAACTGAAATCAATCCTGCGCTTTGCACGGCATGGGCATGGAAGATGCTTCGGCGCGTGCACAATTGCAGTATCTCTACGCCCCAAGGCTACCGCTCGCTGCGCACCCGGATATCTCCGCTGCAAAGGAACCGGCTGCCCTTAAGGTGTTAGGTGCGGTGGGAATAGCTCAATTAGGGGACTTCTATAAACATGGCCAGTTCAGATCGCTCTCTGACATTTAGGGTGGCAGGGACGGGGGGTTTATGCTTGGGTTCACTTATGTGCGCGTGTGGCAGGCGTTGCGAACCATCTACCCCGCTTACCCAGCGGAGCCCAAGCTGCTGTTAGCATTGCAGGCGGTGTTGGCAGGAGCGGATCACACAGGCCTGATCACGAAATTGTATACTGCGTCCCTTATGGAAAGAGAACAGCTCGACTCCCCTTTATATAACAAATGGGTGGCGCTACTGGGGACTTCATTGTCGCCGGCCATGTGGAAGTTCTGCTGCGTCCTAACTGGCCGACTAACTGCAAATTGTAACCTCCGCATCATCCATTTTAAATACCTGCACCAGCTATACTATCCCCCGATGCAATTGATGAGGTTTGGTCTGCGGGAGAGCTCCTGTTCGTTGTGGGCAGGGTGATGCGGGCTTCTTGCATCTCGCATGGACCTGTAAAGGTATATACAGTTTTTGGGGTAAGGTTACTAACCTGCTTACGAATGTGGTGTCGGAACCTGTGCTGTGTACTCCTGAGGTATGCCTATTAGGCTGGGTAGAGAATCTAAAACCCTGTAACCGCAGACTGGTGGCTGTCTCGACCCTATTAGCTAAGAGAGCGGTGGCGCAGTGCTGGGGCTAAAACTCACCCCAACAATGAAAAAATGGGTCCGGGATTTACTATATTGCAAAGAACAACTTGAGACCTATGCTGAGGAACTGCCTGAAACTTCACGCCCTAAAGATTTTTGGGCCCCGCTCTCAGTGTATCTGGTTACAAACCCTGATGTGCAATAGATGCTGTAATCTGATGCTCTGGCTATGCTTTTTCTTGGGACTGCCATGTGTTGTACTACTGTCGAATGTGATGAGATGCTTCGTTGAGGTCACAGTATTTTTCTCTCAGTGCCGCGGGGGACAATGGGTTGGAGGGCGGTGGGTGTTCTGAGGGTTGTTACTTTACTTCTAGGAACAAAACAAATGCTTGTACTGTTGTTGATCCTTGATGTTCGTTTTGGCCTCTTGCAAGAGGACCCGATGTGTACCAAACAAGCTGCTCAATAAACAAATAAAAAATAAAAAAATAAAAACTGCCCAGGCTACTGAGGACTCTGATTCTGAACAGGGAATGGGCAATGACTAGGCTGGACTGTGCTAAAGAAGTCACAATAGCTCGCCGAAACCTGATGGATTACCTGGCGGTAGTAGCGATGAGCGAGCATATCACGGTGGAAACTCCTGGTACAAGGGTAAGTGTCCCATATCGTTTATATGAAATAACGCACCAAATGAAGGGGGACATACTCAGGCAAGTGAAGGGTCTCTTTTGGGAGAACCCGACACATAATGACGATATTCTTTAGGCTTAAAAAAACTGGCCACCTGAGTTCATAATAGAGTGCCCAATGGGGGAAGGTGTAATTTTACCTGCCTTCTCCTACCTCGCACTACAAACAGTTAAAAATTAATATGCGCAGGAGTGGGCATTAGTGCTAGCCCCTGCACTTTATCGTAATCATATTGGGTGGGACGAGTCACCTCATCATGAAATCCCATTAAAATTAATTCCTCAACCACAGAGACAGTACTCAATAAAACATGAAGCAAAGAAACAAGTCAGGGAGATTTTAGATCAACTCGAGTACTAGGGTGTAATAGAAAATTGCACCTCATCCATGAATAATCCTTTGTTACCCGTAATGAAACCTGATCATTCATACCGTCAAGTCTTAGACTACAGACCTTTAAACGCTTCCACACGCACATTTGCAGTACAAAATGCACATAGTGGCTCACTAATGAATAACATTGTGCGGAAGAAATACAAAACAACACTTGATCTCAAATGGATTTTTTTTGCCAAAATATAGCGCCTGGAAGTAGATACTTGACAGCATTCTGGGCGTTAGGGTCTCAGCTGCAATTTTGCTGTTTACCATAGGAGTATAAGAATAGCCCGGGGCTTAATAGCCTTGGGCTGTTTTCAGCAAGAGTGACCGAGTTACTTCAAAATTTTGATGAGGAGGCATTGTCCTACGAAGATGATATTTATCTGACGGACGATGAATTAATGGAACATTTACCTAGAGTGAACCACATAATTCTAGGGTTTGCTCACCTGGGATACAAATTCAATTTAAAAAAAAATCAAAGATTGCCTACCTCAATGTCCTGTTTTTGGGATATGAGCTATCAAATGAAGGCAAGAGCCTGGCGGCACATTTTTCAGAAAGGTGTGCATTGCTTCAACCTCCAAAAACCTACAATCCATTTTAGGATTTTTACATTTCGGCAGAAATTACATTTTGGATTACGCAGAAAGGGTAAAACCATTCTATGACTTAATTGGACCAGATTTTTCAGTGCATCATTGAACACAGGAACATACAAATACTTTACGTTCCTTACAAACTGACATGATAGCTTCTATACATTTACACACGTGTTTTAATACAACTAACCTGGTGATCCACGTAGTTGCTGGATCGACTGGGTACACTTACATCACTTTCAATGAAGGCGATACCATACCTGTTGTATACAAATCACATTTGTACACAAACGCTGAAATGCATTTTGCATCTACTGAGAAAATACTCACAGCGGTGCAGACTGCTGTAATGAGAGAGAGCGAGAGCACTAGCGCAGGGGAAACGCATAATTGTCGTTACCCCGGTACCGACCCTAGAGGCCGTTACAAAGCAAGCATTCCAAATGCTAAAGCTTTACATCCAAGATGGACTCAATGGGCTAACTCTCTCACTGCAACAGATGTAGATTAGAGTATGAACAAGAATATCCGCTGCTGAACTAAATTATGCCTGTAGATAGATATGAATGCATCATCTATACCGATGAGTCTGCCCAGCCGGATGTAGGAACGAGACAGCAATACTTCACGGCTTGTGCAATTGTTAAAGGACGCATGCATCACGGGAAGTTCCGTCCTGGGATAACACACACTCAGTCCCTAGGGGACTGTACAAAGCAGATGGTAGAACTAAAAGCCCTGATACTGGCACTACATAATACGGATCGTGAATTCCCCACACTTATTGTGTGTGATTCGTTTTACTGTGTCCAGTCCCATAATGAATATCTAAACTATTGGGGCCAGAATGGATTTAGAGATTCTAAAGGTTGCACAGTAAAGCACAAGTTGCTCTGGAACAGGTGTCAAAGCTGAAAGAAGGCCTGACTCAGGCTCATGTTATACATACATTGAGCCATCAACTTGTTGGTGTTCACATTGAGGGGAATTCCATGGCATATGAAGCCGCCAAGGCAACAGTTTGTGCTCCTGCTGTTGCTGCAATATCTCGCTCAAGTACGAGGATAGATGGAACAACTATGGTGGCAGTAAATGTAACACATCTGATTAGCCCTGCCTAAAGGTTTTCCACTCAAATACTCCTACAAGTTAGATGCACAAAACTTTCCGTATGCTCCCAGGAGTGGGGGATAGAGTAATACCAAACATTGATTGCAGATTAGGGCTGATACTAGCTGCACATGAGGGTCTAGGGCCAGCTGATGCAGGGATTACGGCTACAGTATCATTACTGAAGCATCGCTATTGGTGGCCACCCTGAAGGAAATTCGGTAGTTGAGAGGAAGAACCGTGACTTAAAGCAGTCCTTAACAGCGAGGGTATTTGGCTCGGGTGGCTGTTGGGTCAATCACCTATATGGGTCAAGAGAGCACTTAACATGCCAAGAAAATCCCTGTGGGGTCATACTCCATACGAATGCCTATTTGGTGTGAGAATGTGGGTACCTGACCTCGATAGTGGTGGCACAGTGGCAGCTGAAACAACATTTGACATCAATGAACGTTTGGCTGTTTTACAGGAACTCAATGAATTCTGGGCTTTACAAAGCAACGTCCAAGTAAAATGCACCGCCACTGGGGAAGTGAAGGTAGTCCCGGCAAGACCTGCCTGGGTCCCGAAGATTGGGGACCTGGTCAGAGAAAAAATAGTGGACAAGAGAGAATTTAGGCCATCTTACGGAGTGCCAGTACCTGTCCTGGCTGTCGAAGGTACTAGAACTGTACTTCTTCCACCTCTTGCCGGCCACAGAGACAAAAGGTTTGTCTCCATTGATTGATCAAACCACACTATGTGGCCAATTCTCAACAGTAGGCCATGTGGGCTCCTGGGTAGCCACCACATTCCTCTCTCTACCATGCAGGAAGGTAAAATGGAAACTTTAATAACGACTGAAGACTTCATTCTCCAAAGAGATGCTGTAAACAGTGAAATTATACTTCTCCCTGTTGAAACAACTACAACTGTGTGATCAACAAGTAAAGAAATCTCAATTCGAAAAATTGACTACGTCTATGTGAATATGCCATAGATCGAGTCATCTTCTGGTTCTACAAAACCTGCTGAGCTGCCAAAAATAGACTGGACGGCGTCTGGCAACTTCGTACATCATGACGACTTCTCATCGGATTCTAGTGAATCTGAGCTGCCACCGCTACCTCTCCCTTTCAAGCTGTGAGTTTATACTCTCCGTCTTTGGCTGAAAAATACATACTTTGTTGTTCCATGGATACATCTCTGGATTACAATTGAATTACTTTTTCTTGTCCTCTGGATTGGTTTGGTTACTCTCTTTTTCCTGCTTCTGAATGGACACTATCTCCCAGAACGCTCTGCAGTACAACTTGTGAACTTAGTTCTAAACCCACATGCATCATCACACCATGAACTGAGAGACCTGTCCCTGGTGAACATTACTGCAGTTCCAGTTCCTGAAGGAATAGTGTGGGACAGGGTTTCGCATGATGTGTATGGTCCTACTGAACTTAAGCAAATTCCATATTTGTTTAAAATTTCTTTAAATTATATCTTCACCTATAGTACTTTCTCTGATGCTTGGGATATTGAAACAGTGCACAATTTGCTTGCAGATCTAGAGCAATCAGCTGCATTTTCTAATGATGGATTGTATAATGGTACATCTAATTATGGAGACATGTTCTGTTTGCAGCATTATGGTCACCATTTTCTTCACAAAGCTAGTATCCCACGCACGGTTTATAATTACACACAATGGGAATACTGCCCAACACCGCCAAAAGGTAGTTCAAAGACATTTTCACAAAAGTTTGCTTATTTTTCAGTTTTTGACACATCAGACCCAGCCTCTTATAGGCTTGCACCTACACCTGCAAAGAAAAATATGCTAACAAACACCAAGCTGATATACTCTGCTTCCTTTATTTCCCAACTGTCTATACAGGGTTTCGACTTTTGGACACCATAGACACAAAATCTGTCTGGGGGACAAAAGATTGATTGGCCGGTTCAGGGAACTGAGGCTTTATTTAGAGCATGCCTCATACCACATCAAATGATTTTCCTGAACAAAACAGTGCAATAAACTTCTTGTCTGAGTATAGCCAAAATGAAGGATTTGAACACATCGCGTATTCCTGCATTTTCGCGCTTCAATAACTGGCGGCACTTAACACACTTCAGTGAGGATACACTAGATACCATGATACGTAATGGTTCTTTTAATTCATCAGCTCCCAATTGGAAGGGATGGTTGGCTTGGCCTGTGGACAAAAATGGGTGTCAATCTAGATTCCTGGGCATCACCAAAGGGTTTAAGATTAATAGGCCTGATCAGCGATATGTACAGACAGAATACTCGGGGTGGTGACATCATATAGTGTTGGGAAGTTGTGCCTTGATTGGCTAAAGACCTCAACACTTTCCCAGTTGAAACACTTGTCCCTTCTTTCTGATGACATGGATCTCAGGGATTTTCTATTAGGTTCCCCGAACCCACGTCAAAAGTGCTTCCTGTACGGAATATACAATGAGCTGTGGAAAACAGGAAGCTGCTGAGAGATTGAGCAAAAATCGACAGCCTTTGGCTGTGGTTGACAATGGTATGACCACGTTATCTTCCAGGATTTATTCAATGGGCAACATAGTATTGTCTGCTATTGACATAATACAACAATACATGTCTATTTTACAACATGGACAATCCCAATTACGGCCCATTGTAATACGAAGTTGGACGTTGCAAACACTACGTTCTGGCCACGTGCCATGGCATTACATCAATAGTACTAGTCTACAAATAATGACAACGGGTATTGAAAAAATGTATAAATTGTTATGCTTCCTGTCACCTTAATAAAAAGAATTACAAAAAAAATAGTACTAGTCTGTTTTCTGAATATGACCTAACGGAAAGGCAAATAGTAATGGCACACAGAGATGCAAAATATACCATGTTGCAAATTGAAAAGTTAGACCAATTACCTTTCACCATGGCGGAGACACCATCCACAGACTTGATTATCCATGGCTACATCACCCTACCGATCACGACTTTCCAATTCCAATATTGTCTCCAATACCAACAGGTAGGCAGATATGAAGTGCTAGGGAAAGATTATGTTCACGACTATTGGGAATTACAGTTCAGATTTAGATGCAGGAATGGGGACACTGAAGTTTTCCTTAGTGGTTCCTACTGTGAGGATGCCTTAAGCGGATCCTTAGTTTGCAAGGACATTTCTCTTCATGGAGCATGCAATGCTTCGGTTGCGAACTTGTCCTGTTATCTGAAAGGTTCCACGGCTGTTGTGTTACATCCGGTCTTCAAGCTGCTCTCTAATGAGAGCTAATTGATGCTGAATGATCAAGGTTGCTGTGGAATGGAACCGGGTATTGTTCATCTGGTGACTTAATTCCATAGTCACTTGTTGTGCACAAGTTCTGTTTCCACCTGCTCGCAAAGTTAGGAAGGCAACTCTGTGACCGTCGATAAAGGTTTCCAAATTACACTTTGATTCTCTGAGCAAACTGAAAGCCATGCTTTTTAAAAGGATGTGGCCTTAACTTCAGCCAGAGAGATGTTTGATCTCCAGGTTGCAACATCCTCGTCTGAGATACAGACACTACTCCACACTAACTCCCCGCTGCATTTTGGGGAGCCGGTTCACCGTATCTTTAATATGTTTGATACGAAGGGAATAGTGCATTTCTTTAAGTGCATCAGCTCTGAACTGGTTAGCACCTTTCAGACTATTTTCGGAGTTATTCCATTCTTAAATACACTCGTGTTGGGAAGCGTTTTTGGAGGGCTCCCGCTTGTACTGGTACTTGTGGCAGGAATACGGATTTAAATTTTCTGCTCCACAATGGATGTACCAGTTCAACCTGGAATGGAGACACCACTGCTTGTGCTGTAATGCAGTGCTTCGGCACACCTAGACTTCGAGAACTAAACGAGCACTGGTTCTTGCCCTTCAGGCCTGTTTGGCTTCACTGCGTACAACCAGTATTCCGCTGCCTGCTTTGCAGCCACGAATGTGTTTTGGATCTATGCTTAGGATCACAATCGGTTGCGCCACTGGACATTGAGGTACTGATGGACCGCTTAAAGACCCATGGGTATTGTTGTCCCCAGCGTTTTCCATTGCTGATGAATGCATTTGTCGAGCCACCCTGGGATGCTTTGGCTCCTAGTTATATGGACACTGGCTCTGTGATACGCTTACAGGATGCAGTAGCTCCCTCAGCGACTGCGTGGGAACTGGATGGAGTCACCTTTGCTCCCTAAACCTGCTTTGAGGTGCGCCTCTGGGATCGTCGTCTGCGGTTGTGGGCAACAGCAATGTTGAGTCTGCCACTCGGCACACAAACAATTGGCCCTTTTCCGTGTGGGAACAATTTGGCTTGTTTTTAAACAACAGGATTCAAAACTGTTTTGTTTTATTTTTCTAGGCAGCATGTCTTTGAGTGCTTGACATTTCAAATTGTATAATGAATGTAGGCTTTTATATGACTATTTTAAAGGGAAGTTTGCTTTTAGATGATTTTAAGAGTAGTTTTTAACTTTTTAAAGCTTTTTCCTTATGATATGCTGGCTTCTAAATATCGACCCTTAGTAGGAGTGGGTGTTACATTCCCGGGTTAGGTCCATGTAGTGAAACTGCTCATTTCTTACATTGTCCTAACAACGTTTCAGCTGTGAACTTTTGCACACATTTGCATGCACGACAATGTTTGATTCGTTTTTCTGAAACTAATTTTGTAGGAGGCTGGCTTGGTATATGGTGCTCACTTATGTAAGAGTAGCACACTACACCAATCCAGACAACCCTTATGGTGATTTTAGTTGTCTTAGACAACCTTAGAAAGCTCTCAAAGTGGTAGCTTCGGAGAGCAGCCTTCAGGTTTAGTCCAGAAGGAGTGTAAAGCAGATTGTTTTACCAGAGCATAATCTTATTGGTATAGGTGTGAAAAAGAACCACACAGTGTATTTATAAAAATATGTATTTATTATAAGACACTCAATAACACATACAAATATCTCCTACCCAGAGATAAACACAATATACACAATACTTTGCAAATAAAACAGGTAAGTAGCACAAATACACAGTGGTCGCCAGGGGGAGACCAAACCATATGCTAAAATAGTGGAATGCAAACCACGACTCAAGTCAAGACTATACCCAGAAGACGTAGAAGTGCTGGGGACCAAAGAAACCACCCGAGGTAAGTAACCAGGAAGCCCACGGAGGCCGTGTGCAGAGTGGGAACACGACCGCATGCTCAATTCAAGTCAATGGGTAAGTCGCAGTTGCAATTTTAAAGAGGAAGGACCCTTCCCAGTGGACCCTGAAGAAACCCCGTGGAAGTCAAAAGGTTGGAGAGCCACCCCACCCGTAGATACCCTAGAAACAAGGATACCTACACCAGGGAAGCCGGGTGCATAGGAGCGAAGTGGCGTTGGAAACCGCCAAACTCAATGGGGGACTTCAGGAAGATGCCGCTGGCGAAGGTGAAAGTGTCCGGTGGATTCACGATGAGAAGTACCTGCAAGCAGAGGGGACAGAGTCTATGCCACTCAGGAGTGACCAGGAGGCACAGAAAACAAATGCCCACCGATGCAAGTTTTGCAGCAAAGTTGACGGTGGCCTTGGAGCTGCAGCTGTGTGGATCAGGAGATGCTGTGGAAGGCCAGGAGCCGCTGTGGAAGGCCAGGAGCCGTTCACGAGCTGTCTTGCGTCGGATGTCGAGAGGTCGGTGTCCGTCGGAAGCACCAACAAGCCTTGGCAACTGCAAACAACATGGCAAGCGGAAAAGTTGCAGTGTCGGGACCAGCAAGGTCCAAGTGACTTGCCACAAGCAGGGGAGTCAGAGTAGGCCTTAGCAATCAGGGGAGCCCACTGGAATCAAAGAAGACACTCAAGAGGACCCACAGGCCGGAGGCATTGGAGTTGCAAGAGTACCTCGAGCAGCTCGCCAAAGATGCAGGCCCATGGTGCAAGTGATGCGGTGAGGACAAAGATCTTGGTCACAGGAGATGCTTGAGATTGAGGCTACATGAAGCCCAAAGATCTGAGGAAGAGAGCCAACAAGCCTTTGCAACGACAAGTTGGTGCGGTGCACAGGGGTTTGGTTCCTGCGATTCCGACGAGGGATACTGGCCTCAAACTCGGTGAGAAGACAGTGCAGACCTCAAGGGAGTTGTAGAACCACCACGTGTGTTGCTGAGCCTATCGGAGTTCGTGGGAGCCCAGAAGCAGCAGACCGGTTAGCTTGGTTGCGGTGCCTGCAGCTGGAGGGAAGTGACTCCTTCACTTCAAGGGAGATTCCTTCAGGTGTCTCGGATGTCCACAGGCCTTCGAAGGTTCCTGTATGGAGCACAGGCACAGACGTTGCAGCAGACTTGCAGGACGACGAGACCAGGAGTAGCAGGAGGCTTCACAGTTGCAGTCTCGGTGCCCAGAGCAAAAGTCCAGAGTGCCCAGACGGTCAAAGAAGTGGTGTCTGATCTGAATCTTGTCCCACGATGAATCTAGGGACCTACCTGCAGGTAAGCCCTTAAGTATCCTCAGGAAAGGGTTGGGACGATGCAGGGTTTCCCTCCAAGAGGAGGGGCTGGACAGTGGGGCAGATACTCCCATGTCCTCTGTCCAGTTTTGCGCCAGAGCAGGAGCCAATGGCTCCCTGAACTGATTTGAACCGGAGTATGCAAGGAGGGCACCAAGTGTGCCCTTCAAGCAGTCTTAGTGGTGCTGGCAAGCGCCCCCACCCTGCCCCAATACACTAAACCCTGTCTGGGAGGTGGTCACACCTCCCTGTGACAGGATATCTATTTTTCTGCCTTCCCCTGCTCTACATTGGCTCAGCTGCAGGAGGGCAGAAGCATGTCTCTGGTCGGCAGCAGCCCTAGCTTGCTGTTCGTTTCTGGAAGACTGGTACTGGGAGCACTGAGGGCCTCCCGAAGGAGCTTCACAGTGCATGGAATCATACCTCCCACACCATTTACGGTGCAGGGGTATGATTCCAACATGTTTGATACCAAACACGACAGGGCTCGTTCCAGCCAGTTCAGAGATGGTCGTCGCATAATGACGCATGGCCACTATGCATCGTAATGGCTGATGCACTTACAACCTGGTAGAATGGACTCCGAAGGTTGTAGGGGTGCCCTGCTTATTCAGGGGCACCCTCACTCTTAGAACCGAGCACCCTCCCTTCAGGATTGAAAGGCCTGCCTTAGGGGTGACTTATATGTTTTAAGTGCAGTGACCGCAGATATAGGGAAACCTATATCTGTCGTAAGTGGTGTTAGCACCAGGTTACACAGGCTGCAATGGCAGGCCTGGAGTCACAATTTTAGTGGTCTCTCATGGGTGGCATAATACATGTTTCAGCCCATGGGAGACCCCTAATGTACCTATGCCCTGGGTACCTCAGTCCCATATACTAGGGACTTACAAGGGTACACCAGTAGCCAATCTGGGATGTACCCATGTACTCACCATATGCAATTTAGGGGAGAAAGCACAGAGATTAGCAGGATTCCAGTCAGACTGGTCAGAAACAGCATAACACCAGGCAAAAAGTGGGGGTAACCATAAAAGCAGATCCTACTTTCCTACAACTTTGTTTACACATCTAGCTTCGCACAACATTATCACGACGCCTCAAACATCATGTACTAGGCCTCTTTACACACTATGTACAAATGTCGTCCTATCTTCATCCGTGGGGCGATAGGGCTATCTACATATCCAGAACACCGCTAACCTACGCGTACATCACAAGGCTTTCTATTATAAATAATGAGCATCCCAAAAGATTAGCAGAGGAGTCACTTCAGCTGACACTGATGGTCCTTGCATGCTGAGATTTCACCACACAGCGGTCTGACATCTCCGTGAGGGGTGTCCAGTTTGTGACCAAGACGACCTCCTACATTCTCTCCTACCAGGTAATGGGGTTGGCTACCTCCTAGGGAAAATTCTAGGCTCTCCGCCTACAAACACCCCAAGTACACGCAGAGTAGGGGTTGCATAGTAGGAGTACGCCTGATTACCGCCTTGTTTTATATGCATCCTTATATACACTGTTTTAGCACCATGGTAGAACTAGATCTACTATTTGCGCTTTTGGTGCTTGCAATCACTTATCTGCTTCTGTCTATTAATCATTGCAGCACATGTTTTTTATACAAGAATAATGTTTGTTCAATAAATATATTGAAAACGTCCCACAGTGTATTCTTTGCATACTTCTGAGAATAAGTAAGCACGAGTGACTGAGCGAACGGTTCTGTACGTTTTCCACGTCCCTGAGAGGTCAGGGTTGTTATGTTCAGTGGTTGCCAGAAACCATTCACTCCCTGGTAAGGTTAGGGGGGCTGTCACGGGGCCCATAGGGACATTGTCGTTTTTCACGAACTCAGCATGAGCTCGTTGAAGCTTGCCTGCTGCTTTGCACACGTTACTACACGTCTTTATTTTTTGCAATATTTTCAAAGACTGCTTTCACATGAGAACTCATCGCTGTGTTCGCTCTCTGCATGTTCCTGGGATTTTGACTGAACATTATGTGCAAGGTCGAACAACAATGCCCCTTGTTATTTTGTTTTGGCCAGTCCTTAGCCCTTAGACAAAACATACCGATGCAGCTGTTGTTTGGACAGCGTACTTGGGTTTTTAGTGGGGTGCACGAATAGGTAGGACACACTTGGAAAGGGACCTTCTCCAGGGAGACGAGCGCCCATGATGTAGATCTATCATCTATAGGCTAAGGTATAGGGTCTGCTGACAAAGCCCAGAGATCTTCTATTATATAATCATCCTTCTTAGTAAGGGGAGGGAGGTTAGGCACTATAGTCCTTTCTCCATTGTCTTTTTATGATGACATCTCCCTTCATGATTTATGGACTGACTGCTATGTTGACGATATTTGTACTGTGCATTCTTCTGCTTGTTGTGGCATGTATACTGCATGTTAGGGGTACGTCAGTTAAAATAAATATTTTAAACTGTTTCTTGTCTCCGTCAGATCTTATTGTGGACGAGTACAAGAGAATGAGAGATCTGGGAGTGTTGTGCTCTGGGGTGCCTAATCATTTGTTTCCCTGTGAGTGAGTAGGAGAGCAAGTGAGGCACTATAGCTAGTCGGTCCTGGGTTCGTGGGTACTGAGGTGGTAGGAAGACTCAGTCCCTATACACCAAGGTCCCATTTCCTGCGCATAGTTCTGTATTTGTGCAGAATCCCTGCAACAGGGCTTACGGTGGCACTGTGAGCTAGCTGGTCTATAGGCCAACATATCCTACGGGGGTGTCTGGAATCAGTCTAGGCACCAAGCCCCTAGTTTATGTTGTCCAAACAAATGCGCAGATCCTACGGATTAGTAGGAACTACATGACACTTGATGGAATTGTTTGGGATAAGGTACCTATTGAAATATTTGGACTGACAAAAACGTTACATATACCTTATGTTTTTAAATTGACACTGCAAGATATTATTACTCCTGGCACCATCTCTGATGATTGGGACTTACATACTGTTAGATTTGTGCTCGCTGACCTAGAACATTATACTGTATTTGAGAATGAAGATATGTATGGTGGGACGTCTAATTATGATGAAATGTATTGTTTTCACCACTATGCGCAACACTTCTTTCACAGAGCTAGTACTCCATGTGCAGTATTTAATTATACACAATGGGAACATTGCCCTACACCACCTATGGGCAGTTCAAAAACATACACCAAGAAGTTTGCATATTTTTCTAGCAACAACCCTGTAGACCCAGTGTCTTATTATAAACTTGTTCCTTCCCCGGCAAAGAAAAATATGCTAGCAGATATCAAATTGATATATTCTGCTTCTTTTATTTCCCACTTGTCAATAAAAGGTTGTAGCTTTTGGTAAGACAAATATTGTCTTAAAATCTGTTTGGGGGGGCGTGGCCAAGCAAGATGGCCGAACGGACGTGATACGTGCCGGCTCCGCCGCCAGTTTGCTGCCGCGAGCGGTTATTGAGCCCCAACGTAGCAGACAAGCACCGGAACAGGTCCATGAAAGTGGGCTGAGTTGAAGGTGCCCGGCAGACAAGCAAACGGAAGAGAGCGCCGCCGGACAGACCGAGGTGGAAGCGCCAATCAAAATAGCGCCGTCCTGCCATGACCGCTGACTTTGAAAATCGGAAGAGAAGACAGGATGCGCGGCATTGGGGACGGAGTCTCAAGTGGCCATCCATAGTCAGAGGTCGACAGAACGGCATGCACACACGGTGGAGCACATGAGCGCAAGATCAGGTCCCGAGTGCCCCGGGGACATCAACGACTGATAACAGCGAGGACCCGGAGTGCGGCAGAGGGAGTGAGTTGGAGCACGGGGCCCCACAAGGGTGCAACAGCCCATAACCCCTAAAACTAGAGGGGGGCGGCACGAAGAAGCAGGGTTGCACCGAAGGTGGCGAGTTCTCCCCCTCCGTCCCGCCTGATCTCAAAATGGCGGATGAAGTACCCCACCGGGAGGTGCCTGAGGAAGAGGTGGACATACGCTGGGCCCCCTGAGAGTACATAGGGGAAAGGGTATGCGGTCCAGACGCGCAGAGAAGCCAGGACACAAAATTCCTGCCTGACCCCAAGATGGCTGCCACCGGGGACATTCACCACGAGAAGCCGCACCTTTCACCTCGTTGAGAAGTCCCAAAAGCACACTCCGGAGAAGACTACAAAGAAGAGCATCAAAGCATAGAAACGTGGTCCGGGCAAACCCAGCGAGCAGAGGGGCCAGGGATTCCCTCGTGGATGGTGGAGACCGCATCTATGCCACCAAAAAAGACCACAGCAAAGGTATCAAGCTACTTTACACCTGCAGAGAGGAAACAAGCGCCCGAGCAAGGGAGTGCCGAATCCAGCATTGCGCTGACTAAAAAAGACCTGTTGACGTCCTTGAACGACTTCAAGACTGAGATGCGCACAGAATTAAAAGGCGATCTCCAGGCCTCTATGGAACAACTGAAAGCAGACTTGTCGGAGAGTATGACCTCACTTCAACATGATGTGGACTCCACAGGGACACGATTGATAGAGACGGAGGCCCACGCGCAAGATCTAGACAAAAGAGTGATGGTCACCCACGACAAAGTGCAGCTCCTACATACACAGCTCCAGCTGGCCCTATTAAAGAATGAAGACCTGGAAAACAGGTCCAGGAGAGACAATATTTGCATCAGAGACCTGGAAGAGGGAGCGGAGGGGCCCGATCTGGAGGCCTTTATAGAGGGTCTCTTCGCAGAGATCCTTGGGCCAAGGCAAATGAAGATCAAAATTGAAAGAGCACACAGGGTGGGGCCTGCAGCTCCTGGGGAGAGAAGGCACACCCGGGATATTTTAGTTAAGCTCCACTCGTTCAAGGTCAAAGAAGCCATATTACAAGAGTCCAGCAAGAAAGAAACAATCTCCTTCCAGGGCTTCAAATGTTCACTATTCCAGGACCTGGCGCAGGCGACCCTACAACGACGACAAACCTTCAGGACACTCACAGAAAAGCTGAGAGCTGATCATGTGAGATATCGTTGGACATATCCATTTGGGTTGGCCTTCGAATTCCATAATAAACAATGCCACGTCACAGAGCTCAAGGAAGACCTGGAAAGTTTGGGCCTGCCGGTACCCGAGGAGGAGGCTTCCAACACGCCGGCGAGAACGGGGGACTCTATGCGTGCGAAAGCAACACAATGGAGAGCGGTCTCTAAGGGACGCCAAACCAAGACTTAATCCCAGAAGAAGAAGTGAGACAAGGCTAGCCACAGGCGGGACTAACGGAAAGGGGCCTGGGGTCTGGACGGACAGGTGTGCAAGCCAAGTCAACCTAGACACGAACCAGGAGAGTGAACATGGACAGAGACCGATCAACCACATATTTCTATGTAGGCCCACCGGAGTATTTAGAACAAACTGATCACTAACTGTGAAAATGCTACATTGCAATTGCTATAGTAACAGCGAGGCGGCCGGCTTGGGCCGAGACCCCAGCCAAACGCCCGCAACTTGGAGTGACGCCACAGCGGGGAACCAGGTGTTCCCGCTATTCAGGTTTATTTTTCCTATTTGTTGTTCTATTGTTTCAAATGGGGTGTTACTTTTAAGGGGGGGTGGAGAAGTGGGGTTAGAAAGAAGAATGAGGCTCCTCTTTGCTATAGTGAAGGGTGTGTAAGTGGAGGGGGACGCAGCGAGCGAAGAACGGTCTAGGGGAACAGGAGGCCGGGGTACGTCAGGGGATAAAACAGGCGGGAGGGGGGAACAGACCAGTGAGATGGTATTGATTGCCTCCTGGAATGTGAAGGGCCTGAACTCTCCGCTTGAACGTCAAAAGATTTGGAAATACCTGTTGGATCATCAATTCGATGTAGTGGCCCTCCAGGAGACACATCTTAAGAGACCAGAGGAACTGAGGCTACGGCACAAAAGCTACTCACTTATGTATAGATCAGCCGCCAACACAAAACACAACGGAGTGGCATTAATGTTCCATAACAACATCAAATTTCAACCGGAAGGGATAAAGACAGGGAGGGCTGGGTGGTTATGGTAAAGGGGAAGTTCACGGGGAGGATTGCCGCCTTTGTCTCGGCTTATGTCCCCAACACGGGCCTAGCAGCCTTTGTGAGTTCACTACTAGACATGGTGGGGGGCTTTGCCGAAGGCTAGATAGTTCTAATGGGTGATTTTAACCTTACCTGGCACCAGACAGGCCATAGTACCCACCACAACAGATCTGCGGGAGGCAGTTTCCCTAAACCATTAAAACACACATTTCACGCACTTGGACTTCTAGATGTGTGGAGGTCCCTCAACTCAGCCACGAAAGATTATACATACTTCTCACATGTCCACCAGACATATTCTAGGCTGGACTATGTCTTTGTGTCCCTGGGTTTAAAGGGAATCCTCCAGGATGCCAAGATTCTTCCCATTTCTCTGTCTGATCACATCCCTGTCACAGTATGCCTTCATTCGGGGGGGGGAAGGAGGGGGGGGGAAGTACAGGGGCCCACCGAGATGGTATTTTCCCGTTTCTCTGACACAGGACAGATTGCTACGTGACGATCTGAGGGTAGCGATCAAGGAGTATTTTCAGACAAATGACCCAAACGCTACATCACCCCAAAACAATTGGGACCTTTCAAAGCGGTATTGCGGGGTAAATGCATTGCATTGGTCTCTGCACTGAATAAGCAGAGAGCAAAGGAAAGGGTGGAACTAGAGGCCACTCTTACCCAGACAGAAAGTGAATATAAAAAGACCACGCGGAGTTTGAAGCGCCAATTGAGCACATTAAAAGGGAAACCTGGCGCAATATATACTAATAGAGCTGAATTCACACTTTTGCGACTGCGCCGCAATGGATACGCACAGGGAAACAAAGTGGGCACCCACTTGGCGCAACAACTTCGGGAAAAAAGGGAACAGGAGTATATTGGGGGAATAAGTAAAGGCGACGGGAGACAGAATACGACGATCTAGGCAAGGACAATATTTTTGGTGACTTCTACCAAGATCTTTATAGGGCTACACCCCCTGACACTACGGCTCAGAAGGAATACCTGGCCTCACTTGCACTTCCCCGGATCTCCGCTACCTGGAAGGAATAGTTAGACCCTCCAATTTCCGAAGAGGTGAGACAAGCAATCACGGCACTAAAGCCTCATAAGTCACCAGGGACTGACGGACTGACAGCGCATTTTTACAAGACTTATGCGTCGGAATTGACACTTCACCTGACGTCACTATTTAATGAAATAGTGACAGGTCAAAAGGTGTCACCATCCATGGCGGATTCCCTGATCACGGCGATATCAAAGGCAGGGAAGAATCCACAACAGTGCGCCTCCTATAGACCGATCGCCGTCCTAAATCTGGACGCCAAACTCTATTCGGCAATCCTGGCGTCTCGCTAAGAGAATTTAATGCCAGATATTATCCACCCGGACCAGTCCGGATTTATAAAAGGGAGACAAACACATGACAACATACGCAGGACGCTGCATCTTATAGAAAAGGTGTCCAAGTACAAAACGCCAGCGGTAGTGGTAGGGCTAGACGCAGAAAAGGCCTTCGATAGAGTGGACTGGCACTTTCTGTTCCTCACTCTGGGAAGCTTTGGCGACAAATTTATCAACATGATCAGAGTTAACTATGCAAGGCCACGCTCCAGAGTCCAGGTCAATGGAGTGAGCTTGAGCCCCTTCGAGCTAGGACGAGGCACACGACAGGGGTGCCCTCTAACCCCCTTGCTGTTTGCCCTGAGCATCGAGCCGCTGGCGGCTCTGCTCCAGGCAACCCCAGACATCCAGGGGATTAGATTGGGGGGATGAGCATAAGGTTTCGTTATTTGCTGACGATGTCCTGTTGACTCTTACATCCCTCAGAGCCTCACTACGAGCTCTCCTGGAGGAGCTGAGGAAATTTGAAATGGCTGCTGGCTTTCGAGTCAATTTGACTAAATCGTCTGTGTTAAACCTAACGTTATCGGATAGAGAGAGACTACTGGTTCAGGGAGAGACCCCGTTCACATGGGCCAAACGTAAACTAATGTATTTGGGGATCCAGATCACCCCTCGCATAGAGGAGCTGTTCAAGGCGAACTTCCCGCCCTTGCTCACCCAGGTCCAGCAGGATCTTAAACGTTGGAAACCACTGTTTATATCCTGGCTGGGGCGAATACACGCAGTCAAAATGACCGTCCTCCCTAAATTGCTATACCTGTTCCAAGCGCTCCCGATGGACTTGGAAAAATACTTTTTACCAGGGGTCCGCTCCATGTTCTTACGTTATATCTGGCAAAATGGTAGAGCACGATTACCCTTCCATGTATTAAGGAGGCCAAGATTTCGGGCTATATAATAAGGCAGCACAACTGAGAGTGGTGACGGAATGGTCCACGAGGAAATCAGATAAACAGTGGCTCAACATGGATCGCGCAATCGTGGGTAGGACAATTTGGGACGTTCTATGGAAACCCAAAAAGGACAGACCCCTCAACGCTTATCTTAGTACCCCCACCCGGACTTCTCTCAAGGTATGGGATGAGGTCACTCGGGCCAGGGGTGGACCTCTTTTCCATCTCCATACACCCAGATACACTTTGACCTGGAATTTCCCCCGGCACGGAGGGCAGGCCCGTTTGACGCCTAGAGGGAGGGGGGGTTGTATAGTTCTTTCAGACTTATTTCAGAATCACGACATTCTTATGTTTGAAAATTGCCAACGGGACTTTCAGTTCTCACCCACTGAACACTTCCACTATCTTCAACTTAAGCACTGGGCACTCCACCCACCAGTTAGGGAGGCGGCAACACGGGAGTTGACTCCAATAGAATCTTTCGTAAGGAGGGCGGGCGCCACGAAGCGGGTAATCTCATACCTATATGGCCTTCTGGTCTCCACAACAACCGCGCCAAGTCCGTGGTACATCCACTTCTGGGAGCAGATCCTGGGAAGGGAGGTGATGGAGAGGGAGTGGAAACACCTATGGTCTGATATTGCCAAGAATAACCACTCACTTGAGCTAAGGGAAGCCCACTACAAAACGCTATTTAATTGGTATCTATTCCCTACTAAACTTAAACTGATCTTTCCCCAAACCTCAGATCTTTGCTGGAGGGGGGTGCGGCCTGCTGGGGGACTTTCGCCACATCTGGTGGGATTGCCCAACCATTAAGCCATTTTAGGAGGAGATTCTGGCCCAAATGAAAGATTCTGGGGTACTCTTTGCCGAGCTCAATAGATGCGACTCTCCTAGGCCTTAGAGACACCTCTCTAGAACACCAAACTAGGGCGGACAAGGCAATTATGTGAGCATGTATAGGGGCAGCTAAGAAGACCATAGCGGCCTCCTGGAAGAAGAAAGAGACCCCGGTGCTGGCACAATGGCACTCAAGCCTGTGGAGGATACTCACGATGGAGCGGATGTCAGACATCTTTAGAGATGACTATAAGAATTTCGAGTATAGGTGGGGCCCCTTTGTGTCTTATCTCACAATGGGCCTCCCGCTGGCGGTGTGCCCACCCACACTGAGAGGTCTGCACTAATTTCAGTTTTAGGACCCTTGGAGGGGAGATCCCGGATCATACTCACCAATAGAAGGAAGGGGGCACCCTAGAGGGCACGTGGGTAGAGTCCATTCTGCACACCGGGATATAGCAAGGATCAAGGATAAGACAGTTACAGCTTCTCCACCGCAGGGGAGAGGGGTGGGGGGTTTCCAACAGTTGTGAATGTTATTTTGATACAACACGGGCTTGTGACAAGCACTATAATACTGTAACTCCTGCATTTTAAGACACTGTGTATGCTTTAGCAGGGGGAGGCTTGGGGACAATTTTTGAGGCGGCTTGCCTTGTTGTATGAAGATGTATATTTTTTCTTTCAATAAACAGAAATTTGTTTGGGGAATGAACTACTGGCACGTTCAAGGTAATGAGCCTTTGTTTAGAGCATGTCTAATACCAAGACAAATAATATTCTAGAACAAAACAGTGCAGCAAACATCTTGCACTGACCGTATTGACAATAGAGTGTGAGTCCACTTACCCCTCTGAATGTTCAGAGCGTCCCTCGCCTGACAACGCACTATGGGGTCTCCCATCAAACGGTAACACAGATAGAAACACCAAAAACAGACTCTGACTGTAACAGAATCGGGCACCATCTTGGAATGGGCACTCAACAATGCGAGGTCCACTGCGGATCCATCTAATCAAACATAACATGGACAGAGCCAGCTGAGCTGGACATTGGAAACTCTACGTAGTGGTTGTGTGCCATGGCGCCATTTGAACATCAGCGATTTCTTTTTGCCCTATAATTTGACCAAGGAGCAGAAAACAATGGCTAAAAAAGACGAGACATACACCATGCTATACATAGAGCATTTAGAGAAGTTACCATTCACTGTGGCAGAAACACAGTCAGCAGACTAGATAATACCTGGCTTTATATCTCTACCATTACCAACATTCCACTTCACGAGCTGCTTGAAACATTTTCAGGCTGGCAGATACGAGGCGTTAGGGGAGAGATCTGTGCATGAGAAATGGGTCCTACCTTTTGAGTAAAGGTGTAGAAATGGGGAGTCCGAGGTATTTCTCAGTGGTACAGACTGCAAGAACACTTTCAGCAGTACATTAGTTTGCAGGGAGTTGACACTTCATGGGGCTTGTAATGGGTCCATGGCGAACTTAGCCTGTTATGTCAAAAGTTCTACACCTGCCCTAAGCTATCCGACATTTAGATTGCATTCTAATGGAAGCTATTTGATGTTAAAGGACCAAGGATGCTGTGGGATAAAACCTGAAGTACCCTATGTGGTTACTGTTTCCAGGATTCTGACCTGTTGTCGCAATGTTTTATTTGCACCAGCCCGTACGGATAGGGGAGTGACAATTTGGCCTCAAATTGCTGTTTCTGCTGTGAATTTAGATTTTTTTTAAGCCGACTGAAAGTCTTATTGTTTCAGTAAGTTTTGTTGACATATGCAAGAGAGACATTTGAACTCCAAGTTGCAAGGTCTTCTGCTGAAATACAATCGCTACTACGCGCCAATCTCCCACAACATTTAGGAGAACTTGTGCACTGCACATTTAATGCATCAAATACTCCGGGAGTAGTACACTTTTTGAAAGTGATTGGGACTAGGTTTGTCAGTACGTCCCAGAGTAATTCCGTATTTTATACACTCTGTTGTGTCCAGCGTATTCGGAGGTTTGCCGCTTGTCCTATTTCCGATTGTTGGCATTTTGTGCTCATATATCAGGATAGAATGATACAATATTTTGGCGCACCCTTGCTTCAGGAACAGAACAAGAACTGGTCTCTGTCCTTTTGACCTATATAGTTACAGTATGTACAGCCAGTGTTCTGCTGAATACTGTACAACTTCGAGTGTGCAATGGATTGATGCCTGGTTAAGCAACTGGTCCACTCTACGGACGTAGAGTTGCTGATTGGTCCTTTAAGAATCCACCTACACGGAGGTCCTGAGAGATTATTTTGTTACAGAAACCATATTATGAGCTATCCACGGATGCAGAACCTTATCATCGGGAACACTACTGGTTGTTACACCTTCAGCGTCTGCTGTGTGGGTTGGCCATGACCATGTTTGTTCTTTAGAACTGGCCTCTGGGGTGCCAGCGCAAACATTGTCTGCAGATTCTGGTAACAATAGTGTTCCTACTGACTCTCAGAATTTTTGTATTTATTTTTTATAACACATTTTATTGAAAAGTTTAGAGCAGAGCACAGCACAACAGTTCAATAAGGATTGATGCAGAGGCACAGCATTACAGCAAGTCCAAACAGCAGCGACAAAGCATTACATTTTCAAATCGACACCCCATAATAACTACACCACTTTCCCCATATTCATGCATGCCTTTGAGGACAGCCACGTGCCTCGGAGATTGGCACACCAGTCCACCCCCTTGCGCCAGCAACTGAAAGTCGGTGGCTTGTGCTGTTTCCAAGCACGGGCCACATCACGTTTGGTGACCAAACAGGCCACCCCCAGAAGGAGACGCTCAGCCCTAGGACCACCAACCTCCTCCAGCAACCCCAATAGCGCCCTGCGGGGTGTTAGCTCCAGGGTGCGGCTCAGAACAGACAAGAGTACTTGACCCACTCCCTTCCAGAGGGGACTCAACACTAGACACTCCCAAGTCACATGGAAGAAGTCTACCACTGGAAGCGCGCAATGCGCACATGCCGCCTGAGTGTTGGGGAGCAAGCGCCACGGAGTGAGATATGTTGCATGTAAGTAATTAAATTGAACCATATGCAGTCGCGATGAAATCACCAATTTTCGAGGCGCCATGCATGCCTCATCGTCCAGCGCTCCCACCCAGGCAGCCCACCTCTGCCGGGCCTTTTCAAGACCATCAGGGGCATGAATGACCAGCGAGCGGTAAATCGCAAAGGTTACACCTCTACTCAACCGCCTTAAAAAAAACCTTCACTTCCAGCGGACTGAATTCAGGCAGTGAGTCAGCCGGGAGCTCATGAGCCTGCAGGGCGTGGCATAGTTGGGGGCAATGAAAGAACTGCGTGTTGGATACCTAGAATTTATATCTTGAAACAACACAATACTATCCCCCCTTGTAAACATCTCCCAGGTAAGAAATCACTGTGCGATCCCAGGGGACAACACCCTCCAGGGCCGAGAGTTGACCAAGCCACGTTCCCCTCCATAAAAGAGACATCCCAGTGAAGCGGTGAATCCAGCCGGTGAGCTAAAGAACCGCCCTCCAACAGGTGAGAGACACCCGTGTACAAGAGGGTAGTGTGATGGGCAGACGCGCGCCGTACAAATGATCGAGCAGACCATCATACCCAAGGAATGAATTTTCAGACGATACGCCGGTCTCCCCCCCCCCTGTGAACCAGTCATTAACCGGAACCAAGTGAGCTGCAAGGTAGTATAGATAGATATCCGACAAACCTAGGCCACCATCAAATGGGGATCTACATAGGGAGCGAATGGCCACCCTGTGCCTCCCACCTGCCCAGATAAAGGAATGAAACCACCTGCGGGGGATGGGATAGCAGCTCACCGTATACAAATGACGCGGGAGACATACCATTTTAAACAGGGCAATGCTCAGGTTCAGCTCCCTAAAAGTAAGGGCACAAGGCAGATCTGGCAAGGGGGATACGTGAATCCCTAAATACTTCAACGAGCTGTGCTGGATCGAAATGCTGGGACACCAAACAGGCCCCAGGGTATCACTCGTACCTCCACTAGACAGGACTTGCTTTCATTAACCCGGAGCCCGGTCGCCTTACCGTAGAGCCAAAGGATAGTCCAACACCGGGCTCCAGAGCGCTGGGGATCCTTCAGAAACAGAAGAATGTCGTCCGCATATAATTCTATGCAGTCTTCGAACCTGTTTCCCCACCGCCAGCCCCAAACCTGGGTGTCACAGCGTATAAGCCATGCCAGAGGTTCTATCACCAAGGCAAATAATAGAGGGGACAATGGACACCCCTAGCGCGTCCCACGCTCAATAGAGAACACAGGAGACAAAACACCACTTACACGGACCTGGACAGTCGGGGCATGATAAAGACTGATCATGTGACGGAATCCCTCCCCCAACCCGGCCTGCCGGAGGACTCGATCCATGAAATCCCAAGACACTGTCAAAAGCCTGGGTAAAATCAACTAGCAAAAGGGCCAGGGTGCCATCAAGGTTCTGCATCCAGAACAGCACCATGTGGATCCTTCTAATACAGTGGCGTGTACTGCGGCCTGGTATAAATCCACATTGATCCGAGTGGATCAAATGCGGTAGCGTCCGGCTCAGCCACGTCGCTAGTACTTTTGGATAGATCTTTATATCGGCGTTAAACAGCGAAATCGGGCGATAGGCTGAACACTGGTCCCTGGTAAGACCCTCCTTAGGCAGGGTCTCGATTGCTGCACAATCAAGATCTAGCAGACAAGAACCCTGCTGCAGGGCAGCTTCTTAAAAGTTCAAGGTGCGGGCATATGATATCACAGAAGTGCTTACAAAACTCAATGGGATAACCGTCAGGGCCAGCTGCTTTCCCGGCTTGCAATCCCATCACTGCGGAGCTGACCACCTCCAACTTAAGTGCTTGTTCTAACTCACGAGCCAGGGCACTGGGCACAGAGGGCAAGGGTATGCTATCCAGGAGGGGATTAGCAACTTCTGCTGGCAGTGGGGAACATAGAGAGTATAACCGCCGGCAGAAATCAGCAAAGGTCTGAGCGAGGACAGGGTGATCCTCCCGAGGGCATTCCGAGGAGTCCCGAACCACTCGGTCGGAGACACCATGAGTCGCCAATCAGTACAGCAGTTTACCCGATTTATCGCCCGCTGCACACACCCTCTGTGTAGAAGCTATCCAACATGGCTTAGCTTCCTCCAGGGAAACCTGTTGCAGTACTGCTCGGGCTATGGCTAGGAGAAGACAGGAGTGTTCAGTATCATGGTGATGGAGGGAGGCTTCCAAACGCAGAATCTGGGCCTCCAGATCAGTCAACCGTGCCACAAGGACCACCTCAACCCGGTGGACATAGCGTTTAAGACGGCCTCTCAGAGAGGGCTTACGAGCAGCCTACAGCGTCGCCGCCGAGGGGACCGAACCCACATTAAGCCTAAAAAACTTTTGTAGTTCCTCCTCAAAGGCAGCGCATTCAGAACTTTGCATGTACCATGTGTTGAACCTCCAGGCAGGGCGTGGGATGGTAGGCTGGGCCCCCCAGGCAAGCAAAAGCAGGGCATGATCAGAGATACCTCGCGGGAGAATGCGCACAGATTGAACCGAAAGAAGATCCGCTGGTAGCCACAGCAGGTCTATTCAGGACTCCACAGGATGCGCCGCTGACTGGTGGGCGTAAGCCCACTGGAGAGGGTGCCAGGAGCACCATATATTGCAGAGGTCCAGCGAGTCAACCCAAGAGGACAGACGAACAAGTTACTTACCTTCGGTAACACATTATCTGGTAGAGACTCTATTTAGCTGCAGATTCCTTACCTTTGAATTTCCCAGGCGTCAAGCTGAATCCGGAAACTTTTGCTGAGCAATACCCCTTGCGCGCGACGTCGGGTGGCTCCATTCGGCTCCGCGTGACACCGCGTTGCAAATATAGGTGCCACCCAGGTGCGCGGACGTCAGTACTTTTCATTTTTTCCATGCCAGAAGCACAGAGCCAAGAAGCAACTGACGTAGTCGTGTGCAAAACTAGAGCCCTGAAAAGGGGAAAACACCCTAGTCCTACAATATCAATCCACAAAGCGGGGAGGCATGGGTGGGGCTGTAAGGAATCTGCAGCTAGATAGAGTCTCTACCAGATAATGCTTTACAGAAGGTAAGTAACTTGTTCATCTGAAGGACTTTTAGCTGCAGATTCCTTACCTTTGAATAAGATACCCAAGCGGTACCATCCGGGCGGTGGGTTGCGGACTCACATCCTAGACTAAGTCGTCTTGCGGGACAGAACGGGCAAAATGCCCATCCCTGCGAACTTGCCCATCAAGGCAGTAATGTTTCATGAACTAGTTCAAAGAAGCCCACGTCGCTACCTGACATGTCTTGGACTGGGACACCCAGAGCCAAGGCCGTAGTCGCAGCCTTTTCCCTGGTGGAATGGGATCTTGATCCCTCAGGGCGCTGCTTCTTTGCCAAGGCATAACAGACTTTGATGCAGAGAACGACCCAGCGAAAGATGGTCCTTTTCTGCACTGCCCTTCCCTTCTTTTCTCCCACGTACCCCACAAAGAGTTGGTCATCCACCCGGAACTCTTGTGCAGTCAAGGTAGAACGACAACGCTCTTTTTGGGTCCAGCCGGTGGAGACGCTCTTCTTCCTTAGAGGGATGCGGAGGAGCAAAGAAGGTGGCAAAGTGATGGACTGACCCAGATGGAATGGGGCCACGACCTTAGACAAAAAGGAAGCCCTGGTGCAAAGCACCACCTTTTCCGGAAAGGACATAAGGTAAGGAGGCGAGCAAGATAACGCCTGCATCTCACTCACTCTCCGGGCAGATGTAATCGCCACTAAGAAGGCTGTTTTGAAGGTCAACAGCCGGAGGGGTCAATTATGCAAGGGCTCAAATGGAGCACACATAAGATAGGTAAGGACCAAATTAAGGTCCCACTGCGGCATAAGAAAGGGCGTGGGAGGAAATAAGCGAGCCAGCCCTTTTAGAAACCCATTTACAAGAGGAGATTTGAAGAGAGAGGACTGGTCTCGCAGCCCCAAAAAAAGCAGACGGAGCAGAAAGGTAATCCTTGAGAATTCCCAAGGCAGAGCCCGGCTGGGCAAGGGTTAGAATGAAGAAAAGGACAGTAGAAAGAAAAGCAGAAAGAGGGTCAATAGACCTTTCTGTATAGTATAATTCAAATTTCTGCCAACGGCAGGCATAACCGTCTTAGTTAAGGGCTGCCTGGCCGTCAGAATAACGTTACAGACTTCAGGAGGAAGGTCAATAGCTATCAACTATTGCTGCTCAATCTCCACGCATGGAGGCGCAGAGTTGACAGGTTCGGGTGGAGAACCCTCCCCCTTTTTTTTTTTTTTAAAAACAAAATTTTTATTGTTTTCCACAATAGAACGGTACAAGCATTGTCAAAATATATAGGCAAGAAGGTGCTCACGTAATGAGGGTTTAACATGGCAGTGCTTATTAACAAGTGACATATCTTTACTAAACATATGCAGTGTTCCACTTTTCACTACAAGGAGAGCATATGTCAACAAAACCATCAGTAAGCGTGTAATTTAGCGGCACCCAAGTTTCTTAAAGGAAAATGTAATAAAATCCCCCCACATACTTAACTCTGCTAAATACACCTCCCGTCCCACCCACTTATCCCCCCCAGGCGTGTCACACTTGTCAATGATTATATCAACATCTAGATTTACTATAGGTAAGGATAATAAAAGTAAAAAGTGGTTCGCATCAGGGAAATCCCTCCGTGCCGAACGCAGGGGAATTTGTAAAAGCAGAGGACATATGTCTCAAGCCATAGCGTGGGCAGTGGTCAGGTCGAATTAGCGGTAGGGGCAGTTACAGGGTCCTCGTCCAGGTCAGTGTCTGGGATTTTCAATAGAACTACCAAGGTTTGCAAGCCCTCGCTGCCTCCAGTGCTCTCTCACTATTTGCTCGTTTAGCTAGTTGTAGTCTAACAGTCCCTTCACATTCCGCCCATTTAAGTAAATCAGTCTCTTAGCGCTTGGGCCCTTCTTTGATTTCCAGTGTGCTGTAATGTCTCTTTTAGCCAAGAGAAGGCCCAAATCCAAAAACTTACTAGTGACCTTGTTTTTAGATGTATGGGGGAACCATGCAGTAGGCAGGGGCCCATAGTTGGTTCTAAGTCCCTATCAGTGATTTCATTCAGTAATGTAACTATCTCCTCCCAATAAGTCTTCAACTGGGGGCAATCCCACATCATGTGACGAAAATCTGCTCCCTCCATGTTACAGCGCGGGCACATTGCCGAGCTAGTATCAAAATATTTATTGATTTTGGCTGGGGCAAGGTATGCCCTATGTAAGATATAAAAATGCACTAATTGAAAGCGGGCATTCCTAGTACTCTTCCCCGCTCGTTCCACTAGTTCAGCCCATATTTTTTAGGAAATCACATCACCCAGATCTTCCTCCCATTTTAGTCATAATGCAGTTAAGGGAGCTAATGCTTCTTGGATCATACGCTTATAAAGGCAGGTAACTGCTTTAAAAGTTCCCGCTGCTGACACTATATACTGGCAACCCATTGATATCTGTGGTTCAAGCAACCCCTCCCTCCAATGTTTTCGAATGGCCGCAATGAGTGCCGAGTGGAGTAAAAAATCACCACGAGATGGGTCATATCGCTCTTGCAATGCAGCGAAGGGAAGCAAGGAATTGTCTTCATATAAATCCCCCAATGTGGTTAGTCCCTTCTCCTTCCAAATGGTCAGTGCGTTTCAGGTGCTGCCATGTGGCAGTGCTGCACACATGGCCAAGGGGATCTCAGGAGCATAAGGATGGGCAATCCGCGCTCGTTTCTGACTCCTCTTCCAGCAGAGCCGGAGCGTCCGCAAGCCACACGGAAGTGACTTAAGTCGTAGTGGCAATTGCAAGATAATTTGGGATAGTGTCCGCCAGGAGGTCTGCCCCCCCTCATCCCCCACGTTCACCCAGTTCACGAAATTCCAATGCTACTGCTTGGGTAAGCCACTGCAGTTGAGCCGCAAAGAAATAAGTCTCAAGGTCAGGAACCGCCAGGCCGTCCTCCGATTTCGGGCTCATCAGGACCTTCAGTTTCCACCCTCCGTCTGTGAGTAGCCCAGAGAAACCCCGTAATCATCGTGTTAAGTTGTGTAAAATTCGTCGTCGGTATCCAAACAGGTAAGGCTCTAAAATAATACAATAATCTGGGGAGAGTCACCATCTTGAGCAGGGCCACTTGACCGGCCACCGAGAGAGGCAGTGTACCCCAAAACTCGAGGTTGCCTTTTAGTCCTCTGATGGCTCTGCCCACATTACCCTCCAGTAAGTCAGACTGTTTGTGATATATTCAGGTCCCCAGGTATGTCAAACAGCGATATTCCCATTGTACCCCATCTGTTTCTTGAGGGCCACCATCAATTGTGGCGGTAGGAAGCAGACAGGACTACTCCCAATTCACTTTGAGTCCAGCCACAGTGCCAAGGTCGTGGAGTAAGCGTTTTGCACCAATGAGTGCATCATCAGTATTAGCTAAAAACATGAGTAGATCATCGGCATAAAGCGCAATATAGTGAGTTTGGCCATGCACGCGAAGCCCGGGACACCGCAGTCCCGTTCTGGCCTGGGCTGCAAGCGGCTCCATGGCTAGGGCAAACAACAGAGGGGACAGTGGACATCCCTGTCTCGTGCCACGACTCACAGCACAGGCGTCGGAGATCAATCCACCCGTTCTGACCCTGGCAGTGGAATGATTGTATAATAAAGCCGTCCAAGCCACAAAAGTATCCCCCAAGCCGAAACTGCACATGACCTGAAATAAATAGGGCCATTCCAAGCTATCAAACACCTTCTCTATGTCTACCGCAAAGCTTGTAGCGGTCTCTTTGGGATAGGTGTCGGCTTCTAATATGTGAAGCAGGCGTCTTATATTGATAGCCGTGTTCCTGGTCGGGATGAAACCAGCTTGATCTTTGTGTACTAGGTGAACCATGTGGGGTAAGAGCCGAGTTGCCAAGATCCGACTTAGAATCTTGTAGTCAGTTGTTAACATGGATAACGGGCGATAGGCAGTCCTGTCTGAAGGTGGTTTCCCTGGTTTCAATAACGGGATAATAATCTCTTTGCGAGTTGTGATAGGCAGTTGTCCTGCTCGCTTCGCGTCATTGTAAAGTGTTACTAACTTAGGAGCCAGGAGATCGATATAGGTAAGGTAAAACTCAATCGGCAGGCCATCTGCTCCAGGAGTCTTATTTTGCGCCATGTGTTTGAGCGCTCCCCATACTTCACCAAGAGCAATATCCCGACCCAATAATTCCGCCTGTGTTCTAACTAGTTTTGGAAGGTCTACTGCATTTATAAATCCTCCAATATCCCCATCGTTCAGAGTCACCTTACTCTGATAGAGGTCTGTATAGTAAGCAAGGAACTGATCATTACTATCTTGTTGGGTATAGTAGACTTCCCCAGTTGGACTGCGGAGTTCTAATATTACTGTCCCTCGCCTGGCCGGGTTGGCTAACCAAGCCAGTAATGACCCAGACTTGTCACGTTCCGCGTGAGAGATATTTTCTATAATCAAAATAGCGCAATCTCTCGACCTGTATAGCGACCGCCTCCCTTGCCTCTAACAGGTCTTTCTGCTTACCTGGCTCCCCAGGCCGTTCCTGTTCCACTTCCCGCAATCGTTGATCTGCATTCTGTATATCCTGTAGTAACACCTTACGTACTCCCATCATGTTGGAAATGCAGTGCCCCCTCAGGACCGTTTTAAAAGTATCCCATTCTATAGCGGAAGATGATGCCGTACCAGTATTCTCTAGAAAGTATTGAGCAATGCCAGTGCCTACCACTTCGCGGAAAACCTGATCTTCCAATGCCTCCAGATTTAATCGCCATGTTGGTATTTTAGGGCGCACATGGAACCAGTGTACCCTCAGAAGAAGCGGGTTATGATCTGATAGTGTCCTAGTGAGGTATTCACTATGTTTGACCTCCGCATGGATATCAGGGGAGCAGAGAACAGCATCCAGGCGAACATGGAGCTCATGAAGAGTCGAAAAAAAGGAGGAATCTCGGGTTCCCGGGTGGTGTGCCCTCCATGTGTCAACCAACCCCCACCTATGTTGCCAATCTCTCCTAGCCTTAGAAATCTTGTGAATGGGCGCATCAGGGAGAGGAGAATGGGATCGGTCTAGAATTACATCAGAGACAGAATTGAAGTCTCCACCCAGAATCACCGACCCCGTTAGGAGAGGAGCTAATTTCCCTGAGAGCTGCGTAAAGAATGCTGGTTGTTCTGTATTGGGTGCATAGATACTACCCAACACTATGTCTCTGCCATTTAGTATCCCAGCAACCACTATATATCGCCCCTCTGGGTCCGTAAAGTGTTGTGTGCACTGGAAAGGAACCCCCGCCTGGATCCATATCAGTACTCCCCGTGCAAAGGCCGAGTAAGTCATGTAAAAGACTTGACCCCGCCATCTGCGTTGTAGGGCCAGTCCCTCCTGACTTGTAATGTGTGTCTCCTGGAGGAAGGCGATTTGTACCCCCCTGCGCACTAAATATGCATGAAGTTTGTGTCACCGCACCATTCTATGCATGCCTCGGACATTCCATGAAATACACTTTAAATCAGAAAGAGATCCCATAATACAATCGTAACCATTTCCCTGCCAATTCGTTTAAAGTGACACGCCGGAACCCAATAACCAATCCCTTAGTAAATTGAAACCCCCAACTCCCCCTCCCCAGTACAGGTACTAAAACACTAGTCCCCATCCAAACTAAGCTGCACGCACAATGTCCTCTAGTGACTACAGAGGAACAATGGGGACACGGTTGCAGGTCGATGCTGCCTTACAACCTAATCAAGAATAATCCCAATGCCTGTGCCCCAAGCAACACAGTGTCCCACATCCGGGGGCGCACAGTAATATTTCAAAAAACCCCATTACCATCCCATCATCACAGCAGGGAGAGAGCATCATTGCAGGGCAGGAGAGCCAAAGGAGAAAGATCAGCAGGTAGAAAAGAAGATGAAGATCAAGACAGAACGAAAAAAGAACAGAAGAGTGATCAAACAATTTCGTCCGCAGTGCCTGGGGTGACATGCGGTAACTTAACACTGCCATCGTGGGATGTGTCCGAGCCGCCTGAGGCCTTTTCCGATCCAGTTTCTGCATCTGATGGCGTCTTATGGCCCTGCAGCATCTCCGATACCGCCTGTAGGGTATTGGCCCTTTCCTTCTGCGTCTGGGAGGAACTGGGTGTCCGCAAAGATTGACGTCTGGGTCGCCTCCATCGATCCTTCCGTTGAGGCTGTCCTCCAGGGGAGGACGTGCGATCTTGCACCATCTGGTTGCGACCAGTTTTGTAAGTTTCAATCCAGTCCCATGCCTCCTTGGGGTCCTCACAGAAGTGTGTCCTTCCGTCTAGTATGATCCGCAGTCGAGCCGGGAACATCAAGGAGTACTGGATTCCTTCATCTCGTAGAGCCTTCTTGACTGTTAGGAAGGAAGTGCGACGTCGCTGGACTTCCAAAGTGTAATCAGGAAACGACGACACACTGCTGTTATCCACTGTAAAGGGCCCAGACGTACGTGCTTTCTGCAGTAGGAGGTCTCTGTCCTTGAAGTGGAGGAGTCGGGCTACCACCGGTCGAGGAGGTCTCCCCGGTGCCGGAGGCCGAGCCGGGTGGGCTCTTTCTAAGGTATAAAACTGGGATAGTCCATCCGGCGCCACCACATCTCGGAGCCAGGTTTCCAGGTATGCGATCATGTTGGCGCCCTCTATTCCCTCCGGTAGGCCCAAAACTCTGATGTTATTTTGACGGTTACGCCCTTCGGTGTCTTCAGCTCTCCTCTCCAACAATTGAACTCTGTGCGAGACATCCCCCATCTGGGCAGAGAAGGATTTCTGCGCCGGTGCCAGGTCCACCAGTGATGTCTGTTTGTTTCACACGTTCAGCCAGCTTGGTGTGTTCCGCTCTCAGAAGACCCAGCCCCACTGCCACGTTGTTAATATCCTGGTGTAGTGTTTCTTTAGTGTCCGTTATAGCCACCAGGATCTGGGCTAACTGCTGCTGAACCAGGTTGTCAGCCAAAACTTCAGGTGGGTCCGACAGTTTGTGATCGAAGCTGGGTCTTCCTGCTCCGGGGGGACCCCCAAATGTTTACTCCTGGGTTTCCCCATGGTTGTAGTAGGGTAGCGCCTCACGCTATGTGCCAACGCCCAGTGAATCCCCCTGGTGATGTCGCCAGCTAAGTTGAAGGGACAAGCCCTGCATAAAAGGATAACGCTGGAAATCAGGCACTTTCCCAGGAAGTCCCGATGAGAATAGTGAAGCTCCACTCACCAGTAGCGGGCCGCCGTGGGCAAAACAAAAGTCAGTGGCAATAGGCACGCCAGAGCCTCTCAGATGGTCTCCCCCCAGTCTCTAGGCTCCGATGGCAAGTGCGCCAGTGAGGACGGACAGTAGGCGCCTCCCCGGCAAGACCGAGTCCCCAACTCCAGCAGGGCTCCGATCGGTGAAGGACCGGCCAATGGTCGCCCCCCCGATATGAGCCGCGCAGGTGAAATCAACAACGGTACTCACGTCGGGCCCACAATCCGTGACCCCAGGGACAAATGGATGTGTCGCGGCCCGTGTGGGGGCTGAATCAACCGCGGCCTCTCAGAACCTCGATGCACACAACTACCTCCTCATCGGTAGTCATCCTGTTCCGTTGCGCACACAGGGCAGTCTCGCCCCCAGATTCGGCCGCTTCGAGGGCCCCCCACCGCAGCAGCACAAGCGGGGACCCAGGAGCCTCCAGATGCACAGGGAGGGGAGAGTCTCCCCTCGCGGCTATGGCGGTAAGGTGACGCTCAATTCAGTACGTAGAGTCCCCTTCTAGGGGGGGGGGGTCACTGCAATCATTGGGAAGGAAGTGTCGCCATAAAAGCAGGTGCTGATCTGTCCCCGCTCCAATTCGGCAGCCGCCGATGTACTTAAGTGCGTAGGGGTCCCGGAGTAGCGTCCACAGCCCCACGTCGGACGCACGCAGTTCCTTTCAAGGTAGCCCACCTCAGGTCGTAGTGCCGATTACACATCAATTCCGGGCCGCCACAGCCCCCGCTCCCCTATCGGGGCAAAGCAGACGGGTATACGATCCCAGCAGATAGTCTTCGTGGCAGCCGAGCGCTCCACCAAAGTTTACGCCGCCATCTTGAGTCTCTCACGCCAGGGTTCCCTTCATCTCCTGCCCCATCGCCACAGCATTACGATCGCTCGGGGCCTCCTGATTTCGGTCCCAGGCACTGCCCAGGCTTGGCGGACTTTGTTGTGCGCCCCCGGAACCATGGCACCAGCACTTATATCAGGATAATTGAGTGGGCCGGCGCGGAGCTCGGAGCTCACACGTCCGCCGCCATCGGCTTGCAAGCCACGCCCCCGTGGAGAACCCTCCCCTGCTGCTGCGACAGAAGATCCTCCCGAAGGGGCAGCCTGATCGGAGGATCAATACTTGTTCTCAGAAGCTCTTGGGCCCCGTCGTTCCTGATCTTCAGAATCCTGGGCAAAAGTGGTATGGGCGGAAAGGCATACAACAGGCTTGAGCTCCACTCGCGACAAAAGGCGTCGCCAAGCGATATCAGCCTTGGAAACTCCAGCACGCAGTACCGCTGACACTGCGCGTTCTCTTCGGAGGTGAACAAATCTAAGAAAGGTTCTCCCCACTGCTGAAAGAGACCTTGCGCCACCTCCGATTGGAGACACCACTCGTAATCCGCTAGGCATCGACGGCTGAGTTTGTCCGCCCTGGCGTTCAGAGAACCTGCCAGGTGTTGAACCAACAGGGTGATGCCCTGCTGTTCCAGCCATGTCCAGAGACGAAGGGCCTCTCGACAAAGGGTCCACCACCCCACCCCGACCTGTTTGTTGCAGTACCACATGGTGGTGGTGTTGTCCGTGAACACCTGCACTAACTTCCCCTTGACAGAGGTAAGAAATGCTTTCAATGCCAACCGAATCGCTCAGAGCTCCAATGAAGTTATGTGGAGCCCCGACTCCGCTGGAGACCAGTGTCTCCTGATCTCCACCTCTGCCAGATGCCCGCCCCATCCCTGAAGTGACGCATCCGTCACGACTAAGATCTGGTTGGGCAAGGAAGAGAGGTCGGCCATTGACCCAATCGCGGTTCGTTAACCACCACTGCAGATCATTTGCAGTTCCTTCCGAGATCTGAACCACGTCGGTGAGATTTGATCGATGCTGTGCCCATTGGAATTTCAAGTCCCACTGCAGAGCCCGCATACGCCAACTGGCGTGTCTCACCAACAGGATGCAGGAGGCCATGAGGCCAAACAGCCTCAGAGTCAGTCTCACCGAAAACCAGGATAGAGGCTGAAATATCGGAATCATAGCCTGAATATCCTGGACTCGCTGCTCGGGAGGATAAGCCTGAAACTGCACTGTGTCCAGAACAGCTCCGATGAAAGGGAGCGTCTGAGAAGGAGTCGGGTGACTTTGGCACGTTTATACCGAACCCAGCGAATGCAGAAGGTTCGCCGTAGTCTGAAGGTGGGAGACAACTGCCTTGGTCGAGGACACCTTCAACAACCAGTTGTCGAGGTAGGGAAAGACTGACACACCTAACCTGCACAGATGAGCTGCGACCACTGTCATCACCTTGGTGGACACCCGAGGGGCACTGGTAAGGCCAAACGGAAGCATGGTAAACAAAGTGCTCATGGCCTACCTTGAACCCCAGGTAACGCCTGTGGCCCGGCAGGATGGGAATGTGGAAATACACATCCTGCAGGTCCAACGCTACCATCCAGTCTTCCTGGTCTAGGGCAGACAAAGCAAACACAAGGAGATGATGGACGGAGCGCTGAAACGTTTCAGACACTCACCCCCAGTCACAGATCTGGGTTGAATCCATCATCGTTCTTTAGCTCACTTTGCCAGCCCAGTTCAGACACAGCTATATGCAAATCAGTCTTGACCCTGTGCCTCATGGGAACAGTCCAGCCCGAACTGCCAAGCCATGTCTTCCCTGGACCGGAAACAAGCATCCTGGGACCGGTTTCGGGCTAACAGCCATCATCAGCCAGGCTAGCTTGAATCCAGTGGCAAAGTGAGCAAGGGACCCACGTCTGCGCATACCCTGCCAACTTAGGGCGAACAAAGCAAACACAAGGAGATGATGGACGGAGTGCTGAAACCTTTCAGGCACTCACCCCCAGTCACAGATCTTGGTTGAATCCATCATCATTCTTTAGCTCACTTTGCCACCCCAGTTCAGACACAGCTATAGGCAAATCAGTCTTGACCCTGTGACTCATGGGAACAGTCCAGCCCGAACTGCCAAGCCATGTCTTCCCTGGACCGGAAACAAGCATCCTGGGACCGGTTTTGGGCTAACAACCCTCATCAGCCAGGATGCTTGTTTCCGGTTCAGGGAAGACCTGGCTTGGCAGTTCGGGTTGGACTGTTCCCATGAGGCACAGGGTCAAGACTGATTTGCATATGGCTGGGTCTGAACTGAGGTGGCCAAGTGAGCTAAAGGATGATGATGGATTCAACCCAGATCTGTGACTGGGGGTGAGTGTCTGAAAAGTCTCAGCGCTCCGTCCATCATCTCCTTGTGTTTCCTAGGGCAGACAAAACCTGAGCCCGAGTAAGCATTTTGAATTTCTCCTTTTTGAGGAAGAGATTGACGTTCCGAAGATCTAAAATAGGCCGTAGCCCTTTGTTCTTCTTCGGAACCAGAAAGTAGCGGGAATAACAGCCACTGCCAACTTCTGAAACCGGGACCCTTTCTATAGCTCCCTTGGTCAAGAGCTGTAACCTCCTCTTGGAGCAACTTTAAATGATCCTCCGTCAGCCGTTCCTGATTTGGCAGAATGAGAGGAGGGAAGAAAGGAAAGGCAGAGAATAGCCCCCCTGGACGATCTGCAAGACCCACTTGTCTGATGTTATGGATCTCCAGTAGGGAAGATGATGATGAATTCTCCCACCAACTGGAGTAGTGTGGTCCTGCAGAATCAGCCTAGGAGTGCTTGGAGGCTGCGAGAACTGGGGGCAGTGTGGCCGACGACTTCTGGCCTCCATTCCGAGGTCGTAATGCACCGCGTCTACGCCTAGCACGGCTTGGGCAATCTGTGCAGGACGGTGGCTAGGATAGGGTTGACGGGGCTGGAAACCCCTTCCGTTGCCACGAAAGGGACAAAAAGAAGACTGGCCACGGGAAGTGGAGGAGAGGCCCAAGGATCGAGAGTCCTTGAACCTGGCCAGGGCAGAGGCTGCCTTTTCCCCAAAAAGGCGGGTTCCATCAAAGGGCATGTCCATCAAATTGGCTTGGACATCGCCAGAGAAGCCAGTAGTACAAACCCAGATGTGGCGCCTCAAGGCCACCGTTGTTGAAATCGGCCTACCCAGTGAATCGGTCTTATCTAGACCACAGCGTATGGTGAATTTTGCTGCATCTCTCCCATCCTTGACAGCTTGGGAGAGCACAGCCCGGGCCTCCTCCGGGACTTGTGACAGCACTTGTGCAACCGTCTCCCAAAGGGAATGGGAGAAACGCCCCAATAAGCACGCGGTATTCACAGACCACAATGCCAGGCTAGAGGAAGAAAAAAACTTCTTCTCAAATGCACCCAACCTCTTGGATTACCTGTCCGGAGGGGCGGAAGGGGATGTGCCTTGGGACGTAGAGGCCTGCACTGGGAAGTTGGCTGAGAAACTTAGGGTCGCCCGGTGCTGGGCGAAGGTGGCATGCAATCGTCCTATTCACAGGAGCCCCTGTGCCAGGTTTGGACCATGTTCCCAGAATGACGTCCATTAGTGCTTCATTAAAGGGCAACAAGGGTTCTGAAGTGGAAGCCCCAAGTTGAAGCAGCCCAGTCAGGAGATTAGTCCTGACCTGCACCGAGGGCAGCTCCAGTCCAAGGACCTTGGTTGCCCTCTTAACCACCATGGCATAGGATGCGCTCTCCTCCATAGCCACTGTTGGGGAAGAGAGCATGCCAGTATCTGGGGGAGGAGCCAGTCCACTGGCCTCCCCAAGTTCCCCATACCAGTCCAAAAGCTCCTCAGAGACTTCCTGGATTTCAAGAGGGTCCCCAGACCCATCCCATTCCTCTCCCGATCCTATCACATCCTCAAAGTGCTCAGGCGACAACATAGAACCTCTGGGTTCTGTTGACATTGGAATCGGCGTCGATCGACGCTGTTACGGCTCCATATCATCGGGGATGGGGCTTGCGCCACTGACGGGCCTTGGTGACGTCGCAGGCATCGATGCCGGGGAAGGACACGTTGGCACGACTGGCGTTGAACCGGATCCGGGATCGAATCCCTGGGGCCCCACTGGCGTCGTAGCTGGAGCCGATGGCGTCGAGCCTAATGGGGCCCTGTTCTGTCTCCCCAGGGCCCGAAGGCTCACCACCGGGGTCGTTCCGCTCAAATACGCGGCGCATGGCCTCCTAAAATTCTTTTTTTGGAGCGGGAGTCGCTCCGGCTCTCGGAAATGGGGGGGAGACGCGAAGTCAACTCTGGCTCCGCGGAACCATGCCTAGAGCGTCGTGCTCCTTACCTCTCTCGACGGACGCCAGCTGAGGTGAAGTCGAAGTCTGCTTGGACTTCTTCTTATGCCTTCCTCCTCCCCCCCACCCCCCCGAGGACCTCGAACGGGAGGAAGAGGACTTAGGGCTCCATGAGCGGTCCCGTGACGACCTCTTCTTTGATCGGGACCAGTACCTCCTCGGAGTCTCGCTTGATGGTGTCGACTGCCGGGCCGCGAGTAACTTCATCGCCCGCTCCCTCAAGGTCTTCGGAGCCATTGCCCAGCAGTCCGAACACATATCGTAGTCGTGCTCGAGACACCACATACATACGCGGTGGGGATCGGTGACCGACATCATGCGGAAACAAGTCCCGCATGGCTTGAAACCTGTCTTCCTCGAAGACATCCCTCGCACATGAAGTCGGAATCAAAAAATTGTGACAAGAGTCGAGAAAAAGCCTGCCAAAAAGCGGCAGAGGTGTAGCTCTTTCCAGATCGCCGCTTAACTGATGCGGAAAGAAAAGAACTGATGTCCGCACGCCTGTGTGGCGCCTATATAGGCACCGCGATGTCATAACCGACGCTGACGCCGCCATCACGTGGAGCCGAATGGAGCCACCCGACGTCGTGCGCAAGGGGTATTGCTCAGCAAAAGTTTCCAGATTCAGCCCGACGCCTGGGAAATTCAAAGGTAAGGAATCTGCAGCTAGAAGTCTCTATCAGATAAGCCAATCGGGAACGCATGGCAGGGTATGGGGCAGAAGACGCATCACTGGGTCAGGTGTTGCATTAAAGTCCTCTCCCACCACAGTAACCCCCTGGAGGAAGAGTCAGGATAAAGGATTGCAACGCTTGCAGAGAGGGCAGCAGCAGAGGAGGAGGAGGAACATAGCAGGAGACAAAGTTATAGTGCCTCACCTCCCAGTGGCCCTCTATACCCACATAGCATCCATGAGCGTCCATGTGTTGCGCAGTGACTGCAAGGGGAAAGGATCTGTGCAGTAGTATGGTGACTCCCATGGAGCCACGTGTGAGGTCGGAATGGTAAACCCTGTTATAACTGAAGCGGCCTAGAAAGGGGCATTTCATTCCTAGTAGGCAAGTCTCCTGCAAAAAGACGACCGCATGTCTGTGCTGCTTGATGTACTGTAGCACTGTGGAGCATTTAATGCGATCTAGTAGGCCGTTCACATTCCAGGAGAGCACCGTTATTTTAGGGGGGTTCATGATGCTGTTGGGAGTGTAGGAGGCAATCCCTGCCTAAGACCAGGCTGAACAAGCTAACCTGAGGACCTACAGTGCTGTGCCATACACAAACATTTGTGACATGTGTGCTTGCTGTAACCGACCTATAGGAAAAAACACTATTAAGACAAAACAAAAGAGGAAACGAACCAGGCCTAATGGCCCAACTGTAATACATATCTCCCAACACCCCCACTTCACCCCAAGAAGTATCGGTCGCCCTAACTGAATACCCCAAAACAGCTAACTAGGAGGAGGAAAAAAACTTCAGCGATCTGTTGATGTCCATGTAGCAGAATCTAACACCCGACAACTCATGTAACCATGTTTACATAACAATGGAATTAGGTACCGAACAGAAGAAACGGCATGTGCTGTGGAAAAGCCACACACATAAAAGCCCCCGCAGAGAGGGGTGGAGAAAGCCAGATCTCAATGTCAAGTCTTCTGGTCAGTCCACCCTGCAGGGGGGTCTATGTCCTTGAGGCGTAAGAGGTCTGGGTGGTGCCTAACATTGACTGAAACAATCCCACCCAATACATTGAAGGGTGCTCAGTAAAGACGGTACACTCTAATAAAGAGAAGTTGTGCTCTGAACTCATTCATATACAAAGTGATTGTTGTCCAGTTAGTTAACTCCAGGGGGTGTTTGTTTTTTTGTTTTAGAAGATTTCAGTACTAATAAGGACATGCTACCACAGATAGTGAGCTCTAAGGATTGTCATCACTGAAAGAGCAGATACGATAAACTGTCTATGACAATCATTTCCTTCACTCAGATAGAATGCACTAATTCTTGTGTAAAGAAATGCTATTCACTGCATCTGTACACTCATATGTGGTTTCTGTGCATGATGTATAATGTATGATAATTGATGCTCCTAACTAAAATCAATAACATTTGTTTTAATTTTTTTTTGTTGTTTTTTTTTTAAAGTCTTCTGGCCGGTCCCCCACAGCAGACCCCACTCAATGAATAAGGAGTTAACAGTTGCGTCATGGTGTCGCGGAAAGCTGAGAGGAGGAACCCAGGTTCATCTCTGTGGACTGAAAGATCATGGGGATATCCGAAAGGTTCTCAACCTCCTTTGGTGAGGCTAATTCGAGGCAGTACCCTCTTGAGCCAAGCAAAAGTCCACTTCAGCATCCCCACGCTCGGCCCAGGGTATCCGACCTCCCCTTCGACTACGGCGAGGTAGCGATCAAGCATACTCCACATTGTTTCCCGAGCAATGCAGCCCACGGGGCAGTTTCTGCAGCAACCGCTGCTTGGTTGCCCAATCCCAGGCCTGATCGGTCGTGTCAAAGGAGAGCGTGCGGGACTGGAAGAAGACCTTGAGACGGGCAGGAAACAGAAGTATTTAGCGCAGATCAAGTGCGCAGAGCTTCTGTTTCACTTCTGCAAAGGAGCGCCGCCGCTGTTGCACCGCCTTCGTATAGTCAGGAGAACCTTTGAATTATCAAATAGCAGATCAAGGCACGCGCGGACTTCCTGCAAAATCACGTCATGATCCTTGAAATTGAGCGGCCTCAGAATCACAGGCCGTGGAGGGGCCTCCGATGGAGGTCTCGGCACCAGGGAGCAGTGCGCCCTTTCAATGACAAAGAAAGCAGACAGTTTTTGTTTTCGGGCACCTACGTCTTGAACCAGTCCTCCAGGACCCCAGCAAGGCCCCGCTGCTCCAGGAACTCCAGCAGACCGACAAGGCGGAGATTATTACACTGCGATCTATTTTCGGCGTCTTCTGTTCTCTCAGTCAGTGAGGATACTGAGGGGGATAGTTTGGACATCTGACTCTTGAGCGTTGTAATTTCGTCCTCAGCAGTAGAGATTCGTGTCTCAACCTCCGCAGTTCTCTCCCCCACATTACGGAGGTCCTGACGCAGCAAGGAGAGATCCACTCGGAGGCCATCCACCTTACATTCTACAGCATTGCTGGAGTCCTGTATGGCTTTAAGTACCACATCTAAGTCCGCAGTCCCCCATTGCGCCGAGTCAGACACCTGACCCAGCAGACCCTCTCCAATCCAACAGGGGTCCATCGGCGGGACCATATATTGGACCATATTCTTCTGAGTCTACGGCAGTACCTTCCCCCAACCCATCCTCAAAGTCCAGGAGGCCAATGAGCAGTTACAGGAGAGAGAGACAGTTACATCTCCAGCCAGGTTGCCGCGTTTGCTGCACTTTAATTAAAAATAAAAGCCTCTCAACTCTATTCTTACTGTAAACCTCATTGCTTTTAAACATTTTTAAACACTTTTATCCTCATAGTATTCTTTTTGGTTTACTTCCTCATTTCACTGCATTTTTGCACTTTCTGCCTCACGGTTGACAAGGAGTAACTCACCTGTTGGGCGTTGGTGTCCCGGTCTCTGCCCTGTTCCTCCGTGGCTAGTGCCATTTGCGCGGAGGGCGTGTACTGACCGGTTATTTGTTCTCCCTCACTTCCGGCGTCTGCAGGCATTTCCGGGTGGTGCGCGGGCTAGTTTCCCGCTGCAACCACCTATTTAGCCTGATGCCGGAGCAGACGCGCAGTGGATGCGCCACCGGCATGCCAAAGGCAAGCCCGTCTGCGCCATTCCGCGCCTGGATGGCGCCCATCGCTACAGCCCCTGCCCATTTTTGCCCAGGAGTTCGGTCTATTATTAAATATTCAAGGGATGAACTACTGACCCTAAATAAAGCAGATTAAAAACTATAACTGCCCCTTATTAGATCTACAGAGTGAGCCCAGGCAATGCCACCAGTGTAAACTTCACCTGAGCTTCGCTAAGGTCAAAAATAGTTCTGCTGCTACCCCGTATAAACATTCGCAACTTGGAGCCACAAAGGTGTTCTGGGTATGCTCATTAACGCACTGTACCTACCAAAACACAATACAGAATTTGCAGAGATGGTGGGCTCATACAAGCTCGACTTGGCTTTTGTCACCGAAACCTGGGCGGACGAATCTTCTGACCCAGAGCTGGGCTTAGCAATCCCAGCAGGCTACTAGATTCTTGGGCTGATTGAGCAGACAAGCGGGGTGGGGAGCTGGCAATTATATTTAGAGATAATTTGCTAGCTTCAGGGTCCGCAGCGGGAAGCTCCCCAAAATGCGAAGTACTATCCTTCCGGATCACGTTAAGTAAAAACTACACGCTTAAGGGTCTTCTTTTATACAGGCCTCCAAGGTCAAGAACTACCTTTGTGAACACCATTAGCACTTTTATAGAATCCAGTTTCGATGCAGCCGATTTCACAGTGTTAGGAGATTTCAATTTTCATTTAGATAAACTGGATGACCACGACACTACCACCCTAGTCGATACCATGACTAATTTCTCCCTGAGACAGATCGTCGAGCATGCTACCCACGACCCAGGGCATACCTTAGATGGCATATTTACTTCAAATCCATCTCTGAAGGCCTCTGAAGTGTTGCCCGTCCCATGGTCAGACCATAAAGCTATAATGTTCTCATTGAGTACTGATCAGCACACCTCGAGACCTCATAACTCTTGTGTCACATCCAAAGGTCGTGATTGGGGGAATATCGACCCTCCCACTCTACAAGTGTACCCTATCCTGCTCAAAGCCAGACCTTACCACTGACGCCAATACTGCTGCCCACAGGCTCTCCACCTGGATTAAAGCTGCAGTCGACCCACTAGCCCCGGTGAAGACCTTTTTTTTACCAGGCGGAAAAATCCCTCAGAAGCTTGGTTCTCTCACAAACTAAGAGCACAGAAACAAGTCTGTAGAAGGATAGAGAGGCAGTGGAGAGCAAATTACGACCCTACGAAAAAACACAATATGCACAATCACTGCCAGACTATAAGAAACTGATAATGGAAGAAAAAAGTAAATACTTCTCAACAAAAATCTTGCAGGAAAAAAACTCTAGTAAGGAGCTTTTTTCTACAGTTAAAAGCCTAGCCAAACTACCAGAGCCTCCAAGGATGGAAAGTAGTGCCGAATTTTGTAACTTATTGGCAGTCTTTTAGGGACAAAGTGGAGACAGTGTACAAATCCTTTAGGGACCTTGATAAAACCGTATTTGAGAACTCTCTAGCGGTTACATCTCCTTTCCCACCCAATCTGTTTACCGCCTTCTCCCCTCCTCCCACAGAACAGCTTACTCAGGTGGCAAAAACATCCAAATCGGGAGCTCCATCTGACCCTTGTCCTCCTAAAATACTGCACCTGGTTCCTGATATTATCAGTAAACAACTAGGTGTTGTATTCAAGGAGATAATCTGCTCAGGCACCTTCCCGGACAATTGGAAAACATCGATTCTACCACTTCTTAAAAAAAAAAGCCAAACTCAATTTAGCCAATCCTAGCAGCTACCGACCTATCTCCAGACTACCCTTTCCAGCTAAGGTGCTGGAGAAAATACTAAATGCACAGCTCACGGCATTTATTTCCTCCATGCACCTCCTAGATACCTCACAATACAGGTTCCGGGAGGGGCAGAGCAGTGAGACAGCTCTGGACATGGCGGCAGAAGAACTAAGAGCAATGCTGGACGCTGGTGGCAAGGCCACCCTGATTTTGTTAGATCTATCGGCTGCCTTTGACAAAGTGAACCATGAAATATTAGCCAACAGGTTATCTGAGCTGGGAATCAAAGGTACCGCCCTTAAGCTGCTGAGATCATTTCTCTCTGATAGGGTTCAATTAGTAGAGTCTGGAGCTTTCTCGTCCGAGCAATATAAACTTCCCTGTGGGGTGCCACAGGGCTCGTCCCCGAGCCCCACGCTTTTCAATCTCTATGTGACCCCGCTGGCTACAAGCATCAGACAGTTCGGCTTCTCAGTTGTCTCATACGCTGATGACACCCAATTAGTGGTGTCAGTGTGTGAGAAAGTGCCCTCTTTCTGCATGGTTGCCCCCACTTTTTGCTGAATTGCTGATGTACTTTGACTGAGTGTGCCCTGGGCTCCTGCTAATCAGGTACCCAGGGCCTATGTTCTTTCCCTAAAACTGCATTGAAGCCTAAACCCAATTGGCATCTCTGGCCACAGGTCAGTCCCTGGTAAATGGTACCACGGGTACCCAGGGCACTGTGACCAGGGAAGACCTCTAAGGGCTGCAGCACTTATTGTGCCACCCTTAGAGGTCCTGTACCACTCCACTCACACACTGCCTTTGCAGGCTGCGTGTTTTGGTGCAGAACAAAGTGAAGAGTCGACATAACACACATCTCTGTGTGCCATGCCTACAACCCACTGCCCTGGCATAGGTCAGTCACCCCTCTAGCTGGGTGCATTATACCAGTGGTGAGGGGTACAGGTGCATGAGCCCTGTACCCCTACAGTGTCTAAGTCCATTCTTAGACATTGTAAGTGCAGTGCTGCCATTAACAGTATATGGTGCTGGGAGTTTGTCATTACGAACTCCACAGCACCATAATGGCTACACTGAAAAGTGAGAAGTTTGGTATCAAACTTCTCAGCACATTAAACCCACACTGATGCCAGTGTGGGATTTAATGAAAAATGCACACAGAGGGCATCTTAGAGATGCCCCCTGAAAACTAACCCACCTCTAGTGTCCAGGCTGAGTGGCTGCTTTCAGTTGCCACCACCAAACATGTTTCTGGACCCCTGGGTCGAGAGCCTGCTGCTCTCTGGGGCCTGAAACAATGCACATCCTGGGACGAGGTGCCAAGCCTCCTCCCCAGGATGGGCAGGGTTCACGAAGGGAAGCTTCAAAGGCTTGCCGCCTTTGGAGCTTCCCCAGGCCACTTGCTGCTTTCAGCAACTGGTCCCCACTGGTTCTGACCCCCACTTTGGGCGGGAGAACCAGCGGGAAAAACAAGTGAGTAAGAGAGGTGTGCCCACCTCTGCCAACTCCACCCCCCAGGTGGGGGAGGCGAGGTGAAGCACAAATCTCAGTCCACGCCATCTTGAAGATGGGGACTCAGCCAAACAGGGACAGGTACATGCCCCCCTCCCACCGGAGGGTGGCATAATAGGGGGTGTACCCACCCCAGGGAAGGGACCCATTGGTCCCTGCCTTTTACCTACCTGTAATGCCCCTAAATCTAGTATTTAGGGGCACCCCTGAACCTTGCTTCCTCAGATCCAGACAAGAAACAAGAAGAAAAGAAGAAGGACCGAACAGCCGTGCAGCAGCTAACAAGAGGAAGACGCCCACTGACTTGGCCCCAGCCCTACCGGCCTGTCTCCCCCTCGAACCTGATCCTGCGAAATCCCGGTGTGTCCTGCAGCCAGCAACCTCAAAAACCCCGGAGGACCTGCCTGCCTTCACTTCCAAAGACTGCTTCTCCCGTGAACACCGGATTTGTTCAACTGCAACCTCTGGCAGCAGCCGGAGACCGTGAATCCGCCCCACTCTGCACCCGCCGTCCACGGCCCGAGCTCGAGTGGGCAAACCCCACGAGGAGGTCACCCCGGCGATCCTGACCCGAGAACCGGCAACCCCTGACTTGCCTAAAGCCTCCAGCCAACGCCTGCAGACTAAAACCAGAAGGCCCCCCTAACCAGGAGCTGGTAAGAAGATCCGACCCCAAAAGGCACCCCTGCACCCGACGCCCCATGGCCTTGTGTGCCCAAACCAACGGTGCCTAACCAACCACTAACTTCCCAACTTACCTCTCGAAGTGGTGGTCGCACACAGAAGTCCTTCGTTTCCCTGCCTGCAGTGCTTTTGCAAACCAGAGGCTCTCCATTGGAAACAGGGCATCCGACGTCGAAAGAGCACCCTGCACCAGGCCGCCCTAGTGCCGCTGAGGGTGCACCTTTGGTGCTAATTTGTTTCCCCATTTGCCCTGAGCTAAAGTCCAGGAGCTTTGCTCCCACAACCCAGTGGCCTGCTTGCCAGCAGCCACCAACCGGAGGCCCCCTATCCCCCATTGGATAACATTGGGCCTCAACACTCTGCACCCGGCTGCCCTAGTGCCGCTGAGGGTGTAACAAGAGTGCATCACTGACCCTGGGGGACCCCTGAGTCTACCCCCAGAACCTCAACTCCCACTACCGAATACTTACCTAAAAACCGATAACCATATTTTCCTCTATAGAATAACATAGAAACTTTTTTAGGAAAAAGTGTCAAAGTGTGGAGTTTTGAAACCTAAAGAAATTCTTTAAATTTGTACGATTTAACTAAAACGCTTTTACTCACCTGTTTACATGAAATGTCCCAGTGCTGCATCTAGGCATACAAAAGACACACAATTGATGAACGGAATGCAGAACAAATCAAAACATTCACCGCCAGTCAAGAGATCTGGGTTAAATCCATCATTCTTTTGCTCACCATGCCACCCCAGTTTAGACCTGGCCATATGCAAATCAGTCTTGACCCTGTGCCTCATGGGAACAGTCCAGCCCGAACTGCCAAGCCAGATCCTCCCTGGACCGGAAACAAGCATCCTAGGACCGGTTTCGGGGTTTCACCCCTCATCAGCCAGGATAGCTTGATTCCAGTGGCACAGTGAGCCCAGGACCCACGTCTGGGCATACCTGGCGCACTTAGGGCGAGAAAGCAAAGACACACAATTGATGGACGGAATGCAGAACAAATCAAAACATTCACCCCCAGTCTAGAGATCTGGGTTAAATCCATCATTCTTTTGCTCACCATGCCACCCCAGTTTAGACCTGGCCATATGCAAATCAGTCTTGACCCTGTGCCTCATGGGAACAGTCCAGCCCGAACTGCCAAGCCAGATCCTCCCTGGACCGGAAACAAGCATCCTAGGACCGGTTTCGGGGTTTCACCCCTCATCAGCCAGGATAGCTTGACTCAGGGTGAACAATTTTGTGCTTCCCTGTTTGTTGAGGTAAAACATGATTGTCGTGTTGTCTGTATTAGAACGGTTTTTCCTGCGATGTGTGTTTGGAACGCCTTCAAGGCTAGGAACACAGTCTTCATTTCCAAAAAGTTGGTATGTTTTAACACATCTGTGTTGTTCCACAGTCCCCGTACCTTCAGATTGCCTGTGTGTGCTCCCCACCCCGTGTGGGATGCATCAGTTGTTATGGTCACTGTTGGAGTTGGTGTTTTGAAAGGTCTCCCTATGGTCACGTGCTTTGATCTCCACCATTGTACCTCCTTTTCCCCTTTTGCTGTGACAATCACTAGATCCTTCCAACCCCCAGTGGCTTGTGAACATTTGTTGCAGATTAATTCCTGGAAGGGTCGAATGGTATGCATGATACCTTGATAAACGCACAGTGTCAGCCTGGCACATCATGCCAGTACTCACTGTCAGAGACAACCCACCTCTGCTCTCCTTTGGATCGGGTATGCCTGGGCAGTCAGAGTTAAATGACCCTACTAGGAACACCTTTTCTTGTTGTGGGGATAACTTCTTGTGGTTTACTGAGAAACCTAGTCTTTGTAGTGTGGCGATTAGTTTGGGTATTTCAGTGGCATTCCTGTTTTGTTTTCGTCTTTACTAGCCAGCCGTCCAAGTATGGGTATACATGGATACCCTGCCTCCTTATGTGTGCTGCTATTGCTGTGAGGCACCTTCTGAATATCCTCAGCTTGGTGAGAGCTGCCCTGTGGTTGCTGCCTCTCTGTGAAAGGTGCTCTGCCAGTGGGCCTTTGGGTTGTGTTTCAACCCCCTTCAGAATAAGCCTCTGTATTGTAGAGCCACCATTGTTTTGGCGGTTTTATTGCCCTTTTTTAACTGTTGTGAGGACTCATCAACCACCTGTCTGAAAAGGGCATCCCCAGTAAAGGGCATATTGATAATGGAGGCTTTTACCTCCAGTTAAAATCCCAACACTCTCAGCCAAGCATGTCTCCTTAGCGTTGTGCCCATGAACATTTGTCTGCTGGCAGTATCAGCTGTGACCAATGCTGTGTTCAGGCAGGGGTTGCCTATGTTTCGCCCCTCTTGCAATACTGCCTTGGCCCTCTTTTTGTACTCCTCAGGGAGAGGTTGAATGAGTGACTCCTTCAGCAGGGAAGTTGAATTTGCAATCCGCCACTGGGTTGTAGCCTAGCTCTCCATCTTCCTTCCCACCATGTCAAGCCTCTTGCTCTTCTTTTCAGGCAGTGGTCCTGTGGATGTGTGGATGTTGTTCCGCTTTCTTGCGGTTGTGACAATTATGGAGTCTGCAGGGGCGTTTCCCTGTATATATTTTGGATCTTCTGTTGAAGGCTTGTACTTTTTTTTTTTTTTCTTCAACCCGAAAAGCCTCCTCCCCTTGATCTAGAATGCTGGGAAGCATTCATAGGTATAAGTTCCCTTTGTTGGCCAGCATTAGAGTCTCGAGGAGTAAGCAAAAGTCACGCTTTTCTTCCTCTAATTGCACTCCATGTTTCTGCAGCCCTCTCGATAAGGCTGCTATACATGGAGAGGTCATCTGGTGGTGAAGGCCCCAAGGATAGTTGTCAACTTCTTATGGTGATTCAGTGTAGAGATCGTTTCACAACTCTTTGTCGAAGCCTGCTGCTTCTTGGCCCTTCTCAGGTTTGTAGAACTCTTCTTGTTCTTCCTCCTCATGGGGCTCTGGTGTTGCTGGAGCCTCCAAGGCCAACTTGGTCATCTTCGGTGTCTAAGGAGGTTGAGGGTTTTGACGGGCTCCAAAACTCCCTTAAGGTGTCAAACTACTTTTTTTCTATGTAGAAGCGCTGCCAATTCAGCCTAGAGTCTTGGCTTTTTCTTTTTGACCTCCTGCACCTTTTGTTTGATGTTGAGGGTCGGCAAAGGTCTTATTTTTGTTCAGCGTCAACGGTTCTGCAGTCTCCGAAAGCTTGATCTTTTCTCTCGCTCCCTCTCGACCAGATGGGACCGTCGAGGACTTTGGCATTTTCCCTGCATCGGTATCCCGCGGTTTGGATCCGTGGGGTTCTTTCGCTCTAGGCCGACCTTCGGTCGACAAGGGTTTCATCGCTGAGGCTGCCTTATTGGACTTCCTGTCCGAGGCTTTAAGCTCTGGGACTTTTGATGGTTTGAATACCTTATGGGTCTTCTTTTCTGGCATCTTTGCCAAGATTTTGACCACCTACTTCTTTTCGGCATGGGCTGCGAAGATTTCGACATCCGACTCGACGCCACGAGCTCTCTCAGCCTCCTCGACATTGTCATCCTCGCTGGATAGGTCTTTAAGTAGGACTGGCCATGGTGGTGTTCCAGCCTCTGTCTTTGGCGTACTATCAAGGTCTTGGGTTTGAACGCGGCGCAGGCCTCACAATCCTAGTCTTGGTGGTCTTTTGGGAGACAGAGGTTACACAGCTTGTGTGGGTCTCTCTGCTCGAATTTGTGGTGGCAGTTTGGGCAGAATTTAAAGGGTGGTCGACAATGCCCACAAAAAATAAAAATAAAAAAAGGAAAATATTACTTACCCAGTAAGCATCTGTTCTTGGCATGTAGAGCTGTAGATTCACATGCTTTGCATACTCCTGCCATCTAGTGTTGTGTCCGGATGTTTGCAAGTTGTTTTTGTTCGAAGAAGTCTTTCCAGACAAGAGGACTCCTCCTTTCGGTGATAGAGCGCATGGGCATCAACTCCATTGTTAGATTGTTTTCCCTGCAGAGGGTGAGAAATGGAGTTAGGAAGTGTAGAACAGAGATGTCCATGCGTATGAATGTAAATTAAGAACTACAACCACTAGAGGAGACCGGGGAGGTGGGTGGGCGCATGTGAATCTACAGCTCTACATGCCAAGAACAGATGCTTACTGGGTAAGTAACATTTTCCGTTCGAGGCATGTGAGCTGTAGATCACATGCTTTGCATAGACTATATAGCAGTAATCTCCCAAAGTGGTGGCAAACCTGTAGTGGCTGTAGTTGTTTGAAATAGTGTTTTAAGTACTGCTTGGCCTACATTTGCCTGTTGTCTTGAGGACACATCTACACTATAGTGTTTGGTGAATGTGTGCGGTGTAGACCATGTTGCTGCCTTACAAATGTCAGCTATGGGGATATTTCCCAGGAAGGCCATAGTAGCCCATATTTTGCGAGTGGAATGCGCCCTAGGGGGTACTAACAAAGTTCTTTGCTTTAGTATAATATGACTGGATATATTTTACAATACATCTTGCAATACCTGACTTAGAAATAGGATTGCCCTTGTAAGGTGGAGAAAAAGCAACAAATATTTTTATTTTTTCCTGAACTCTTTGGTTCTTTCTATGTAGTAAAGTATAGCCCGCCTAACATCAAGTGTATGTAGAGCTCATTCTGCCACAGAATAAGGTTGAGGAAAGAAAACAGGTAACTCAACTGATTGATATGAAAAGCAGAAACTACTTTAGGGAGAAATTTAGGATTAGTACGAAGAACCACTCTAGACTTGTGTAGCTGAAAGAAAGGCTCTTGTATAGTCAATGCCTGAAGCTCACGAACTCTCCTTAATGAAGTTATCACTATGAGGAAAGCGATTTTCCATGACAGGAATTGTAACTGACATTTGTGCATTGGTTCAAAAGGTGGACCCATTAGCCTTGTAAGAACTATGTTTAAGTTCTACTCTGGAGCAGGGGAATTCTTGGTGGTATTACCCTTTTTAATCCTTCCATGAAGGCTTTAATCACTGGTACTCTCAATAGGGATAAGTGTTGTCTGTTTTGCAAATATGCAGCTACTGCTGCTAAATGTAAGCGAATGGATGTGTAGGCTAATCCACATTGCTGTAAATGCAACAGATAACAAATGATGTTCTGTACGGAAGCATCAAGTGGATTGATATGGTTGTTGTTACAATAGACAAACCGTTTCCATTTCGCAGCATAACATGCTCTAGTAGTAGGCTTTCTAGCCTCTTTGAGAATATTCAAACAGTCTGGTGGTAATTGTAAATAACCAAACTATGACTTCAGGAGCCAAATCGCTAGGTTGAGTTCTTTAGGATTTGGATGTCTGATTTCTCCATGGCTGAGTGAGGAGAGAGAGTGTGAGATGTAACTTTTGATGTGGAACCACTGAGAGTTCTAACAGGGTAGTGTACCAAGGTTGGCAAGCCCAAGTGGGGGCTACTAAGATCAGTGTGAGGGACATTTGTCTGATCTTCCGAACCAGTAACGGAATTAGTGGGAGAGGCGGAAAAGCGTAAGCAAATATCCCTGACCAATTCATCCATAGAGCATTGCCTTTGGAAGTGTCATAAGATTTCTGCACATACACAGAGCTATGCACAGGATAATGGGACCCCGGAATACAGTGGTTTGCCTACCATATACCGTAGCACCCAAAAATCCCAACCCAACTAGCTTAGCATCCCATTAGCACCCAAGTACCAATGATTGGACAACCCAGAACACGGTATCTTTATCTCAGGACTCGCAGAAGCAAGAACACTCTTTCATCACTCACTCGTACTTGTCCACAAGGTGCGTAGGAAGAGACACTGTATAGGTTAAAATGTTTATTCCAACTTACGTGCTCTAATGTACAGTACACGTGTCAGTACTAATAGCATAATGCATATGAATAATATAAGCAGCATGGTTACAATTCCATAGAATACAAACGGGGAAAGCATTTCATAACTCAGTGGATAAATGTCTAAATAACATTACCACCCTCCCCGTGCAGTAAGATAGTTTATTATAAAAATAGAAGACCTCTGGGCTTTGACTAGCGAACCCTCATACCTCGGTCTCTAGATGCAGAACTACATCAGCAGACAATCACAGCTCTTCTCACAAATCCGGTGCAGCACAGGGAGCGCCCAAACGGCGAAAAAACAAGTCAATCCATGAAAGTGTAAGTGCAGAAAAAAGCCATACCCTCCAAAAGGGCATCATTGGAATCGTCGAAAAACATAGATGCCATCCAATCCATGAGATCAAAAGAGCAGGAATGCTCCTCAGCAGAGGGAGCATCCAAAAGCAATGCGGGACAACTTGTGTGATAAACGAAACAGCTTTGTTGTAGGAGATCCTGGGCAGCCGCCCAGATATCCCATTGCGCCAAAATCCCCAGTGCAGCCGCACGCGCCATACAGCCGGCAACGGAACAGTCCTGCTCATGGGCCTCTAAGGGACCCATCAACTGAACAAAATCCGGAACAGACAATGACGAATTGGAGAGGCAATAATCCAAGGTCCAGGTGAAAGGACAGCGGATGCAAGTCATTACAGGTTGCACGCAAGTGAAATACGCAAAGCGAAAAGAAAGAGTATATGACACACTCAGTGTCGCCAATGGCAAAACACCAAAACCAGCCAAAAGGCGCTCACGAAGCAGCTGGAGGCGTTCTGGATGGAGCAGGTCCCATCGGGGAGCAGCCATTGCGCATAAAACAAATTAATAACAGGACACCAGCCGCCAAAGCGATGATCAACGGGAAACCGCCAAAGACGCTGGAAAAAATAGAATGAATAAAAGCCGGGATGACACCAAAAATAGTTTGGTAGGAGGACACCAAACCAGACCCCACGACTTTAAAAAAGTGTACTAGACCCTCTGTGTTAGATGCGTTAAAAATACGATGAATTAACTCCCCAAAATGTTGGGGGAGATTAGTGTTCAAAAGGGCCTGTATTTCACTGTGGGTACTCGCCACCTGGAGAATGAATGTCTCCCGGGCGGACGTGAGCATAACTTCCTCGTTCAATAATAGTGCCTTTATTCTGCTCAGTCTATTGAAATCTGCCTCCATGGTAGGGATGGAAGGCCAAATAGAGATATCAACCTTGCCATGAGGGGAGGAAAAAGCACATTTTTGCAGCAGACAACCCTGTGCGAAACTGTTACAATGTAAGGAATGCCAGCCTGCAGGCCACAACAGTTTTCGTTATTTAAAAGTAAATAACTACCATTGGAAAGGAGAGTGAAAGTAGGAGAAATAACAGGAGCAGGAATACCTTTCAGCACACAAGCAAGATTAGGAGCGGAAACGCTACATGAGCCATGCAATTTAATGTGTTTACAAATAAGCGAATGACCCATAGTCGAGTCGCAGTACTCCCCCGTGAGAAAGACTTCCTTGCCGTCCCGAAGGCATTTATACATGAAAGGCAAGGACCAGAGTTCATGCAGGAAAGCACTGCCCAAGGGCCGGTAACGGCCCACAGGATAATGTTTCATGCACGAGTCAAATTCAAACAAGGAAAAAGGTAAAGCGATAACCCCATGAACTAGCCACACAGCAGAATCGAGTTCTGCAACAGAGAACGGCAAAGGATCCATCTTTTCGATATGTAATAGAGTGTAAGTTGCATCTTTCATGGACATAAATTGCTGTTTGTCAGTTAAATTAAAAGGTAGAAACAAGGCAGAGGTGTTCAGAAAATGCCAAGGAACTTTACCTAACTTGAGCGTTTGTAAAGTCCATGCAAACTGCATAACTGAGCGCAATTGATTCTGACCATGATATAACACAGAAACATCGTCTTGTACAATATCAACAACAGAGGACACAATATTCTCTAAAGTATAAATGCGAGAAGACAGGGTATTAATACTATTGTCAACAACAGCAAGCACCTTTTCCAAATTTGCTTGATCTATTTCCCGAAGACGGGAAGCAGCTTCCATTTGTGATAGCTTCCAGAGTTCATTATACGTTTCATAAATGAACCTCTTAGGTCGGGGACCACGAGGTCCCAAAACAAAGTCGGACAGATCAATATTGCCTGAAAGGAGGGACAAATGTTGTTTAACAGAATCAAGGGTCGAATGTTGCAGCCATTGTTTGCATAATTTACCAACAGAATATGTAGTGACAGTACGGGAAGCAGTAAATCTCGGATCAGGCCTTCCCTGTGTGTAGCCAGTACCTGAGTCATGAAAACGCATTTGACATGCATTAGATGATATAGGCCATACCAACCAGGGTGACTGATCCAGTTCGGAAACATTAAATGAATTATTCTGTAATAGAGCCTGTAGGGTCGTCAGGGACAGGTTAAAACGTGAGCTATCATTGGGAAAACTCGACAGGGATGGAATTGAGGGCGAGTTTAATTGTTTAGTGGTAGCTAAGCCCCAACATGTAGTTTGATAGATGGAAGCATTTAGGAACATAATTTGGGTAGGGATGAGGCAAGCACGATGCAACGCCTCGGTTCCCTGTACCTGCCATGGCTTGGAGCCCCAAATAGATTTTAAATCCACTGTATTATCCCAGTACTCATAACCACCCACAGCTAGGGCACTTAGAAAGGAACCTGAATAAAGCAATTTGGTGTGTGTTAACATAATTTTCTGAGTTGATGTGTTATTTAGTCTAAAATAATAGGATGCAGGGTTCGACCGATTAAAATCAGTAAAATAATTAAACTTATTTCGTAAAGTTTGAGAGCTACCTGGCAAGGGGTTTGGACAATGTTCCCATTGGGTATAGTTAACAGAACTACGCAGGGCACTCGGCTTATGGAGAAAATGATTACCCCAATGTTGGTAACAATACAAATCGGCATAATTGGCAGAATTCATATATAAATCTTCAGCATTAAAAGATGCATAATATTTTAAATCGGCAAACAATGCTTCAACGGCATGCACATCCCAATCGTCAGAATGAATATTATTTTGTACTACATCACCCATTGAAACACGAAGGACATTAGGTACATTAATAATTTCCGTCGGACCATGGATTTGATAGTTCACTGCATCCCATACGATGCCATCAGCAACTGGGAAAGCTGAAATATTCACAAATGTGTGGTCACGCTTCATGATGTGAGACGAGGAATGAGGAGCCAAGGTTCCAGAAACATAGTCTACAGCAGAGCGTTCAGGTAAATAGTGACCGTTGATTAGTAGAAAAACACTGTGACAAAGCCAATGGACATGAACAAAAAATCAAGGAAAGTACCAACCAAATATATATCCAGGGTGGAATCAAAAATTGTCTCTAAACCAGGATACAAAAATACTGAACTTGGATGGGACTTTTGAAGAAGTGGAATCCGAATCAAAGGAATAACGAGTCGGGCCAAGTGGCGTTGTTGGTTGATGCGCCACCGATTCAGATGCAGGATAGGTATACTCGTCCTCGTCGATGTTGGTGGAGAGTTGGGGATCAATTATAGGTTCAGGCAAAGTAGAGGATTCAGGCAAATCAACCATCTCAATTACAGCATCAGCGATCGTTCGCGCAGATGGACTATGAACATATGTCCGATAAATGGCAGGACAAGAGACCGCTGGTGTGACACTATTCAGGATCGGCCAGGCGCTGTAGCTTGACATTTTCAACTGAGATGTATCTGTTCTCTTTGCGACCAGGAAGCGGTGGTAAAATGACTGTACGTGTTCCCTTCAGGCCAAGAACTGGAACCGGTGCACGAAAAGAGGGGCCGAATTCTTTTGTTTTCAACCTTTTCTCGAACCAGTTCTCCAACTTTCGGAAGCCAGCCGGCTACCGGAATCTGCAACGCAGGATCTGTGGCTGAAGGCAAATGTATAGTTGCAAGTTTGTCTCGGGCTTCTTGTAAGTCCTGTAACATAGCAGAATGGTTATCTACATCAAACTTGGCGGATTGCGCCGCGATGTCTGGACCCTCAAGGTCAGGCACAAACATTCTTATGCCAAAGAGCATTTCGTATGGGGTCCGCCCACCCAGAGGTCTTCTAGGGAGATTATTAAGTGCACGTTGAACGGTATACAAGTGGGCCAGCCAGTTCCTGCCAGTACCTATAACTCTAGCTGTTAAGGATTGCTTTAAGTCACGGTTCATTCGTTCAACGATAGAGTTGCCCTCAGGCCTATACGGAGACGAAAATTTCACCCGCACCCCAAGCGAAGCCATTGCATCCTTGTAAGCCCTAGAGGCAAACGCTGGACCTTGGTCCGAATGGAAGGTGCCGCATGCGAAAATTCCCACAAAGACACGCAAATCCCTGATTACATTTCGAGCGTCAGCACTACGTTGTGGCCAGACCCAGAGGAACCGTGTGCACGAGTCCACTGCTACTAAGATGTATTTATAGGCAGTGTCTGATGAGAATGGACCGCAGTGATCCAAGTAAACACACCCAAAGGGTCTGTTAGCAATGCAGAGCGGGGTCTGTGGTGGGCGTGTTACCGTGGAAGGCTTAATCTGTTGACAAACATCGCAAGAAAGCACGAAAGCACGGGTGTCTTTATATAACCCACGCCACCAATAACGCTGCTGCAAGATGGAAACTGTAGCTGACACACCTGCATGAGCCGAAGCCATGCCTTCGTGTGCAGCCGATATCAAGGCACTCCTGCGGTCCGCGTTGGGGATCAGCCGATCTCCAACGTCAGGTATTGTTACATAAGGAACCTGATCGGGACTTAATTTGTAAGAATACTTGGAAGGGAAACCCGTAGGGTAATTATCACCTTCCTTGGTTGCAGCAATAGCTGCTAGAATAACAGAGTCTATTTTAGACATGGACCTGGGAACCGCTGCTACTGAACACGTGACTACTGCTGAACGGGCAGCTTCATCTGCCAGATCGTTACCAATAGCGTGTGCGCCCACCCGCTGATGGCCTAAGGTGTGAACCACCTGTGTGAGAGGCAGACGTTGTTGCAATTCTGCCACTCGAACCCAAAGCATTTTATGCTTAATTGTGCTCCCTTTGCGTCCTTGTAGTCGTTTTCGACCAGAAAAACAGATTGTCATTGTAAGATTGTACACAGTAAAAAGAATCACATACAATAAGAGTGGTCTCATCCTGTGAAGCGAACTCAAGCGCAAGTAGCAATGCATGCAGCTCGGCCAATTGTGCGGTACTATCTCCAAGTGTGCGAGTATGCACTACAGAGGATTTGAACTTTCCATCTACAAAGGAACCCGCAACAATAGCACATGCAGCTGAATAAGCGTGCTTGGACCCAGTGGCCGGTTGCGCCGAACCATCGGTGTAGATCACACATTTGTAATCCTCAAGCGGTAGTAAAAACAAAGGAGGAGGATGAACGAATTCATACTGCAAAAACTCCTGAGTCTGAAGAGAAGAATCAAAAACAAAAGTGACGTCCGAAGACGTCAAAGATGTAGCCCATTGTATCCAACGGGGATGCATTGCTTTGGAGTTCGGTACACTTGCCTTTGTTACTGCCTCCAGGGCAGGACAGGGTGTTACCACCAGAATTCGCTTTCCCTGTGCCAGTGCGCGTTCTTTTAGAATCGCCATTTGCACTGCAGTTAGAACTTTTTCGACAGATGTAAAGCGCAATTCAGCGGAAGTGTACAGATGTGACTTGTATGCGATGGGTACTGTATCACCTTCATTAAAGGTTAAATATGTGAATCCCACCGCCCCGGAATAATTCTAATCACCAGGTTTGTGTGGTTATCACGAGTCAAAAGATATTTAGACTCCAAAAGGTCTGTCTGCAAAGACTGCAGAATTGAGGTATGCTCAGGCAGCCAGCAAGACCTTGAATAAGTAGGTTGTATCAAAGCATACAAAGGCTTGATACGCTGGGCATATTCGGGAATGTAAGTACGCCCGAAATTCAAGAAACCCAGCAAAGACTGAAGTTTCTTCAGAGTATTTGGGGGCACAAATGTGCACATTTTTCCAAGAAATGGGGGCTAAGCCCTTACCTTCGTTATTGAGCTCATAGCCCAAGAACAGAACGGTAAATTCAGCAATGTGTGACTTAGCAAAGTTAAATTTGTAACCCTGCTCCGCAAATTCAAGAATAATGCGGTCCACACGGGACAGATGCTGATATAACTCGTCGTCTGTCAGATAGATGTCATCTACATACGAACATGCGTCTTGATCAATGTCATTTAACAAAGAAACAACACGGGCGGCGAATATACCCGGACTATTTTTGTAGCCCATGGGTAAACGCCGGAACTGGAATAATTTACCACCGGAAGTGAATGCGGTCCATTGACCACTCTCCGGGGCTAGGGTTGTGCGTGTAGAAACCGTTTGAAAGGTCAAGTGTCGTTTTATATTTTTACGAACAAGACTGTCTACAAGCGCAGAACTATGTGTATTCTGTACCGCAAAGTTCCGACAATGGGAATTTAAATGCCGGTAATCCAAAACTAAGCGGTACGATCCATCGGGTTTAGAAACCACGAAAAGGGGATTGTTCATAGGTGATACGCATGGTTCGATTACTCCCTGATATTCCAACTGTGTCAGAATTTCGGAGACGGGGCCTTTTGCCTGCCGTTTGATGGGATATTGGGGTTGTGGCTGCGGTAGTGACCGCAAAGGTATTGCATGAGGAGGTGATTCTTCATCCCATCCCACATGGTTGCGGTATAACGCTGGTGCCAGGTACACAGCCCACTCAGCTGCAAGTGCTTCAGCTTTGTCTTTTGGGACATGCCTTGAAAAGCTTGGAAGGATTACCTCCTCTCCTTTATGTGCAGCTAAAACGAATGGGGGTGGCCAATCCACCTCTGCTAACAAAATGTCATATGAAGAGGTTAGATTTTCCCAAAAATCCCTTTTATTTCACGCGGTATGTCACCTTCAATTTGTATGACTATATTATATAGTCTGTCAGGGGTGCCACTCTCGTGTCAGCTGTCTCTACAGTAACGAATGTTTCAGTTGCTGTCGCCTCCATATGAGGACGTAGCGCCTCCCGCACTATGGTAACTTCCGCGGCGCTGTCTAGGAGGGTCACTGCCCACGTCCAATTCTGGAGTCTCGTTCTCACGGTCTGTGGCATATTTCGCTGTAACAGCGGCAACCTTTTTCTTCTGAAATTGCGGTCGAGGAAGGTGAAAGTCTTCTGCTTTCCCTCTGACTTGTTGTCGAGGTTGGTCTCGCTCCTGGGGAGCCTCTCGGCCCCTTCCTCTATCTTGACGTCCTCCTCCACCAGCCTGTGACGACGTCTGGGCCTGTGAAGAACGAGGAGAACGCGTATCAGAGCTCTGAAACCTTTCTGGTGATTTAATCCTCGACCTATCACGTAAATCATAAGTACGTTCAGAAGAAACCGAAACTGGGAAGCGCCTCTCGACCCCGGCTTCTTTTGTTGCTTACCCTGTTTTTCTGTCTCCAACTCTTTTTAGTGAAGACTGGTTTATCATCTTTCTCAGATGCACTTTTTGTTTGTGTAACTTGTGTTTGCGATTGAGTTTGCATTTTTACAAAAGGCTTGTTGCCTAGGCTATTTCTTCCAATTGTTTTATAAGCCCGGGCTATTATTTTCGGTAATTCGCGAGGCCTGTCCAACTCTGGGACCAAAGCCAAAGCATTCGCTACTTGAAAGTTCATAGCATCGCCCTTGACATTTCCAAGGATCAGCTCAGCTACTACATCAAACACTCCCACTAGTCTCATCCCTAATTCCACAGCCGCTTCAGGGCCATGTTCATCCTGTACTTTTTAATTACAGAGGGTAGAACCGTCATGGAAGGAGTTCCAAAACATTTTGAATAAACTGCTGCGAATACCTTACCCCAGTTTTCACATGATGTCAAATCGGGATTATGTCTTTTGGCAAACTTATCGTGAGGATACGATGTTTATCTACTGGGGATGTATGGGGAAACACTGCTTCTATCTGATCGAACTTTTCTGCAAGCCAGTAAGGATAGTCGTCCTTATTTTGTGGACGTTTGCCCATCACAGAATTTACCATGACAGGACTTATGGTCACTCCAGCGGCTATAGCTGGTTGGCCTGCGACTACAGGAGCAGCTCCATGTAGGCTACCTGTAACGTATGTCACTAGGGCTCGATGCACTCGTACCAATCCGGTATGCATAGTGCGCAGTTCATAGCGGTAATGCCAGATAATTTGGATGCGGGGTATACCCGGCCAATACAGGCCAAGTGGCCCCTGAATTGATAAGGGGCCTAAACGAACTGCGGTAGTTGGTTGTGGTAGGGCGCCATTAAACCAAACACGGTGCTGCCAAGCCGTGAGAGGTACTTCAAGATTGGTATAGGGTCGATAGGCAGCAGGAATAGCGGTGGGTTTATATTCATGAAACAGATTATCATCTGCCTCCACCGCTTCAAAAGTGATCCAAGTGTAAAACACCTCAAAGTGGTAAGCCGGATCGGCTTGAACCACAAAGACCAAATCGATCCCTGTATCAGGCACTCCATACACCCGTAAGTGGTCTCGGAGTGCTCCTCGACTATGTGCAGCAATCGCCACACCAGCCATGACTAAACAATTGTATTCGACAACCTAACAGGGAGCACAAAATGGGTTTGTTATGTAACCTTTTTTAATAACTTCAAGCTTGAAAGAACCTATAAAACGTTCAATATAGGAGGTATCACCGTCACTTACGCCTCCGGAAGCGTACGTGAGGGTTTTGTGGACAAGCACAAGTACTACTCAAGCGTCTCGCAGATAAGCGGCCCCACGTTGGGCGCCATGTCATAAGGTTTCTGCACATACACAGAGCTATGCACAGGATAATGGGACCCCGGAATACAGTGGTTTGCCTACCATATACCGTAGCACCCAAAAACCCCAACCCAACTAGCTTAGCATCCCATTAGCACCCAAGTACCAATGATTGGACAACCCAGAACACGGTATCTTTATCTCAGGACTCGCAGAAGCAAGAACACTCTTTCATCACTCACTCGTACTTGTCCACAAGGTGCGTAGGAAGAGACACTGGATAGGTTAAAATGTTTATTCCAACTTACGTGCTCTAATGTACAGTACACGTGTCAGTACTAATAGCATAATGCATATGAATAATATAAGCAGCATGGTTACAATTCCATAGAATACAAACGGGAAAGCATTTCATAACTCAGTGGATAAATGTCTAAATAACATTACCACCCTCCCCGTGCAGTAAGATAGTTTATTATAAAAATAGAAGACCTCTGGGCTTTGACTAGCGAACCCTCATACCTCGGTCTCTAGATGCAGAACTACATCAGCAGACAATCACAGCTCTTCTCACTGGAAAGGAATCCTCCAAGTGTGTTAAGCGCCAGTAAAAACTGCAGTATTAAAGGCACACAAAGTTTCATGGCATTTGCGCCTAATGTTATGTCTGGGTGCGCGAGACTGGCCATATCAGGAAGAACCGAAATACATTGTTATGCGACCTTGTACATGTTGTGCAGTCTGAGCCCAAATCGAACAAGAGAAAAGGTGAAAGACAGAAAATGCAGACAGCGCAAAAGAACTTGGCAAGAGCAAAGGGCGAGGAGCCCTGGCTCAGTGTAACGTGCGCAAAGAAAAGCAGCATGGCAGCTAGGCCTAGGCCAACATAACAAGGCAGGCAACAAACCACAAGACAGAAGCTTGGTATGGGAACCTGGATGCGAAGTTTGGGCATTTTGTGTTGTGCGCTGTGGCAAACAGATCTATCTGTGGAAATCCCTGTTTTTGACAGTAGGGAAGAAGCACTTGGGGATGAAGTTCCCACTTGTGGATTTGCAGCCTGTGTATGCTGATCAGGTCTGCTATCTGATTGTCTACTCCTGGAAGGTGTTCTGCTAGGAGATAAAGTTTGTGGTAAATCGCCCAATTCCAAATGCTTTGCGCAAGTCGCGACAGCTGGAGAGAGTGTGTTCCTCCCTGTTTTTGTAGGTAATACATGGCTGTCATGTTGTCTGTGTGGACTAAGACTGTCTTGCCTAGAAGTTGGGTGAGAAAAGCTTTGAGTGCTAGAAACACTGCTAGCAGTTCTAGGTAGTTGATGTGTAGACGTTTGTGACTGTGTGACCACAGCCCCTGTACCGTGTGATGTTGAAGATGAGCACCCCAACCAATTAGAGATGCGTCCGCTGTCAATACAATCTGTGGAATTGGGTCTATGAAGGGCCATCCCTTTCCTAAGTTTTGAGGGTTCCACCACTGCAGAGAGCGATGGGTGCGGCTGTCTACCAACACTAGATCGGTTAATAGACCCTGTGATTGATTCCACTGACGTTCTAGACCAGGGGTCTCCAACGAGTAGCTCGGGAGCTACTGGTAGCTCGCCAGTACCTTCAAAGTAGCTCTCAGAGGTGAAGTCAGGCACAGTATCAAATTCAGAGAGTAAGGGGTTGATTATGATGGCGGGCGGATCGCCACCGCCCGGCCGGCGGTGGCGATCCGCCCGCCATCACAACCACATTTACCCCCCGCCATATTACCATGGCGGGGGTACTGCGGCGGACGGAAAGTCCGTCCGCCGCTTTCCGCCAGTCGGCAATCGTCACGATTGCCAGCCAGGCGGAACTCGGGCACCGCCATCCATATTATGATGCCTGGCGGGAATTACTTTGGGGGCCCGTTGCGGGCCCCCGGGGGGTGGGGGGCTGCACTTTGGGGGTACCTATGGTACCCCCCTACATTGCCATGCTCAAGGTGGCAGGCACCGCACGGTGCCTGTCACGTTGTGCATGGCAATGCACAACATGCCTCTTTGGCATTGCGGCAGGTCCTGCTTACAGCAGCACCCGCCGCAATGTTAAAGATGCAGGATGCGACCGCCAGGGTGGCGGTCGCATCCTAATTGGTGGTGCGGGACCGCCGCACCGCTGGCGGCCGGTCCCAGCACCGCTAGGGTGGCGGGCGGACTGTAGTCTGCACGCCATCCTAATGGGGCCCTAGGTATCTATTAAAGAAGGCACCACTGCTCATCTCAAGACCCTTGGAGTGACAACCAGCCAAACCTATGCTAGTAACTCATACTAAACACTCAAACACACACTGTATCGGCCTATAGGGCCTGCCACTTGACAGTCTGTATCCAATCTCAATATAACTAAGCCACAAGGAGATTGACCATGTTGTAGTCCCTGCTTTATCAGTCACAACATGTGTGTGAGCAGTGGACCATAAAAGAAGTATGGCAGCAGTAGCCTGAGCAGTAATCAGTGCTGACCCACCAAAGTCTGGGACTGCAGGAGCCAGAGTGAAAATGTGTCAGTTGGGTGCATGATCAGCTCAAGACCTGAGAACAGGGCATGATCCAGACCAGACAAAAATGAAGAGGCTCATCAGCATTTATGTACGTCCATAATAAACACTATTGCTTCCTGAAAGCTATGCCTGGTGTCAAGGACGAATCACTGACAGAATATCGACAACCAAAATATCGATGACAAAAATCTGACCCAAAATATCGATGTCCAGAATATCGAAGTCCTATCTACATAATGGTAAGTACAAAAATATCATTGTTAAAAATATCGGTTTTTTTATGTTTAAGAAATAATGTAAAATAAAGTAAATAATACATATAATTAAAAAAAATTAGTTAGAATTATTAGAAAATATTTAAAATTATAAGTAATACATATAATGTAAAAAAATTAAACATACATATATATAAATTATAATATATATATTTACTTATTATTAAAAAAGAATTTAAATAAATTATAAATTATTACCAACATATTAAAAATTATAAATACATATATATACACATACACCAATAACATAAAATAAAATTAAATATATATATCATAAATTAAAATATTAAAATATTTTTAATATTTTATAAATACATTTTACATTACATTAACTAAAACAGTCGAGAAAATGTTGGATAGCGGAGGGAATAAAATTACTATTCCAACTCCAAAGAGTGCAACAGTAGGGAAAGTATTGGATAGCGTAGGGGTAAAAATTACTATTCCCACACCAGTGAGTGCAACAGTAGGGAAAGTATTAGATAGGGGAGAGGTAAAAATTACTATTCCCACACCAAAGAGTGCAACAGTAGGGAAAGTATTGGATAGCGGAGGGGTAAAAATTTCTATTCCCACTCCAGAGAGTGCAACAGTAGGGAAAGTATTGGATAGCGGAGGGGTAAAAATTACTATTCCCACTCCAATCAGTGCAACAGTAGGGAAAGTATTGGATAGCGGAGGGGTAAAAATTACTATTCCCACGCCAGAGAATGCAACAGTAGGGAAAGTGTTGGATAGCGTAGGGGAAAAATTACTATTCCCACGCCAGAGAATGCAACAGTAGGGAAAGTGTTGGATAGCGTAGGGGAAAAATTACTATTCCCACTCCAAAAATTGCAACAGTAGAGAAACTGTTGGATTGCGGAGGGGTAAAAATTACTATTCCCACTCCAGTGAGTGCAACAGTAGGGAAAGTATTGGATAGCGGAGGTGTAAAAATTACTATTCCCATTCCAGAAAGTGCAACAGTAGGGAAAGTGTTGGCTAGCGTAGGGATAAAATTACTATTCCCACTCCAGAGAGTGCAACAGTAGGGAAAGTGTTGGATAGCGTAGAGGTAAAAATTACTATTCCCACTCCACTGAGTGCAACAGTGGTGAAAGTGTTAGATAGCATAGGGTTAAAATTAATATTTCCCAAAATTAAAATTAAAATAAAAAAACAAAATAGCAACTACAATATAAAAATTATTGATAACACAAAAATAAAAACAATTATAAAAATATTAAAAATTTCAAAAACAGAAAAATTATTTAATATTAAAAAATACTAAAAAATAACTACAAACATTAATTTATAAAAGTTTAAAAACAACATTTAACTAACAAATAACTATTTTTAAAATTAATTATAATAAAAAATTCTTTATTAGTAATTTTTAAATAAATTAATTCACACCATATTCCCCTATAAACACACAAAAAACTCCTGCATATTTGACACAATTAACATGTTTTAAAATTAATGAATTATAATTTACAAAGAATTAATAATTAATTATTAATAAATAAATTAGCACAAACACTATAAAATAGAAATAAAAAATAAATACCAATAAATAAAAAATATTTATTACTTTCTTTTAATTAAATTACTTCCCACCCTATTCCCATATAAAACTACAACCCACTTCTTTAAAAAATAACACTATTAATATAATTATCATATTAATCAATTAATAAAATGTAATAACCAATTAATAATTAATTAATTATAATTTAATTATAAATAATATTAAATAAATATTAATAATTACTTTATTATAATTAAATTACTTCCCACCCTATTCCTCTATAAACTCACAACGCGCTCATAAAAAATAACGCAATTAATATAATTATCAATCAATTAATTAATAATAATTAAGAACCAATTAATAATTATTTAATAATAAATTAATTATAAATACTAATAAATGAAAGTTATTAATTACTTTATTATAATTAAATTACTTCCCACCCTATTCCCCTATAAACCCACAACCTGCTCCTAAAAAAATAACGCAATTAATATAATTATCAATTAATTAATTAATAAAAATATTAACCAATTAATTATTAATTAATAATAAATTAATTATAAATACTAATTAATAAAAATTATTAATTTCTTTATTATAATTAAATTACTTCCTACCCTATTCCCTAATAAACCCACAACCCGCTACAGAACTAAAATACGCAAAATTATTTTACATAAAATAAATAACTTCTAAAAATTTCACACATACATTAAAAAACAGATATACTTATACAAAAAACATTAAATAACATACTATTAACATACACACTAAAATACACAACACTAATATAAATATCGATATTATTAACAACGATATTTTAGCAAACGATATTATTAACTTCGATATTGGAAAAAACGATATTTCTTACCTTCATGTCGATATTCTGGTCACCGATATTCTTGATGTCGATATTCTGTACCTCCGATATTAACAACTCGATATTTTTGTAGGTCGAAAATAAAAACTCGATATTATGTCTGTTTACCGTCAAGGACCACCAAATGTGTATGCTAGCCCCCATCATAAGGGTGTTATCTCTGACATAATTGTGCCCATTCCTGGCATAATAGTGCCAATGACATAATAATGGTCATCCTTGACTATTTTGGGTATTTTTGGTCTAGTTGTGGTATACTGGCAGCCATCATTTACATACTGGAAGCATGACTGGCCTACATTTACCTAGTCCTGGCATAATAATGGTCATGACTGATACATGGTCTCTGCCCTGTCCTTATGGTTTCCAGCCTTGGCAGAACTGTGGCCTTAGTATAATGGGGGAATTACTTTCATAATACATGCTACCGTGGTGCTGTGGTGACCATCCATGGCATAAGACTGTAATACCTGGGTATTCAAAAAGTCTGTCCTTATGAGGCATTTGTACATGGGAGTACTTGATGAAAATGACAAGCTGATGTTTTGGGACTGTGCAGTTCCTAAAATCTGAAAACTGATATTTTAAAATTTAAAGGCAGTTTTTGTTTTCAAAAGTGGGTTTTCTTCTGGAAAATTGAGTTTGTTTGCCCACAGTGGAAAGTGGTATTTGATTGAAAAATTTGCATTTTGAGAAACTGATGAATGATAATTCAAGCTGAGCTGGGGAGACCTACTGCTGTACTTATATACTTTGTGCCGTAGGCTATGTCAAGATTTGAACTTTACTTCATATGTCAGGTGGAGGCATTTTATATTGATGAACGTTTTCCTGGCATTTCTGCTGGTAACCGCACCTGGAATACTTGGGTGGTAACTCCTGATAATCCTGCTTAGAGTGGTCATAGTGTAGTCACTATTTTACAGTTATAAAGTTCACTAGTAGCTCAGGAATACTTTCCTTGAGCAGAAGTAGCTCTCACTACAGAAAAGGTTGGAGACCCCTGCTCTAGCCACTCCCAATGTAGCCAGGATTCACAATATTCAGGCCACAATATTAGTTTCACCCCAATCAATCATTACCAGCCAGTGTCTTCATGCAACTGTTGGGAATGATGGCATCCTGCATTGCAATCGTACCTCATGCAAGGCTTCACATGAGTCCTTTGCAGGAATGTCTAGAACAGGGGTCTCCAACCTTTTCTGTAGTGAGAGCTACTTCTGCTCAAGGAAAGTATTCCTGAGCTACTAGTGAACTTTATAACTGTAAAATAGTGACTACACTATGACCACTCTAAGCAGGATTATCAGGAGTTACCACCCAAGTATTCCAGGTGCGGTTACCAGCAGAAATGCCAGGAAAACGTTCATCAATATAAAATGCCTCCACCTGACATATGAAGTAAAGTTCAAATCTTGACATGGCCTACGGCACAAAGTATATAAGTACAGCAGTAGGTCTCCCCAGCTCAGCTTGAATTATCATTCATCAGTTTCTCAAAATGCACATTTTTCAATCAAATACCACTTTCCACTGTGGGCAAACAAACTCAATTTTCCAGAAGAAAACCCACTTTTGAAAACAAAAACTGCCTTTAAATTTTAAAATATCAGTTTTCAGATTTTAGGAACTGCACAGTCCCAAAACATCAGCTTGTCATTTTCATCAAGTACTCCCATGTACAAATGCCTCATAAGGACAGACTTTTTGAATACCCAGGTATTACAGTCTTATGCCATGGATGGTCACCACAGCACCACGGTAGCATGTATTATGAAAGTAATTCCCCCATTATACTAAGGCCACAGTTCTGCCAAGGCTGGAAACCATAAGGACAGGGCAGAGACCATGTATCAGTCATGACCATTATTATGCCAGGACTAGGTAAATGTAGGCCAGTCATGCTCCCAGTATGTAAATGATGGCTGCCAGTATACCACAACTAGAGCAAAAATACCCAAAATAGTCAAGGATGACCATTATTATGTCACTGGCACTATTATGCCAGGAATGGGCACAATTATGTCAGAGATAACACCCTTATGATGGGGGCTAGCATACACATTTGGTGGTCCTTGACGGTAAACAGACATAATATCGAGTTTTTATTTTCGACCTACAAAAATATCGAGTTGTTAATATCGGAGGTACAGAATATCGACATCAAGAATATCGGTGACCAGAATATCGACATGAAGGTAAGAAATATCGTTTTTTCCAATATCGAAGTTAATAATATCGTTTGCTAAAATATCGTTGTTAATAATATCGATATTTATATTAGTGTTGTGTATTTTAGTGTGTATGTTAATAGTATGTTATTTAATGTTTTTTGTATAAGTATATCTGTTTTTTAATGTATGTGTGAAATTTTTAGAAGTTATTTATTTTATGTAAAATAATTTTGCGTATTTTAGTTCTGTAGCGGGTTGTGGGTTTATTAGGGAATAGGGTAGGAAGTAATTTAATTATAATAAAGAAATTAATAATTTTTATTAATTAGTATTTATAATTAATTTATTATTAATTAATAATTAATTGGTTAAAAATTTAATTAATTAATTAATTGATAATTATATTAATTGCGTTATTTTTTTTAGGAGCAGGTTGTGGGTTTATAGGGGAATAGGGTGGGAAGTAATTTAATTATAATAAAGTAATTAATAACTTTCATTTATTAGTATTTATAATTAATTTATTATTAAATAATTATTAATTGGTTCTTAATTATTATTAATTAATTGATTGATAATTATATTAATTGCGTTATTTTTTATGAGCGCGTTGTGAGTTTATAGAGGAATAGGGTGGGAAGTAATTTAATTATAATAAAGTAATTATTAATATTTATTTAATATTATTTATAATTAAATTATAATTAATTAATTATTAATTGGTTATTACATTTTATTAATTGATTAATATGATAATTATATTAATAGTGTTATTTTTAAAGAAGTGGGTTGTAGTTTTATATGGGAATAGGGTGGGAAGTAATTTAATTAAAAGAAAGTAATAAATATTTTTTATTTATTGGTATTTATTTTTTATTTCTATTTTATAGTGTTTGTGCTAATTTATTTATTAATAATTAATTATTAATTCTTTGTAAATTATAATTCATTAATTTTAAAACATGTTAATTGTGTCAAATATGCAGGAGTTTTTTGTGTGTTTATAGGGGAATATGGTGTGAATTAATTTATTTAAAAATTACTAATAAAGAATTTTTTATTATAATTAATTTTAAAAATAGTTATTTGTTAGTAAAATGTTGTTTAAACTTTTATAAATTAATGTTTGTAGTTATTTTTTAGTATTTTTTAATATTAAATAATTTTTCTGTTTTTGAAATTTTTAATATTTTTATAATTGTTTTTATTTTTGTGTTATCAATAATTTTTATATTGTAGTTGCTATTTTGTTTTTTTTTATTTTAATTTTAATTTTGGGGAAATATTAATTTTAACCCTATGCTATCTAACACTTTCACCACTGTTGCACTCAGTGGAGTGGGAATAGTAATTTTTACCTCTACGCTATCCAACACTTTCCCTACTGTTGCACTCTCTGGAGTGGGAATAGTAATTTTTATCCCTACGCTAGCCAACACTTTCCCTACTGTTGCACTTTCTGGAATGGGAATAGTAATTTTTACCCCTCCGCAATCCAACAGTTTCTCTACTGTTGCAATTTTTGGAGTGGGAATAGTAATTTTTCCCCCTACGCTATCCAACACTTTCCCTATTGTTGCATTCTCTGGCGTGGGAATAGTAATTTTTCCCCCTACGCTATCCAACACTTTCCCTACTGTTGCATTCTCTGGCATGGGAATAGTAATTTTTACCCCTCCGCTATCCAATACTTTCCCTACTGTTGCACTCTCTGGAGTGGGAATAGTAATTTTTACCTCTCCGCTATCTAATACTTTCCCTACTGTTGCACTCACTGGAGTGGGAATAGTAATTTTTACCCCAACGCTATCCAATACTTTCCCTACTGTTGCACTCTTTGGAGTTGGAATAGTAATTTTATTCCCTCCGCTATCCAACATTTTCTCGACTGTTTTAGTTAATGTAATGTAAAATGTATTTATAAAATATTAAAAATATTTTAATATTTTAATTTATGATATATATATTTAGGGGCCCATTACGATACCCGGCGTAAATAAATCCGCCAGGCATGGAAGCGGCAAAAATCCGCCCGCACACACCGCCTGAACACCGACCACGCCATTACGATTACACAAACCGAAAACCGCCATCGGCGGAAAATTCACACAAAATACCGCCCGCCAACGTCCGAGTCGGAGTCAAACCGCCCGCCACGGACGGAAACACGCACGACAACACAAAACCGCCCGCCCTCACGGCCGACACACCGCACGTGAAATTACGATCGCACCGACATGAGCGCGGAAAAACCACAAATATACCGCCCGCCAGCGCAAACAACGCCGATGAGAATCGACACGGCAGAAGCCATGGCGCCAACGTACCTGCACAGAAACCATCCGCACACAAAACCAATAGCACACAACATGGCCAACAAGTCCACACAGCAAGGCACGCACAAATACACAAGCACAGTACACATCCCGAAAACACCCCCGGACAAACAAAAAATACAAAGGCCAGAACCCCAGACACAACACACCTGAAAACAACAGACCATGAGGACACACCCACATAGGTGAGTACAAAAGCAGCACTCCCACAGACCACAACCCCTTGCTACATTGCAAACCAGAGAGGAGAGGACACAGTGACACAGCAAGGACAGCAGCACACCACAGAAACGCACACATCACAACCACCACCACCACCACCACCACCAAACACCACCACCACCACCACCACCACCAAACACCGGCACCACAAACCCCCTGCACATTACACAACACACACCGCACCACCACCACAAACACCATGGCACCACAAAGGATGCCCAAGTTCACGCCCATGGAGCTGACGGTCATGGTCGACGAGATCATCAAGGTGTACCCACAAATCTATGGGAACATGGTCCAGCACACACCACTAGCCACCAGAAACAGAATGTGGAACCGGATCGTAGACCAGGTCAATGCAGTCGGGACCCTGCCCAGGAACAGAGTAGAAATTAACAAACGTTGGAATGACGTAAAGAGCCTGGTCAAGAAGAAGGAGGGCAAAAACAGAAAGCTGGCTGCCGTCACTGGCGGAGGGAATCCCGCGCTCTTTAAGACCTTCAAAGCGTGGGAGGAGAAGGTGCGAGTCGTAATACATCCGGAGATCCTCGCCGGATTAGCAAGGGGAGTGGAGGCTGGTAAGTACAAACTAATGTATACCAGCACACCGCTATGTACTCACATGCGCAACTACCATGCCACAGCTCCCAGGGACAAACACCCCCATGTCCAGCACACAATACACAACACATCACACACACATGCAACAGACACCACCACACACAGCCCAAACCGAACAACTGTAAGATGCGTGGGGACATGTGTACACTCAGCCAGCCACGTAACCACCAACAGGCCCCCAAATATGCCAGAAGCGCCACAACGAGCACCCACCACACCCATGTGTCCGCCACAGCTGCACTAACCGACAAGTAACAGGTAAGTGGCAGGAACACAAAGTGCAGTGGGTGGGAGGGTGGACAGCCCAAGTACAACACACACCAGGCCCCAGTCCCACAGCACAGCAAGGAGGAGCATCCCCCACACCCCACAGCCACGTGTCAGCCACCGCAGTGCACAACGACAGCCGAAAGGCAGACATCACGGTCCACAGCAATCGGTGTCAGTGGGTGTCCAGCCACCCCCACGACCCACAACACCCCCCCACCCCCACAGACCTGCAACATGGAGCACCCCCGCTTAGAGCCATGTGGCATCCAGTACAGTGCACGCACGAACAACTTGCAGGTGGGAAACTGGACAGGGCTGGATTACTGGAGGCATGAGGACCATAACACGACCAACACATGGGACATGTCACGTAGCAGACGAACACGCAGCACCGCCCACCGTCACGAACAAGTGAACAATGTGCACACGGACATGAACAACAGACTCACACCCCACATGACCCATCACAGACATAGCAACACCCAAGGAGCCACGTCTGCATGCACAAGCCACACTGAATATAGTCCCACACGGCAGCCACTGTGCAACTCATCACACACAACCGAAACACCATTGAAGTCCTGTCCATGTAGCCCCTACTGCCTGTCAACCACACACCCCACAACTACGCCTATGTAAGACAAACAACACTAGACGCAACAGAGCGGAACAACATAAATGCACACGAACACCACTGAACCCATCAAACTCACAGACACACCATGCACATACAACATACCATCCATCCCATCCGTCAGCCCCAGTCTCATGAAAGGCATGTCATCCGCACAGCTGCCACACATACAGCAGTCACGCTAAGATACATGCCCATGACCAACCATGTGCCAGAAGTCAATTAAGCGCACGACACACTGTGAGCAACAACACACAACATGGGCCACACCCCCCCCCGAGCACTGCAGTGATGCACAGGGCAGCACGCACACCAAGGAGATGGGACAACTGCAATACGTTGGCTGGCACACAACTATCACTCACTCATAACGATGCGTCCAATGCCATGTCCAGTAATCACAACAGACAGCAAATATGCAGGCCATGTCAAGCATGCACACACCTCAAACCATGCACTGTCATGCTGCCACAACACATGTCACGTTCGGCACCCATGGCTCACAGCATGTACCCCAAAAGCATATCCCCTCCCAAATGCGAATTTGGGGCATGGCCCCCATGTTGCCATATGCGTTCCTAAGCGTTCCATTTGAACCCCAAAAGCATATTCCCTCCCAAATGCGAATCTGGGGCATGGCCCCCATGTTGCCATATGCGTTCCTAAGCGTTCCATTTGAACCCCAAAAGCATATTCCCTCCCAAATGCGAATCTGGGGCATGGCCCCCATGTTGCCATATGCGTTCCTAAGCGTTCCATTTGAACCCCAAAAGCATATTCCCTCCCAAATGCGAATCTGGGGCATGGCCCCCATGTTGCCATATGCGTTCCTAAGCGTTCCATTTGAACCCCAAAAGCATATTCCCTCCCAAATGCGAATCTGGGGCATGGCCCCCATGTTGCCATATGCGTTCCTAAGCGTTCCATTTGAACCCCAAAAGCATATTCCCTCCCAAATGCGAATCTGGGGCATGGCCCCCATGTTGCCATATGCGTTCCTAAGCGTTCCATTTGAACCCCAAAAGCATATTCCCTCCCAAATGCGAATCTGGGGCATGGCCCCCATGTTGCCATATGCGTTCCTAAGCGTTCCATTTGAACCCCAAAAGCATATTCCCTCCCAAATGCGAATCTGGGGCATGGCCCCCATGTTGCCATATGCGTTCCTAAGCGTTCCATTTGAACCCCAAAAGCATATTCCCTCCCAAATGCGAATCTGGGGCATGGCCCCCATGTTGCCATATGCGTTCCTAAGCGTTCCATTTGAACCCCAAAAGCATATTCCCTCCCAAATGCGAATCTGGGGCATGGCCCCCATGTTGCCATATGCGTTCCTAAGCGTTCCATTTGAACCCCAAAAGCAAAGTACAAACCAGACCCAGGATGGGCCAGGAGCCCGCATACACCAGAGTCACAATAAGTAGGGGCACAGCAACACACCCATCGGCATGGCCAATCCGTCCCATGCCACATGTGCACAGCACACAGTCCCATTGCCAAGCACACACAACTACAGATGCTACAGCCACACACACGCCTCCGGGAAACCCATGTACGAGATTGCACGAACTGTCAATGTCAGACGACAAATACATACTTCGCCAGGTGCAACACAATAACAAATCTCATTCTCTCCACAGGTGACGAACTGCTGGATGCTGGGGATGGAGCCAGCAGCCAGCACAGCCAGCCTACAAGCCCCCAACGAGGACACACGGATCTGGAGGATCTGTCCTCCTCTTCGGACACGGACCACCAAGCAGGCCCATCTGGTGTGGCAGGGCCCAGCCGCTCCCCAGGACCCCTCCTACCCACCAACCCATCATCCAGGGCTGCTGAACATTCCCAGCCCCCTGCTGCCACTGTCGTTGCGGCCACACCCACGGTCATTGTGGCCACTACCACTGCCTCAACCGCCACCATCGCCGCACCGACCACCACCGCCGCCACCACCGCCACGTCTTCGCTGGCACCAGCCCCAGCGCAGGTGGTGGCCCGGCCGACTGGATCCACCCTGGGAGCCACAGCGAGGACCGTGGTGAGCAATGTGGCTAGTGGGCAGGCCGGTGGCAGCAGGACTGGTAGGAGGAGCAGGGTCAGGGAAACGCCAGCCTCCCCTGGGAACCATGCCCTGCCTCATATGGCCAGAGTCCTTGGGGCCTATGAAGAGGCCCAAGGACAATGGGTCCGGTCTGCTTCAGACACGCGTGAGGTGCTGGGGGTGCTGAGGTCCATGGACGCCCGTATGGGCCAAATCGTGGACCTCATGGGACAGCTGGTGGTGGCGGTGAGGTCACAGCCAGGGACAGCAGCCCCCCTCCGCCACCACCTGCCGGGGCGCAGGGTGGAGCAGCAGTGTCCAGTTCCCCTGCGTCCACAGCCAGTGAGCACACCTCAACCACCAGCATGTCGCAAGCAGGCACCCCCCTCGCAAACGTGGAAGGGGCCGTCCGAAGTGGAAACAGATCTCCCGGGAGGACTTCGCACGCTCCAAACGCAAGTGAGGCAGCCAGCCAGCCTTCCGCCAGCCTTCCTTGACCAGCCACTGCATTGACTTGGACTACGATCCCACTCCACACAGCCATCTGGATGGCATGTGTGTGTTGGACTATGGACATAGAACCAGTGGGTACACCCTGATCATCACGCAGCCATGACCGACAGCTCATTGTCACTGCACGCACCACTTTTGTCATCACCTTACACACAATCACATGTCACAGTTTGTAATAAATGCACCTTTTTCACTAACTGCTGTTTGTGCCCTGTGTTTTATTTGTACGGAATACAACGGCCACCTTGGGCGGAAAGGCACCTGATGCGTGGCATGGCAATTGAATCCGGAGGGCCTGTAGGGACCTAGGGGTGGGAGACAGAACAGGAGCACATTCAATGAGTGTGTCACACACCCATCACACAGTACATGTCAACAACTACAAGCAATGTACACACATCGCACAGAGCAATAGGGCACAATGCCACAGCCACCAACAGTGGCATACTACCCTGGCCATGGAGCGTTGACACACAGCACGCAGTGAGCAAACGGCCACCCTGACACAGCACACACACACCTGCACAGATACAGCCACATCAGCCGTCGTACATGGACACTCACCGTCAAGTGAAGTAGCGGGCGATGAGCTGCTGCCGCACATTACCAGCTTCCTCCTCTCCGCTGTCCTCCTCACTCGAGCTGGTCTGGTCTGCGGGCTGGGGCCCTGGTTGATCTCCGTCATCCACGATGAGGGGGATCTGCTTCCGAATGGCCAGATTGTGCAGCATGCAGCACGCCACCACTATCTGGCACACCTTCTGTGGGGAGTACGCCAGCGCACCCCGGTGCGGTCCAGGCACCTGAACCTGGACTTGAGGAGGCCAAAGGTACGCTCGACCACACGTCTGGTCCTCCCATGTGCCTCATTGTAGCGATCGTCTGCTGGGGTGCGAGGATTCCTCAATGGACTGAGCAGCCATGCCCCATTCGGGTACGCAGAGTCACCTGGGTGTGAGGGACACAGAGAACCGTTGCAATTCCAACTGGACAGGGGACAGCATCGCACAACCAGCACGCTACACCACTCCACATACTCACCGACAATACAGGCACGATCCTGTTGCATATTGGACATCAGTCGTGGCAAGATGCTGTTGCGCATTATGTGTGCGTCATGGGCAGAGCCTGGGAACTTTGCACACACGTGGGTGATCACCATGTCCGCAAGGCACACCACTTGCACATTCAGGGAGTGCGTGTGCTTCCTGTTGCGGTACAGGTGCTCAGTGGCCTGTGGTGGAACAAGGCCGACATGTGTGCAGTCAATGGCTCCAACGACGTGTGGGATTCTGCCAAGGGCATAGAATGCACCCTTCACTGCCGCCAATTCACGAGCCCTGGGGTAGCGGATGTACCTGTTTCGGTACAGCATCATGGCTGCCAGTACATCCCTCAGCACCTTGCTGAACATGGTCTGGGACATCCCTCCTCCAATGCCCACTGTGTGCTGGAATGACCCAGTGGCGAAGAAATGCATGGCGGCCATCACCTTAGCCGTGGGGGTGACAGCAGTCGGATACACCCTGCGGGGACGGAGATGGGGTTCTAACATGGCACACAGTCGATGCAGGGTTGGCCTGTCCAGCCAAAACTTCCTAATAACCTCTGTATCGTCCATGTCCGCCAGCAATTGGTATGGGCGGTCAATGTTCGGTCTCCGCCTAGGGACAATGGCAGAGGACACATGTCAAAGCAACACGACACAGCAATTTCGCATACACATCACTGACATGACTGAGCAAGCACATGAGCCACAGCCCAGCTGTCAAGCTGGGACGGCACGGCCACAATACACTTACACAGGTCTCCCAACAATGGCAATGGCTAGTGATACAAACCACTGCCATGTGCATGCACATGGGGATCTAGGCCCCAATGACTTGCGGGGCGTGCTGATGGGGACTGACTGCATATCCGTCAAGCGGCAACGCCACGGCAACATGAATGTCTGCTGAGCATGGAACTGCTTCCGCGGCTGGATGAGTATGGCACACGACGACGACGATGTGGGCACAGGCTGAGCGGCCAAAACAAGTGGGACCTGTGGCACGAGGGGATATGAGACAGTAGTAGGTGTCAGCACTGCACCCTATGTACAGCACTGTATGGATCACACCTCCCGAAACATTGACAGGTGTCCACATTGACAGCCCCATGCCAAGACGGCTGTGTGCTTGCAGTCACACGTCACAGGTGAGAGGTTACATTGCACGTGCCAGGTGGCAGACGTACATAGTGGGAGCTGGCATGTGTGTGCATGTGTCTCCTGTTCAGGATCCACCAGATGGGCGCTGACTCTGTACTGACCATTGGACACAGCATGTTCCGTGGAAGGCTTGTGTGTGTGGGATGGTGGCACTGGATGTGCCTCCGTTGGGTGGGGGGCCATGCACAGGGCGGGTACGTCGATGATTGCGCATTGTTGGTCACGGTGGGTGCACCAACTGAAGATGTGTTGCCCTGTGTTCAATTCCTATGTCCGCATGATGATGGACTGTAGATGTGGGCAGACTACACATTGGTCGATGTGCTGTCTATATGCATGTGCCTTCACACCAGGCACAGCTGCCCCTGCACATGTGACCCCTGCTGGACTCGCTGCTGGGTCTGTGGAGCTGATGCACCTTCTGCGCGTGGGGCGGACAGCTCTCCTCACTTCCCTCATTGCGCATGTCATGACTTTGCCGCAGGTGACATGGATCATGGAGGGCCCACATGTACGCGTGGGTAGGCTACACATGATTGTACACTGGTCGCCACCCCCAGTCAGTGTTTCGAATGGGAAGGTTGTCGTGCTGGTGGTATGTTCGATGTGGCGGATGGGCGGGCCTAGGTGCGGGCTTACATTCCAGACATGGGGGGGTTGTTGGATTGGCGACTAGTTGCAGTACACACGGGACACTTCTCTTCCTTTCCACATCTGGGTCATCCCTTGTACTTACTGACAGTGATACAGTCATCTTCGCCCCAGCCCTCATGTCCTCCCCTCGCTCCCCCAATATGCATGCTCACCTGCGAGGCTAGCGCCTGCACAGGCAGCCCCAAGCTCGCTCCAGAGGGCAAGGAGTGTATGTGTGGGTCCAGTTGCACGAGTGGGCTGTCTCAGGGTATGATGTGTGGCGGGACGCCGTCCACCGGCGTGGTGCCCCAAATGGAGACCCGGCCTGCATGGACTATGCATCACAGTCTTCGCCTTCCGGATCCGCCACCTGCGACACCCAGTGGCTGTGGCTGCCCTTGCGGCCAGGCCGCGTCCGTCTGCGGCTGATGGCCCACACATTCACTCTTTGGCCTCTCTGGGGAGGGCTCGGGGGTGGTGGCGCACGCGCTTGCACTTAGTCGCAATGGCATGTGGCGTGGTTGGTATGATGGGCAATGGATGGGATGGTGCGAGCCACCTCCCGTGACGTCAGTGCTGCTCGTGCTGTGGTGCGTCCCCCTACACTTCCATCTGACTTGTGCCATGCTAGACGTTGAGGTTCTATTGCCTGCGTGATATGACCAGGAGGAGCGCGAGGAGACCTCTCACACACCATGCTCCACTGCCATCCCGTGCCCGGTATCGCCTGTGCGGATTGACTATGTTGGGGTTACACCTGGTCGACTGGGGCTGTGTGTGCCTTGTCAAGGGGCATGGCGGGCGCACAACAGGATCCAGCTTGTCCACAGAGGGTGGGCTGAGGTGCGCCTGGTACCGCTTTGTACGTGTGCCCGGCTGCTGTGCACACACGTGTTCACTCCCCCCGACAGGTGTCCTCTCACAATGCCCAGGGAAGCGGTGGTGTACTGTTCATGACCCCTCCCAACACGGCGTGCTCCAACTTGGCATGTGCGCATCTACCCGTCGCACCCACCCACCTGAGCACTGCGTCCATACGACTTCACACGACACATGTGTGTCTTCCACAGTAGTGCTACTCATTTGCGTTGACATCCAATACCAGTGGACTGCATGGTCATGTCACGACTGCCGTGTACTTCACATACTCTCATCCTCTCTCATTCGTACTTGTGAAATGAGTCAGCGGAGACAGTTTTGGTTTCAAACATTATATTGAGTCTTCTGTCCTCTGTGATGCAGTATAGTGGACACTACTGGCAGCGGAATACATGTTGAGGATATACTGAGCATGATTGCAAATGGGATAGGATGTGGGGTTACATGTGATTGGCTGTTGCATGTGGGATGTGGGCTTCAGAGTGACATCTGCTTGGCCAAGGCTGTGCTAATGTACATTTACGTATAGCTGCGGAGCTGCGGACTTTGACACAGACGGTATACATGTAGCCTACCAGACCGCTTGGCATCATGGGCACAGTCCATCTCAGTTCCATGTGACAGGTTTGCTGCGGTTGTTCCTCATGCACGCGTGCATGTGAGATGACATCAGGGCATGTGCTTGCGTGCATGCAGCGGCGTGCCACTTGTTGCACTGTGGTGGTTACTGGACATGTCACAGTCACTGGGGTCGTGTTGTTGTTGTATGCACTTGTCGTCCATGCAAAGGTCCTGGTATGGGATTCCCGGGGCGGGGGTGGGAGGGGTGCAGCACCCACAGACTCCAGGCGACCTATTCATGTCCACTGAGCGGTGTGTGTGTCCATGGGCGCTGGATCCATGTCGTGTCCTGGTTGTCCGTGCAGTTCCGTCCATGTGGGTGCGATACACAGAGCCCATGCCACTGCCTCCCACGATGCATGCGGTGTTCCTGGATGTGATGGGGAACAGTGTGCATGTCCCGGTCATATCCGATGTCATGGCGATGTCGTTGATGGTGTGGTTACAGTTGCCGGTCGTTTGGTATGGCTGTTGTGGTGGTGACTGGCCAGTCCGTGCGGAAGCTAAGCATGGGTGCGGGGTTGGACATCATAGGTCACTCGGGGAACCTGCGTTGTGGTCCGACGAATTGACAGGTTGTCAGGTATGTGATGCCGTCCAGCAGGGCTTCCATGTCATTGGTGGTGTACATGTTTGCCAGCCAATGTAGCGGATGGTGGCTGTCAATGTGTTGTTCGTAAGTTGTCCCTTGGAGGACCATGATGGGGCATGCTGGGTGACATTCGATGTAGCTGTTCTCGATGATCCGTCGTGTGGAGGCACAGTGGTCCCATTTCAGTGCGGGTGCGATGTTGGCCACATACGCCATGCCCCCATAGGCAGAGCAGGCCCTGTCGTGTGCGTCCAGAGGGAGGAGTAGTGGTAGCAGGTCCGCCTTCAGACATGCCGGGTTGGAGAGGCATATCTCGACGGGATGCTGGTAGGGACACCTCCGACAGTAGAAGACGGGCATGACGCAGCTGAACAATGTGATGCGGTAAGTCAGTCGGTAACTTACGTTCAGCAGGGACAGGAGATCGCATCCCAATGTATGGAACAGGTTGGTTTTGTACAGCTTGAGCTGTTCGGCGTAGTTGGGTAGGTGTGTTGCGGTTGCCATTTCGCAGCGGTTCGTTGAGGTGGCGTGCTCCGGCTGTGTGTGCAGTCTGCAATGTGCACGCTCCGAGGTTGCTGTGAGCTCTGTGTAGTCGTAGGGAGACAGGACTTGTGTTCTGTTGGCTTGTTTGGAGGACACGGGCCCTCTTCCCACATGCTTCTCAGACAGTTCAAGGTCAGTGCTGTGTGACTCCTTCCAATTAACTTGCATGTGGCCGACATGGGGGAGTGTTTTCTTCTTTCTTCCCCGTCCGTTGTGTGCTTCTGTGATATGCGCTATCTGCCCTGTGGTCGGTCTCCTCGGCATGCCTGTGTTGGTCTATTCTTGGACAATGGCTGTATTCACCGGCTTCTGTCGTAGGGCTGTGGTTTCGGAGTTGGAATGGAAGGTCATTCAGTGCTGTCTGCTCTCCCTTGTGTGGGCGGCAGGCTGCCTTTCCGCTCTGCGTTGGGCCTTGTGTGTGAATGTTATTCTTGGGCCACCTGTTGTCGGTCCCCGGGCTCTTTGGTGTTCCGTTTTATATGTCTTGTTCATATGTGCAGGGTGGTATGGGTGTTTCTGTGTGGTACTGGCGTTCCTCTTCCCGAAGGGGCCCTGCTTCTCCTAGTTGGTGTTGCCGCCGCTGTGTGCTTCGCCATGTTTGTTACACTGGGGTGTGTCCTGCTGTTGCGTGTCTTCACTGACATGTGTGCGTCGGTTGTGTGGCGTTGGGTGTTGTCCGTGAATTGGGCGTTGGGGACATGTCTGTGGCAGGCCTGTCACGTGTCATGTGCGTTCGGGGTGGGGCTGATGTGTGTGCTGCTTGGTTGTGTCCCTGTGTCTGTGTGCGACGCATGCATGGCGCTGCGGTTGGCCTCTGCGTTGTGCGCATGTGTGGCGGCGTCATCGCCGCTTTGGGGCCGTGACGGGGTCGTTGGTTCCTAGTCCCAGGTGGTGCGTACACATGTTACGCGATGTTACGATTTGGCCTGTGTGTCATATGTGGATGCAATGGTGGATGTGTAGTGTACACGCGCTGGTGGGGGGTTGTCCGCTTTTTCCGCCCTTGCACTGTGTGCGCTGTTTGCGTGCACTTGTTGTGTGTGTGCCTACCTGCGTCTCCGCGGTACGTTGCGTCCTTGGTGGTGCATCAGCAGAAGCATGGGGAGGGCCTGCAGTGCTGGATTCATGCTCGGGGTGCCGCTTCTTCGTTGTCCGTGCTCGGCATCCGTGTTACCGCTTCGGTTTCTCGTACGGTATCTCTTGGCCATGGGAGCCGTTTGTTTGCGGCATCGTAATTTATGCGCCGGGCGGGACGTGTTTCGTCGGACGGTGTGTGTCAGTTGTGCTGCGCCGCTACGTGTACGGGCGCACTTTGATGGCGGACGGTGTTGCTGGCTTGCCGGCGGTGTTTGGCCTACTTTTCGCATCGTAATTGGACGGGCGTGTGGACTGCTGCGTGCCGGCGGTAACTGGTGCTTTTTGCATCCGCCAGCACGGCGGTGGTGCTTCCGCCCGCCATCGTAATGGGCCCCTTAATTTTTATTTTTATGTTATTGGTGTATGTGTATATATATGTATTTATAATTTTTAATATGTTTGTAATAATTTATATAAATTATTTTTTAATAATAAGTAAATATATATATTATAATTTATATATATGTATGTTTATTTTTTTTACATTATATGTATTACTTATAATTTTAAATATTTTCTAATAATTCTAACTAAATTCTTTTTAATTATATGTATTATTTACTTTATTTTACATTATTTCTTAAACATAAAAAAACCCGATATTTTTAACAACGATATTTTTGTACTTACCATTATGTAGATAGGACTTCGATATTCTGGACATCGATATTTTGGGTCAGATTTTTGTCATCGATATTTTGGTTGTCGATATTCTGTCAGTGATTCATCCTTGACACCAGGCGTAGCTTTCAGGAAGCAATAGTGTTTATTATGGACGCACATAAATGCTGATGAGCCTCTTCATTTTTGTCTGGTCTGGATCATGCCCTGTTCTCAGGTCTTGAGCTGATCATGCACCCAACTGACACATTTTCACTCTGGCTCCTGCAGTCCCAGACTTTGGTGGGTCAGCACCGATTACTGCTCAGGCTACTGCTGCCATACTTCTTTTATGGTCCACTGCTCACACACATGTTGTGACTGATAAAGCAGGGACTACAACATGGTCAATCTCCTTGTGGCTTAGTTATATTGAGATTGGATACAGACTGTCAAGTGGCAGGCCCTATAGGCCGATACAGTGTGTGTTTGAGTGTTTAGTATGAGTTACTAGCATAGGTTTGGCTGGTTGTCACTCCAAGGGTCTTGAGATGAGCAGTGGTGCCTTCTTTAATAGATACCTAGGGCCCCATTAGGATGGCGTGCAGACTACAGTCCGCCCGCCACCCTAGCGGTGCTGGGACCGGCCGCCAGCGGTGCGGCGGTCCCGCACCACCAATTAGGATGCGACCGCCACCCTGGCGGTCGCATCCTGCATCTTTAACATTGCGGCGGGTGCTGCTGTAAGCAGGACCCGCCGCAATGCTAAAGAGGCATGTTGTGCATTGCCATGCGCAACATGACAGGCACCATGCGGTGCCTGCCACCTTGAGCATGGCAATGTAGGGGGGTACCATAGGTACCCCCGAAGTGCAGCCCCCCACCCCCCGGGGGCCCGCAACGGGCCCCCAACATAATTCCCGCCAGGCATCATAATATGGATGGCGGTGCCCGAGTTCCGCCTGGCTGGCAATCGTGACGATTGCCGACTGGCGGAAAAGCGGCAGACGGACTTTCCGTCCGCCGCAGTACCCCCCGCCATGGTAATATGGCGGGGGGGTAAATGTGGTTGTGATGGCGGGCGGATCGCCACCGCCGGCCGGGCGGTGGCGATCCGCCCGCCATCATAATCAACCCCCTACTCTCTTAATTTGATACTGTGCCTGACTTCACCTCTGAGAGCTACTTTGAAGGTACTGGCGAGCTACCAGTAGCTCCCGAGCTACTCGTTGGAGACCCCTGGGCTAGAGCTTAGAGAGTATTGTGGGAAGCTCCCAGATAAGACTGCACCTGTCCTGGACACAGGTGAGATTTCTGTGCATTTATTGTGAAGCCCAACTGATGAAGCAGATGTACTGTTGCCGGAGTGTGTAGTATACAGGTTTGGTAAGTATTTGCTTTGATAAGCCAGTCGTCCAGGTAAGGGAAGACATGTATACATTGTCTTCTGAGATGAGCGGCTACCACAGCGAGACACTTGGTGAACACTCTGGGGGCCATGGTGACGCCAAATGGAAGTACCTTGAACTGATAATATTTGCCTGCTATCACAAATCTGAGGTATTTGCGATGAGCGGGATGAATTGGAATATGAAAGGAGGCATCCTTTAGATCTAGCGTAGACATAAAATCGCCCTGCTGAAACAGGGGAAGCATTTGTTGAAGAGTGACCATGTGAAAATGCTCTGACAATTTGTATTTGTTTAACTCTCTGAGATCTAGAATATGTCTCAAAGATCCGTCGTTTTTGGGAATCAGAAAGTAAAGGGAATAAACCCCTGACCCGTGGTATTGAAGTGGGACTGGTTCTATAGCCCCTTTGAGTTACAAAGAGTGCACTTCTTGTTGAAGCAAGTGCTGGTGGTCTGGTGACATTTTGTGTAATCGAGGAGGAATGTTTGGAGGATTGTTGGTAAGCTCCAGGCAATAGCCATGTTGGATAATTCCAAGCACCCATTTGTCGGTTGTTCGTGAGTTCCAAATGGGGAGAAAGGTTTGAAGTCTTCCACTGACAGGTGTGTAATAGTCCGCGGGAAAAGTTGGGAAGTCACTGTTTGCTTGAAGAAGGGGAAGTGCGAGGTGTGGTGTTCTTATCTCTGCCCCTGGGACTATTTCCCCTATAACCCCCTCTCAAAAATCCTTTTGTAAAAGAGGATTGGGAATTGCCGTTGTATGAGGATGTGTACTGGTCAGTGCCTGTAGACCTGGAAAAGAGCGCCAAAAGGAACCTATATTTGAGGGAGATTGAAGCGATACCATCGATTTTGCCACGTCGGTGTCCTTTTTCATCTTTTCCAACGCTAAATCGACCTCAGGGCCAAAAAAGTTGCTTTTTATCAAAAGGTATATTTAGTATGGATTGTTGGGACTTCAGGCTTGAATCCTGAAATCCGTAGCCAAGCATGACGTCTCAGTAAGATGCTGGTATTTACTTCTCTAGCTGCAGTGTCAGCTGTATCTAAAGCGCATTTGATAGAGGCATTGGAAATTAATTTCCCTTCTTGGACTAAGTCCTGAGCTTTTGCTCTATGCTCTTCTGGGAGAAACTGCAGTAATTGTTCCATTTCGTCCCAGTGGGCTCTATCATACCTTGCCAGTAGGCCCTGCGTATTGGCAATACGCCATTGATTAGCTGCTTGCGCCGCTACACGTTTGCCCAAAGCATCAATAAGCTTCAACTCTTTATCTGGGGGAGGGGCATCCCCAGATGCTTGAGAATTAGCTCTCTTTCCGGCATTTGATACCACTAAAGAGTCAAGTGGTAACTGACCTTTAATAAAAATGGGATCTGTGGGGGAAGATTTATATTTTTTCTCTCTACTCTAGGAGTAAGAATTCTAGCACGGACAGGGTCTTTAAAAATATCGTTTGTGTGCCTTAACATACCCTTGCGCATAGGGAGTGTTTGAGTAGATTTATGTGTTCTTAGAGTGTCGAAGAGAAAATCTTCCTCTAAAGACTCTTTATGTAGCTCCACCCATGGTATTCTGCTGCCCTGGCAATAAGCAGTTGGTATGACAGGTTCTCATCAGATGGAGATGGCCTGGCAGGATAAAGATCTGGGTCTGTATCTTGTGGAGGATCAGTGTTGTAATCTGTCCAAGAATCTGGTAGTTGTGCATCATCATCTTCAGTGTCACCTGTGCCAAGTTGAGTTGGAGGAGACTGACTAGGTGTAATATTTAATGGCTCAAGCTGTGGTGAAGAGGGAGGAGGAGGAGATGGAAATGTGTGGAAAGGGCTAGTGCCTGCACTTTTCTTCTTCAAAGGAATTTTGTATGGGTCATCATCGGGAAGCTTGTGCTTAAATGGTGATTTAGCATGAATGTGCCCTGTATCTGGATGAATATACAGTTTCTTCTGTCTGGGATCCAATTTAATAGGTACAGTGTCTTTATTTGGATCCGGTTGTGCTGCAGGAAAGTCTTTGCTTTTCGGGCATTGAAGTTTTCGGAGCAGAGCCGGAAAGTCTGTTTGGTGCGGAAGGTTTCGACTACAAGGGTTTCTTGGGTTTCGGTGTCGAAGGTTTCGGATCCGAAGTTTTCGGTTCGGAATCGATCTTGGATTTGGAGCTCAAAGGTTTCGGCTCAGAAGTAGGCTTTGCCCAACTCGGTCCAGAGCCGGAAGGCTTTTTAGAGTGTTTCGGATCCGAGCCAGAAGGCGGAGCGTGAGAAACCTCTTCTTGGTGCCGACCTTTGCCTTGAGGCAGAGGTGGTGCCGAAGCCTTAGAATCTTTAGGGACAGTGGGAGGGGGGGGGGGGAAGAAGGTGTCTTCGGTACTCACGTCCCCTTGTCCCTGCGGCACATCATCGTCTTTGAGGTCGATCTGCAATTCTGAACCGGAGTCGGACGCAGCCGAAGCCAGCTCTTCTTCTGCCGCTGATCCCTCTTCTTGTTCGGAGTCTTCGCCGAAGAGATCCGGTATGACATCCAACCGCTGCATCTCTCAACATCGAGCCTGACAATCACGGAGAGTTTTCTTTGATCTGAAGGATCGGCACGCGTCGCAGTCTTGCTCCTTGTGCTCGGGGGACAAGCACAAATTACACACCTGATGAGTCTGTGCGCGGATATTTTGCATGGCATAGAGGACAGAATTTAAATGGGGTCCGTTCCATCGACGAGGAGCCGAACGGACGCGGGTGGGCCGGAAGGCACCCCGCAGATCTTCGGACTGAAATGTCGAAGTCTTGAGTTTTTATTCGGACCGCGGAGAGAGAAGCACGTTCGAGAACAATACCGTCGAGGTAGAGAGAAGTACGCACCGAGGGGGAACCCGAGGATCGATTCCGAAGCGGAGCGCAACAATACCCGTCCGAACCCGATGGCGGAAAAAAACAATCTAACAATGGATTCGATGCCCATGCACACTATCACCGAAAGGAGGAGTCACCTACCTCGTGACTGGAAAGACTTCTTCGAAGAAAAACAACTTGCAAACATCCAGACCCAACACTAGATGGCAGGAGTATGCAAAGCATATGATCTACAGTTCACATGCCTCGAACATACAATATAGGAACCAACCACTAGATTGCGGAATAATGCACAGCATGTGAATCTAGAAAAGGATTCAAGCTGCAAAACCATCTACTTCATGTCTACCAGTCTGGCTTCCGATCATGCTGCAGCACAGGGACAGCTATCTTACACTTTGTAGATTTGCCCCCCAGATGAAGATGACTCTTCCTACCTCCTGATCAGGCTGAACTGCTCAGGTGCCTTCAACAGTCGACCAACACACCCTCATACACATCATGGAGGTCTTGAATGGGATTCACTGGCAATGTCTTTCACTGGTTCTCAGTGTGTACACATGGGCACCTCAAGGTCCAAAAAGGCTCAGATCACCTTTGGAGTCCCCCAGGGTTCCATACTTTCACCCACTATCTTCAACCTCTAAATGCAGCCACTTGGTGCTCTACTTACAGATAACAGCATCAGGATTCACCAATATGCAGATGATGCACAACTGTACTTGAACAACTGCTCTGCTTCAGACATCCAATGCCTCAAACAATACCTGCACATCATCCAGACCTGGAGGCCAGTACCTACTAGAAGCTCAACCCAAACAAGACAGAATTCCTGTTATTTGCGAGAATCACCAAACAAGCAGTACAAACCTGGCTCAATGACATGAACCATGAAGGCTTCTAACCCCAAATTTCACATACTGCCAAGTCACTTAGATTCACACTCGACACAGATCTCACCATCAACAAACATTACTAAAAAAAGCCTGCCTAGTATCAGTTAATCCACAATGTAACTTCAGAACTGCTGTTCAAACACTCATACTTGTGTATCTGGATGGTGGTAATGTTGTGCTTCATGGCCTTCCAGAATCCACAATGGCTCCACATAAGGGCATTCTACCCTTCACAGCACCTCTAATCCAGGGCTCGAAGAAATATGATCACATCACCCCATCCTGATGGAACTTGATTGGCTTCATTTGCTAGCCTGCACTAAATTCAAAACTAGCTTCATCATTTACAAAGCCATCACAACCAGCATCTCTACTTATCTTGCAGACAAGTTCACCATCTCTGGCAGTTTTTGGCATCCCAGATTCTGGGACACCATCCGACTGCAGATCAGTGTAAAAAAAGGAACAAGGCAGCAGGCAAATTTCATTTATGCACCCAGCATCTGGAACATCTCCATATCCATCAGGACCGCCCCAATACTTCTCCAACTTAGGAAACCCGCTGAAGACTCGCCTCTTTAAAGAACGTTACACCACAATGCATGCTTTAACTCTGTACAGCGTTCCACAGCCTTTCGGCTAGGTTTGTGCTTTAGAAGAATAAGTTACTTACCTTCGATAACGTCTTATCTGGTAGAGACAGATCGAGCTGCAGATTCCTTCTCTTAGAATTATCCCCAGGTGCTAGACTGGATCCGAAATGTTTGTACAGCAGTACCTCTGCGCGTCAGTTGAGGGCGTCTAGCAACTCCACAGCGACGTCGTCCTCCGGATGTGATGTCAACAGAGTCCATATAAGCTCTTACCTGACGCACTGACGTCAGTTTCTTCTGTGACTATTTTATGTGCCAACAACGCAGAGCCGCTATAGAAACTGCCTATGGAAACAATGCGCCAAAAAAGAGACATTGTTGTGTCAAACAATTACATAGTCCTATGAAGTGGACCATTAGAATGCCACACCAGGGATCTTGTAGCTAACAGGACTTACAGTATGCAGAGCAGGGAGGATAGGTAGGTCGTTAAGGAATCTGCTGCTAGATCCAGTCTCTACCAGATAAGGTGTTACCAAAGGTAAGAAGCTTATTCATCTGATAGAGAGATCTAGCTGCAGATTCCTTATCTTAGAATTAGATACCCAAGCAACATCATCCTTGGAAACGGGTCTGCGAACTGAACTGAGGAAAAGATTGCCGAATAGGACTAGCCGGTCCACAATGAGATAAAGCAACCAGGCTGTCTAAAGAATTATAGGTGAAGCCAAGAAGACGCTCCACTAAAAAGGCTGTGGGAAGCCCGCATGAGAAACATGTGGACAACATTACCCACAGCAGAGGGATAAGGAAGTGTTGGAAGAAAACATTTCTTAGAGACAATAATACTATGTAGCCCTGCCAAAGATAATCAACTCATGACTGGACAAGACAAAAGGACCAAAGACATCAGTCCATACCACTAAATTAGAGCTCCAGCTCTGTCGTGGAAACTAGAACATGAACAAACCCCACCCTGTAACACAGAGGAAAGGGAATCTCAGAGCACCTCCACGACAGAGAGAAAGAGAAACATCCCTGCAATGCTGAACAATAGCATTGCAAGAAGAACAAAGTTAGGTAGAGACCCCTCTCAGAAGGAGAAAACCCTCCTAGGGAGATGACCACCATCGGGACTAAGACACATCGAAGCCCAGAGGAGAAAGATAAAAATGAAATGCCTAAGCAACGACCAATTCGAGGTCGAACTAGAGTCATGAGAAGCGCAGTTACAAGAGCGGATTTATACACCCTATGGAAGCAGTTCAGTCTAACAATACTTGCAATATATACGTGAACACAAATATACACCTATAGATATAAACGCCTACACACGTCTGTCAGAATACACCAAAAGTATCATCCCCATTGGGGAAGCAAACCACCGGCCTCCCTCGGCAAGCGGGGAGAGTAACCAGTGTAGGAACAAGGAATTACAGTAGAATCGAGGTATCGATTGAACGATAGATATAAACCACACATTGGTAATAGACCAAAGATGCGACAGCAACAGAGTCCAAAATATAAATATCCAGATACTATCACCAATCTGGAAAATCAGCAACATAATACCATATAAGAGGAGCGAGGGAGTGGATGAGCACCACCCACCTCAGAAAAATAATGGCAACCGCCCATGAACCAACACTACTGCTTAATGAGGCTACCAAAAGGTAAGTAACAAGAGACCAAAAGAAAACAGCAGGAAAAAACTTCTGCTATGAAGGGAATAAATACCACACCCGGAGTCCATCCTAAGATGTAGTCACAATAAAGGTCATCACACATAAGGCCCCGTCAGAGAACGATTTCCCATCCAACAGACGGAGATATCAGGCAGCAATACCGGACTGACGCTTCTGGTAAAAGATGGAGTATCACACCCGTGAAGGGATCAAACCCCACGAAATGAAAAAGCCAAAAACAAAGGATGGACAAGCACAACAAGGATTGAGGTCAGTTAGAAATGTCTCACTGGAGACGCGATGTAATTTCAACTAAAAAAAGGGAAAACAGACCCCCATCCTCCAAAGGAAGAGAGGGAGAAAAGAAAAAGTTCCTCCAAGCAGACGGAATTTACAAATAAATTGGAAATGGGATAATGGACCTTTGAAGGATAGAATACTCATTACATACTATGAGGGAAATAAATCCTTCAGAAAAAGCATAGTAAGGGAGAACCCAGCCACCTCAGAAACCAATCCTCTAAGAGATAGAACTATACCATTTTTATTTATTTATTCACTTATAGAGCGCACGAATCACCCCATAAGGGTATCTCAGCGCTATGGGCACATAAGCGAACATGAGGAGACTTAAGTTAGAAGAGTGAAGTTTTCAATAATTTCCTGAATGCCAGGTAGTCTGTACATTGTCGTAAATGGATGGGGAGGTTGTTCCAGAGGCGTGGGGCCAGATGGTAGAAGGCCTTACCACCTTGTCGAGTCTTATTAAAACGCGGGACTATAATCAGGGCTTTGTCTCCTGAGCGGAGAGGTCTGGAAGGCACGTAATTAATGAATTTGTCATTAAGATAACTAGGGCCTAATCTGTATACGGCTTTGTAGGCCATACAACATATTTTGAAGTGGATCCTTTTCCGAATGGGTGGCCAATGAAGTTTCTGCAGCAGAGGAAAAGAGGCTGTTCTTGGGGGGGCATTAGTTACCAAACGAGCCGCGGTGTTCTGGACAACCTGCAATCTACTAATGTCTCTCTCATTGGCAGAGATCAGCAGCGCGTTGCAGTAATCCAAGCGGCCCAGAATCAACGCCTGAATCAAGGTCTTTCTCGAGGATAATGGTAGGAAAGGGAAGACTCTTCTGAGCATGCTCAGGTTATGGAAGCAGGCTCCAATAGTAGAGGAGACATGGTCTCTCAGGGTGAGTTTTTGGTCCAATCGGACTCCCAGGTTTTTCACCACTTGTTTAGGACAAGGGGTGGGACCCAGTTCCTCTGGCCACCAGCTAGGCGACCATTTCACAGAGGCCTCACCAAATAGCATAATCTCCGACTTGGTAGCGTTCAGCTGGAGAAAATTCGATTTCATCCATTCCGCTATGGATTTCATGCCTTCACCAAAGGTGGTTTGAATATTAGGGTTGGATTTGTCAAGCGAGAGGAGTAATTGGGTGTCATCAGCATAGGATATGGATTCTCAACAGTCTCGCCAAGGGAGCAACATAGACGTTGAACAAAGTAGGGCTCAAACATGAGCCCTGTGGTACTCCCTTGGTAACCTTGGTGGTCTTAGAGTGGTAAGGACCTAGGTTAATGGTCTGAGTTCTATCGGATAGAAAGTTAGTTAACCATTTCAGAGCTATTCCTGTAATGCCTATGTCCCTCAGTCTACAGAGTAGAATTTGGTGGGATATGGTGTCGAATGCAGCGGATAGGTCAAGCAGCACCAGAAGTACCGCCTGACCTTTGTCCAATAGCATCCTAATGTTGTCCGTTACTGCCACCAGAGTTGACTCGGTGCTGTATCTGGGGCGAAACCCTGATTGTGAGGAATCTAGGCTATTAGTGCATTCAATGAAGTTGGAAAGGTGAGTGTTGTGTTTTTCTAAAAATTTGGTGTGCAGGGGAAGGAGTGAGATGGGTCGGTAGTTAGTTACGTCTTCAGATGAGAGTTTGAGGTTCTTTTTGATCGGAAGTATTTGTGCAGCTTTCCAATCAGAAGGGAGGGCACCTTCCTTCAGGGAACTGTTAAGAATGTTACAAATAGGATCAGCAAGCTGTTTCGCCAGAGTGGAAGTTAATTTGGCAGGTATCAGATCCAACGGAGAACCTGATTTTGCGCCTTTTAGAAGGACTTCAGTACCTTCTATTGGGAGTGGTGGGAAGTTTCCTAATGAGCTAGTTACCGGTGGGAAATGTTGGGGTTCAGATTCTGGTTTAGGTTGGGAGTTCATGGTAGCAGTGATTTTATTATATATCGTGCCTATTTTCTGAGTGAAGTGACTAGCAATGTCATCACACAGCGCCTGGGAGGGTGCTGACGCCGTGTCGCAGGCCAAAGGATTGGTGTAAGTTTTTAGGATCTGATAAAGGCATTTCTGAGAGCTCCCAGCTTGTTCGAGAGCGGCTGCGATATGGGTCTTCCTTGCATTTTTTAGGTTGCGATGGTAATGGTTTAGAGCCGCCTTGAATTTTTCTTTGTCTGAAATGTTTTGATAACGGCGCCAATGGCGTTCAAGTTTTTTGCATGCGCCTTTTTCTAGTCGCAGGGAGGTCGAGTACCACGGGGCCTGGCGTTGTTTTATGCTAGTGGGGCATTTTTTCTGGGGTGCTAAACTATCTAGCGTGGCAAGTAGTCTAGTGTTAAGAGGCTAAGCGTTTCTCCACCTTATCTGTATTTGCATAACGAGGTGGACAGAATGCCCCTTCAAAGAGTTCTGGTGTAATTAAATTCCACTTTCTATAGCTTTTATTAAGATGGCATTTGGGAGCAGGGTGGGCCTTGTGGTTGTTGATGCGAAATTCGACCATCAAATGGTCCGACCAGGTCAGAGGAGTCGTAGCAACATAAGATAAATCAGGGGAGTTAGTTAGGATGATAGCCAACGTATGTCCTGCCTGGTGAGTAGCATCTTTGTTAATAACAGCAAGATTGAGTGCAGCCAGTTCGGTCAGAAAAGATAAAGTCTCTGGGTTGTCTAGAATTTCACTATGTATGTTAAAATCTCCAAGAAGAAGGAAATTCCTGGAAGAAATGACATGTGGGGCAATGAGTTCAATGATCTGTGAGATGGCGCTGGTTAGTGGTCCTGGTGGGCGATAGACTATAGCTCCTTTCCAGTTAACATTGTGGTGCAGATTCATGCTGAAAACCAGAATTTCCAGCTGATCATTACTTACTTGGTCTAAAATAGTAATGTTAATCGAATTTTTGTATATTATGGCAATTCCCCCTCCTGTCCTATGCGGTCTATCTAATTTTAATATGTGGTAGTCATCGGGTAGTGCTACAGCTAGGTCAGAGTTGGAGTGGGGTTTGGTCCATGTTTTCGTTAGAAACCCTACGTGGGTATTATTGGAAGAGAGCAGGTCCCATATATTAGCCGCATGTTTGGGCAGTGATCTTACATTAGCCAGGAAACAGTTCCAGTCATTGTTGGTATCTGCACTTGCCGAGTGTTTATTTTCTATAGGATGGGGAACTGAGTTAATGATCTGCTTGGGCCTAGTAATAGTTCTCATGGGGTGAGTAGGAGTGCTTTGGTATTTACAGTTTGTGCAAGAAAAAGGTCCCCATACTTCAGTAGGGGCGGGGCGGGCGCTGGTCAGAGTAACTTTATTCATACTAGGCATAGATTAAATAGATGTATCACTAGACTGCTAACCTCCCGTCAGAGTTGGGAGGGAGCAGGCGATTCTCACTTCCGGTTTCAGGCACCTCCCTCCAGACAATCGGAACACTCCGTGCTGGACCGGGGAGGCTACCGAGTGAGCGACTAATCAGTGCAGGTGAGTCAGCCCAAATGTGCAAAGATGCAATTTCTATAAAAACAGTGACTTTTTAAATCGCATTAAAAAGATCAGAGCCCATTACCAGGCGCTCTCTAAGTGCATCGGGTAAAAATTGTGCAAAATAGGCAAGCGTACTTTTAACAAATAGCGCGTAATGCAGAGAGGAGCCCTTTACCAGGCGCTGCCTTCCCGTTCTAGCGAAGATCACCAATGTCAACTTAAGCGAAACACGTCGTAGAAGCAAACCCTTAGAGGAAAGTTTTGGCCACAACACCGACAAAAATGAGGAGTGAGATGGCGATATCTGAAGAACAACTAAAGGGTAAAAAAATGCTGTGGCTGTAATCAGAATTGGCAAATAAACAATGCCTGTAGAAAGAAAGGGAAATAAAGCATTCCAGATAGGACAAGAAATAACATCTTCTCAAAAATGATTCAGAGGAAAAAATAGCAAGGACAGTGGCACAGGACCAAAGTCACATTGCAGCAGTGGTGGGATCTGAACATTGCAATAGATGGGCCTTGATACCCAAAGCCCACCGAGTCATAGCTTAAGAAAGAAATTGATAGCAGTGGAAGGAACCCTTCCTGCCAATGCATAGTAAAAGACGAACAACAAGAAGTGCCAATGCAATAGAAAAGGTCTTAGTCCCAGCTAAAAATATACCCAGGTCAAAGATCCTGCCCCCCCTTTCCCATTACTACTTAAATGGAAAGAAAGATTCAATAAGGGGCGTGGCCAACTGCCGAAGGGAATGGCCGCACGGTAGCCGAGCTCCGCTGCGCCACTCCCGATAAATCCGACATTGTACATTGTGCCCCGGCCTGACATGCTAATGGGTGAACCTACCTGGCCCTAACGTTGTGCCCGGCGACTGGACGAAAAGCGGCCTTGATCGGAGGTGCCCCTGCGGAGAAACCGCGCTCCGAGTGGTACGGCGGCCTCGGCGGCTCTGGGGGAGCTCTGCTGATCCTCGGGGAGTGTGCGCTAATCTGTGCCGCGGCTGCGGCCTTGCCGACGAGCCAAAACTTGAACTGAAGCATAGACGCTGCACCAACTACATCGGGGTGGTCGGCTGTGAGTGTGCCGCCCCCGCAACTGCTCTCCTGTGGTGCAGCTGGATTGCTCGTGGGTCTCGAGCGTTTCTGCATTCTGCCGAGGGTCCGCGGCCTGCGTGCTTGGACGCTGTGGGCCCTGGGCTGACGGGGGCCGGACTTGCCTGCGGCTGAGTTGACGCCGCACTCTGCACTATCCGGGAGCCGAGTGAGGAGAGCGGACAGTTTTTTGGCGGCTTCGGCGGCACCGGAGTGCCCCGCTGAATCCCCCAGAGTAAGGACTTAATTTATGCCACGGCTGCGGCCTCCTGGTGGAGGGACCGGCGCCTGAGGTAGGCGGGCCAAGCTGAGAGCCTTGTGCCGACTGCGCCGGCTGAGGGTGCACCGCCCCAGGGATCGTCTTCTTTCTACCGGCCGGACTGCCTGGGGGCTGAGTGAGTAGCTGTCTGTGCCCGGCCCTCTGTCCCCCTTAGGTCTCCCGGGGGAAGCAGCGGTGTATTGTGGCCGCCTTGTGTCCGGCGGAGTGGCCCCAGGTGTGTCTCGACCCAGAAACGACAGGGCGGACTTTGAGTGTGCGACATGAGGCCCCCCCCCCCATGAATAGTGGCTGTGCCTGGGCTGCAGGGTTGGTCCCTGATCTGTGCTAGTGCTCCCTTGGCTACCCCGGTGCTAGAGGTCGTTTTGAGGACCCGGGCTGCGCCTGGGCTCCGGTGGGGGAGTCAGGAGCTTTGACTGATTCTTGCGGACCACAAATCCACGCCTCCAGTCCCCTGAAGCCACTGCATTACTTGTGGGGTGCTAGTAGGACTTCCAGGTATACTGCGGTCTGGGCGCTGCTGGTAAAAACCGACAGGCCGGTGTGGGCGCGGCCCATTGCAGGCGGCGGTGAGTAACTGGCGGGGCTCGACCCTCTTTCGGACACCTCACAACCACCTGCGACAACATGGCAAGCGGCCGCAGTGGTCGCAACGTGGTGCAATTGAAACTAAATAAATTTGCGTGGCAGAAGGGCCAGGATGGGGAACACGCCAACCCAAACCGCACGGGGAGCAAACAGATCCCACGTTGCAGGACATTTTACTTCACTTGAAACCTGCATTGATACGGTCGCCACGGAGGTTTCTTTGATCCGTGCTGACTTGAGGAAGATGTCTGATCGCTTTAGCTCCGTCGAAAGTACAACCAAGGAACTGGTGAATGATACGGAGCTTCTCAAGCGTCATGTAACCGAACTTCAAACTAATCAGGAGGCACTCACACTACAGCTGGACGACTACGAAGGCCGCATGAGGCGCAATAATATACGAATTTTAGGGGTGCCGGAAAGGGCAGAGGGTCAGGCCGCTGACCTCTTTGTCGAGGAATTGATCCTCCAGCAGCTTCAGCCAAGGGGCCTTTCCAAATGCTTTTCGATTGAACGAGCGCATCGTGTACCTGGGGGCAGACCGAAGCCTGGAGCGCCTCCCCAACCTCTCCTCGCAAGAGTTTTTAATTTTCGAGATAGAGATGCCATTCTCCAGACGGCGAGGTCAGACCCTCCGTTGACGATCGACAATAGCAAAGTCACATTTTTCCCGAATTTCACCTTGAGGGTCCAGAAACAGCGGCGTAGCTTCCTGGACGTGAAGCGGGCGCTAAGGGGCCAAGAAATTAAATACGCCATGTTGTTTCCGGTGAAGTTGCGATTCGAGTCAGAGGTTAAACTGTTTTTTCACCAAGTCTGAGGACGCTTGGGACTGGCTCGAAGGTTGGCGAACTGTGGGTAAGCGTCCCCACAAACCTGAGGGAGACGCCGGTAATGCTAGCAACCGACGCCAGCGGCAGGGGTCCCCACCCGACAGTGACTTGGTGAGACAGAGCCCTAAGGGATGAAGGTTGAAGTTCGGCAAGTATAAGTGACTGCCCCCTGAATCATATGACTTCCTGAGCATGTATCTGGAAGTGGCTTCCAATTGTGACGTGCCTCACCTTTTACATGGGTTCCAATAGACCAGAGTGCATGCTGACCCAATTCCGTTAGGTTCTTAGTTTACAGGGTGCACGGTAACCCTATCTTTTGATTATTGCGACATTTTCTTTCTGGTGTTTAAATGCCGTGGTATGGGATTATAGGCCGGGGCTGTTCCTAGCTCTTTGAACCGCTGCCCCAGGGAGTGGGGTTGTTCACGTTCCCGACACTGTTGAGGGAGGTCGACAGGCACTCTGCAAGTTGGGGGTGGCGGGTGGTTTCGTACCCGTTGTGCAGGGAGGCAGGGGGGGGGGTGGGTGTTGAGTTCTGGGGGAGGGGAGGTTTGTTGTCTTTGGGGTTTTGTTTATAGTACTTCTGCAATGCTATTCTTTGTTTTCCCTTTCAGCAATGGGTCCGATCGTCCTATGCACCTACTCCCTCTTTTTGTGACATACTATGCTCAGCGCCAGAATACAGTGGTATCACAATGGGGAACACTGGGGATACTTAGGGTTCAACACACACGTCCACTCGTGGGGGCTATTGGAACCCGATCCGTCTCATTGCCGCGTGGCAGGCTCCCCCGCTTCCGCTGTCCCGATGACACAATCTTGATCCTATCCCCCCCGAGTCCCGCCTGTTTGTCGTCCGGGCCTATCACCCACATGGCTTCACACTCCGTTCTTAAACTCCTCACGTGGAATGTCAATGGCCTGGGTGACAAGATCAAGCGGGGAATAGTGCTGCAATACCTGAAGCGACAGGCGCCGGATATTGTCCTACTCCAGGAGACACACTTAGTCGGGAATTCCTGTGGGGGCACTGAATAGGTGGGGGTATCGACTGGCCGCTCATTCGGGGTTTACCTCGGGTTCGCGAGGGGCGGGGGTACTTCTCCGCAGGGGCTGTCCATATATGATCCACAGGACTTGGACGGATGAGCAGGGTAGATATGTAGCACTGTCTGGTTCCTGGGAGGGGCAGATCCTCAACGTCATATCCATATACGTCCCCCCTGGGTTACAGCGTCCCACGTTGCGAGACATAGGAGCGCTCATACTTGACTTGCCGTTGGGCTTATTGGTACTGGGGGGAGATTTCAATTTGGCAGTGGACGGCTCTAGGGATCGCCTCCCGCCCCGTAGGGACGCCCTGGGGGGATCCCAACTGACTGAGTTTTCATCTGCCATGGGCTTGGTGGATATCTGGAGATGGCTTAATCCGAACACCATACAATTTACGTTTCAATCTGGGGCCCACAACAGTCAATCCCGAATTGACCACATGTTCACATGGGAAACGGCCTTAATAACGAAATTGTAACAACGAGTGGGCTTAACAACGAATCCTAAACAATTACCTGCACCTAAACCACGACCTCCTAAACCACTACTGGACCTGAACCACGACCTCCTAAACCAATAATTATATATATATTTTTTTATGTTTTCGCTTACTGTTTTCAATTTTGTAAAAAGGTTAAAGATATTATTTTTATTAAATTGATTTGTACATTTCCTTAATATATTTTATGTTTTCGTTATAATACTTTGTTTTAATTTACCTTGTGAGGCCAGTAGATGGCACTGTAGGTTTGTTTTTCAATGATGCAATGATGACCTGTGCTCGATGCGAATGTTCTATGTGGGTGGTTGGCCGTTTTTTATATGTTTTATTCGAGTCAATTCTTATTGAAAATTAAAATATGTTCTGGAATCCTATTACTTTAAAATTTTATTTTCTGTGAGAACTTGTTTTTTAATAATCGCTTTAAATAGTGCATTTTAAGTAATTTTTACCTTTGTCATACAGCCATTTTAATAAGCATTCAAGTGTGTCAATACTGTAAAACAGATGATGGACCTATATTTCACAGTTTTCTACCGTCCATTACAGTCTTTTTGTAAGATCGTCTGTATTTTAAATAAACGATTTGATTGCTAATTTCAAGATTATTTACTAAAAATACTTTTCATTAGAAGTGTTGTTTAATTTAATTACATTTTTTTTCGTATTTCAATCGTGCATTGTTTTGAAAGTAGTGGTAGATTCCAACAATATGGCAATAGATTAATTTTCGTGGTTCAAGTAAGTCGTGGTTGAATACATAGTGGTTAGGATTTTTTCGTTGTTTAGCCTTCGTGGTTTAGGCACTCATAAAAGTGGTAGTTGTTTAATCATACATTGAGCTCACACACGCCCAAGATATCCACGTTTTTTCTGAGTCCCGGTGCCTCGCGAGGGGAATCTCTGACCACTCCACCATTCTCACGACTTTAACATTGGGGCAGACCAAGCACTGTATCACCCTCTCTATCAATCCTTGGGCGCTTAAAAGTTCCACACATCAGGGAAGCACTGTTCAAAGACACTGACTACTATTTCACAGAAAATGTGGGGTCGGTCACTTCCGCCTGTGTATTGTGGGGGGCGTTTGGTGCAGTTATTAAGGGCCGAGCCGTATCGCTAATGGTGGGGCGTAGGAGGGAACTTGCCAAACGTGTAGTGGAATTGGAGGAGGACATCCTGGTTAAAGAAAAAGCCCTGGCGTCTGCTCCTGACCCGGACGCACAGCATGCATTAAATATGGTGCGCCTGGACTATCGGCAGCTACTGACGGAAGCTGCCACGGCACGCTATCTTGCCACCCGTCACAAGATTTCTGAACATGGCGAGCGAACGGGTAAACTCCTGGCCTGGCTAGAAAAAAGAGAGCAGGCATCCCGATGGGATCACTATCACTGGTGCTGACGGTGTGCTCCGCACTGATCCTCAACAGATCGCCGAAACGTTCACCACTTACTTCTCATCGGTATATATTTCTGCTGAGACGTCCCAGGCCCCCATGGCTGCGGACCTCTTGTCCACTATTAAAGTGGCTCGTCTGTCCACACCTGATGGAGACTGAAATTCAAAAAGCAATTCAGGACGTACGTTCAGGTAAAGCTATGGGATCCAATGGGCTCCCAATTGAACTCTTCAAACCAATGGCGTCCAAGCTCTCTCCCCATTTATTGAGCATGTATACCGAAAGCTTTGATCTGGGCATCCTTCCAACCGATGTTAGGACAGCCTCAATTGTGGTTATACACAAGCCAGGCAAGCCGGCGGAGGATTGTAAATCTTATCGCCCTATTTCCCTCCTCTCCGTTGAGGCGAAAATACTAGCAAAACTATTGGCCAACAGACTTATCCCCTATATTACCGAGCTGGTACATCCGGCTCAATCCGGGTTTATGCCAGGAAGGAACATGGCCATGAACCTGCGGAGGTTGAATGGGGTCCTTGGCAGAATAGGAACGATAAGGAAGGATGCGATCCTGCTGTCATTGGACACCACTATGGCGTTTGATACCATAGAGTGGGATTTCCTCTTCGCGGTACTGGCTCGGATGGGCTTCGGACCCAACTTTATCAAGTGGATCCAGCTACTTTATTCCCAACCGACTGCGCAGGTAACAGTCAACAATCACGTCTCTAGAAATTTCCCATTGCAGAGGGGCACGAGACAGGGGTGCCCCTTGTCGCCCCTACTCTTTGCCCTTGTATTGGAGCCACTGACTGTTTGGATCAGGGGCGACCCGGGGATAAGGGGGCTTAAATGGACAGAGGATCATGAGGATCGCATTTCACTTTATGCGGATGACATCCTCCTCTATTTGGCCTCACCCTCGTGTCCCTACGTCGGGTTCTCCACATATTTCATATATTTGGTGCCCACTCGGGGTATACGATTAATTGGACTAAGTCCCAATTATACGTGTTGTGGGGGGAACCGCCACATAGCCCCAGGGGCTATGACATACCTGTGGCATTACGGGGCTTCAAGTACCTCGGCATTTTCATTACCCCAGATCCGACTTTATTTTATGAATCCAATCTGCTAGGGCCCTTGACCTGTCTGAGATCAGACGCTAAACATTGGCGAACTCTCCCACTGACCCTTCCCGGGCGGACAGCGCTTTTCAAGATGCTAGCGCTACCGCGCTTCCTATACGCACTGCAGAATACCCCCAATGTGATCTCCGATGCATATTTCACCAGTATTGACAGCGTAGAGCGAGGACTGCTATGGGAGGGGCGGGCGCCCCATATAGCCATGAACAAACTTACAATGGGATGGTACGATGGAGGTATTTCCTTACCCGATATGCGGCTCTATTACCAAGCATCACAACTGATTGCGGTTAATAGGTGGGTTCATGGGGAGTACGATGATCCAAACTTTTGCACGGACCGCTGGCTTTTGGGACGGGGAGGATACAATAGAGCACTCTACACTAACCCCCGTAAGCTTCACCTCACGGGGCCCACCGCACGCACAGTGGAGGTCTGGCATGGAATCACTAAGAAATGGGGTTGGCACAATCGACTTGCAAAAGTTACGCCAATCAGGGAACCGGATATGTTGGGTCAGCTTAGTAAGTGTCCTGGCTTTGACAGGTGGGATATGATAGGCCTTTCAACGGTGGGAGACATGGGGGTTAGAGGGAGGCTGGCCACGTTTGCCGACCTACAAACCAAATATCAATTGGCACCCACTGAGACATTCAGATACCTCCAGATTAGACATGCAGTCACGGCTGCCATGCCCAAGGAGCTCCCTCTGCCTGACTCCTCTCCACTGGAGGATAGATTGATACTTGATCCAATGCCCACAAAAGCTATATCCCTTACCTATAAAAAACTGCTAAATAATCGACCTGATCCTATGCTACGTCTGCGGCAGGGGTGGGAGTCGGACCTGGGGAGCATTGATGACGAGGACTGGCGTGACGTTCTGGCTTCTCCTCGAGAAGTGGCTATCCCAATGAGACTGCGCCTAGTCCAACTGAAAATTCTCCACCGTGTGTACTTTGATGCAAAGCTCCTGTTTAAGCTGGGCAGGAGGCCTGATTCCTTATGCCTTCGAAAGTGTAACCAGTCGGGTACCTTCTTCCATATCCTATGGGAATGCCCAATAGTGGGACAATACTGGGATAAGGTCACAAAACGGATGGAGAGAGCGGGCGGCAAGACTTTGAAGGCCTCCCCCCAGCTATGCCTCCTTAACATATGGGAGGCCACAGACCTCACACAAATTGAGCAAACATGGGCCTCACTGGGGTGGGCCATTGCAAAACGCAACATTGCGCAGAGATGGGGGGTGGGGACTGCCCCGGGTCTGCGAGATTGGGCTATCGACATGGATATGGCAATGATTGCCGAAAAGGATGTGTTCAAACATAGAGGGTGCCCCAAAAAATGGGACCATAAGTGGGGGAAGTGGAATAAATACAGAGGCGATATATGTTGGTCTCCTTCAATTGAACTGCAACGTGAAAGGCACTTATTGTTGGATGAACCCTGAAGTGATGCTGCGATCTTGCCCTAAAACATGTAACTACCGATTCGACAGTGAGATGCCACTTGATATGTGCGTTGTTTGTATGCCTCTATCCCTTAATGCTGGATGTCTGTTGCACTGGCTTGACACTGTCATTCTGGCTTCTCTTTGGGAAGTGCATATTGCTTATCGATTGATTTCTGTATTGCAATATGTGTCGTTTTATTGCGGACCCAATTGCTGTTTTATCATTGCCTTGTACCTTATTTTTCTTTTCCTAATAAAAACTGTTTACAAAAAAAAAAAAATAAGGGAAAAAAATGCCTCATGGCTATAAAAGATATGCACAATGACTGTGGGGGGAAGGAGGTGTTAATATCGCACTGGTGTGCTGCAGAAGTCAAACACTTTGGGATCAACAAAGGTAAACTGAAGTCCCCATGAGGGATATTAAAAAGAAATAGATCTTAAAATGCCCAGAAGGCATACAGAGGATGGTCCCCACAGAACAAGGAACAAGGCAACAGTGCAGCCGCACAACGCAAGCAAAGTACCCACAATAGAATAAGTACTCTGGTAGAAACACTGGCAAAAAACCCATAAGAACAGGTGTACGTCACGTTACAAAATAATATACGTCTCAGATAACTGGAAAGTTAACCTGTCACAAACAGAATAAAAGTACCTGCAGCAAGCAGAAATACCTCACTGGGTATCACCCTGAAAAGGGAAGTTTGGAAAAAAAAGCCGAAGGGCATCAGCCTGTGAATGGCTCACATCTAAATAAAAAAGGGAGCTTTCCCCGAACAAACCTACCACAAGAGTATTATAGAAGCAGGCAGAGTTAAGAATCTGCTCCTTCCCGACTATCTCTGAACCTCGGCAAAGCAGAGTCAGCATGCTTGTCGAATAGACAGGCGCCATCAATAGGCATATAAATCAAGGTGGCCTGAACAGCCTCTGAAAATCCAGTGGTGCGCAACCAGGCACGCCGATCTAGTGCTACTAAGGCCATACCCCGACCTATGGAATCACTGGTGTCCATACCACAGCGAATAATTTTGTACATACATATTATGCGGGAGATGTAGCTGGTGAATACTCCTGCATAATTTATGAGTACATTGTAGGCCTGTGTTCTGGAACGACCTTGCAGTGTTCTAACCACAGACTAGATAACGTTCATCCCTCAGAGCTCGTTGTGTACTGTAAGGAGCTAATGTAGGTGAAAGATCATGCCTATATTAGGAGCCATGACTATAATAGGGCATATACGAGTATGACCATAATAGGGCATATACGAGTATTTCTACATTATGGCATATATGATCGGATTTACATTAGGGCCTATATACGAAACATATCACCCACTCCACTTCCGAATTGGATGACAATGACCATATTAAAAATCTGGACAATTTAAAAATATTCACTTAAAACGATTAAAACATGGATTTTAAAAAGACTTTTTAAAACAAAATGTTGTAAAAATGTTAAAAACTATTTTCTAATTACCACTTGAAAAAGTCGAAGTATGTCCCATCTACAAAGTTGCATCACTATAAGCTGAAGAAGGCCATGCTTTTCCAAGCGAAAGTGTCAATTTAGGAAAATGTTCCAAATTTTGTTCGTTTATTTATGAAACGAAGTGGAGAAGCCGAATTCTCTCTCAGGACGCGATGAGCCAATTCAAGATTAAGTGTCCTGGCTGGGAGATACAGCATTATCGGTGTTAGCTACTGCAGACGACAAATCCAACGCTTCACAAAGAACGTCAATCGCACATAGATGGAATTCGGCACTGCCAACAGTCGTTGCTGCGGCAGCTTGTGCGGCAGTTGTTACTTCGGTGCCTGTGGAGGAGCCACCTAACCCAGCAGGAGCAAACGGCACCTGTGGATTCTCAAGGAATGCATTCATCAGAATTGGAAGACGCTGGGGACAACGCAGAGCATGGGCCTTTAGGGGGTCCAGCATAGCATCTAGGTCCAGCGGCGTATCCGATGGAAACGTTAGACAGACATCCAACATGCATTCTTCTCCGCAGAACAGGCATCGAAGCATAGGTAAGATGCAGTCCACCCAGACTGGTCTGAATGATAGAAACCAAGAGGCGTTCAGTTCTCTTAGGCAAGGTATGCCCAGAAGCTGCACCATGCGTTCACGATATTTCCGTTCCATGAGCGTGTTCGCCATTTTCTCGGAAATGGGGCCGTCCATTGCGTAGCAGTAATATTACAATCAGGACTCCTGCAATTAGGAACAGGATAAGCGGGAGACCTCCAAAGACGCTTCTCAATACGGAGTGTATGAAATTTGGGATTACTCCGAGGACTGTCTGAAAGGTGCTTAATAGTCCTGACCCTATGGTCTTAAATAGGTGTACAATACCGCTCGTATCAGACATGTTAAAGATACGACCCACCATTTCTGCTAAATGAAAGGGGCAGTTTGTATGTATAAGCGCTTGTATCTCAGTCGAGGTCCTTGCAACTTGAAGTTCAAAGATTTCTCGAGTGGAGGTTAAGGGCACGGGTTGCTGTAAAAGCATGGCTTTCAGTCTGCTCAAAGTATCAAATTGTATAAAGGAAACATTCAACGAAGGCCATAATGGCGCCTCCCTGACTGTGTTCAGTGGTGGAAACAATACTTGCATACAGCAAGTAACCCTGGAGTTTACAGTGACAAGATAGGCGATGCCCGGAAGCATCCCACAGCAACCTTGATCATTTAGCATTAAGTAACTCCCATTCGAGAACAGCTGGAAAACCGGCGTGATCATGGCCGCTGGGGTCCCTGACATGTGACAAGATAAGTTCGCTACCGAACCACTACATGCTCCATGTAGAGAAATATCCTGACACATGAGAGAACCACTTAAAGCATTCTTGCAGTTTGTACCACTCAGATACACTTCTCGATCCCCATTCCGGCATCAATATCTATATGGTAACTCCCAAGTTTCCTTGATGTAACCCTTACCCATTTTTTCATATTTGCCTGCCTACCTCTGCTCAAGGCAATATTGAAACTGAAACGTAGTGACCGGCAGAGTGATTTGGCCATGAATTAGTCATTCTGTTGATGGTGATTCGGCTACAGTGAATGGTAACCTTTCCAGTTTCTCAATACGCAGCATTGTATATTTGGCTCCCCTCTGTGCCATTTCTGTCTATCAGTCAGATTGTATTCTGAAAACAGAGACGTGGTGTTTATAAAACGCCAGGGCATGTAGCCTGCACGCAAAGATTGCAGCGTCCAGCTTAACATCATAATAGAACGTAGCTGAGATTGCCCGTGTTGTAACAAGGCCAGATCTTGTTCTAATATGTCGATTGCCGAAGACACAATGTTGCCCAAGGAGTAAATCCTGGAGGTCAAAGTTGTTAACCCATTATCCACTACAGCTAATGCCTTCTCTAAGTTAATACAGTCTATTTCCCGTATTCTTTCTGCAGCCTCCTGTTGGGATATTTTCCAGTTTTCATCATAATAGGCATAAAGGCCAGCATATATGAAACGTTTCTGATGTCTTTTCCTTGGGCCTTGTAAAAAAAAATCCCTAAGGTCTACATCAGGTGTGAGTAAGGTCAAATGATGTATCACTTCTGTGAGTGTTGAGGTTTCTAGCCAATCAAGGCACAACTTCCCAACACTATAGGATGTCACTACCCCTGGGTGTTGTCTCTGTACATAGCGAGGATCTGGCCTATGGATACTAAATCCCTCGGGTGTTCCTAGGAATCTCTGTTGACAAGTGTTCGAGTCAATGGGCCAAATCAGCCGTTCTGTCCAATTGGGATCTGACCTGTTGTACTGGAGAATGTCATCTAATCTTACCCCATGTGTAGTTGAATTCTGCCCCCCACCCATCTGTGATGGTGTTGGAAACCCCGGTGTGTTCATTTCCTTGTTCTTGGCTAGTCCAAGACAGGATGTCTGTTGCACAGTTTCATTCAGAAATATTATCTGCTGTGGAATGAGGCATGCTCTAAAAAGTGCTTCTGTTCCCTGGACTTGCCAGTCCCTAGAACCCCAGATTGATTTTGAATCTATAGTGTCCTTCCATAGGTCGAAACCTTGTGTAGACAACTGGGCCATAAAGGAAGCAGAGTAAATCTGTTTGGTGTTAGTCAACATAATTTTCTGTGTTGATGTTGTTGCCACTTTGTAATAAAATGACTTTGGGTCAGATGTGTTGAACCCTGAAAAGTATGTGAATTTCTGTGCAAAAGTTTGCGAACTACCTTTTGGAGGAGTTGGGCAGAGTTCCCACTGGTGGTATTCAAATACATTTCTAGGTGTTATAGATTTGTGCAAGAAATGATGACCATAACATTGGTAACAGTACAATGTATCATAGTCTGAAGTACCTTCTAACATTTCATTGTTCGGAAATGCTGCAGTTTTTTCTAAATCAGACATTAAATTGTTTACAGTTTCAGTGTCCCAATCATCAGAAAATGTACTGGAGGTAATGATATCACTTAAAGAAATTTTAAATACATGTTTAAGCTTTAAAAGTTCAGTCGGACCGAATACATCATAATCAATCTTGTCCCATACTATACCGTCCGGTATAGGAACTGCTGTGATGTTCACTGACGACAAGTCTCTTGGTTCACGATGTGAAGACTGGTGTGGTTTTAAAATAAAATTGACTCTTTGGGCTGTAGAGCTTTGCTGGCGGTATCGTCCATTAATAAGCATACTAAAAGTTATTATTAAACCTAGCCAGAAAAGAAAAAATCCCAGTGATATACCATAGTTCAATCCAAGGTGACACCAGGTAAGTCTTTCTAAAAAAGTTCAAAAAGTCATTGAGTTTCTGTTTGAGTGATTTTTTGGCTGGCGTCGTTTCAGGCTCACTTGGGTCCAGTGAAAACTTATCAAAGTTCATGAAATAGCCAGAAGCAGTTCGATCAATTGTTGGAATTGCATCGGGATTTGTTGAAATCGGATTTTGCTCTTGACGAGGCACGTTGACGAAAATGTCTGTAGTCGGTCTGATTGCAACTTGGTTGTTAAGTTGATTTTCTTCTTGTTGAAGTGGAACGAGTTCCATAGCATTGTTGCTTAGTCCTTCATTCCGTACAGGTGGCTCTTCAAACGTGATGAGTCTTTCTGTTTGAACTTCTTGGCTTGTAGCGAGAGGAGGCCGTCTGCTACTGTGGAGTCCATAAGGCCTACTGTTTAGTATCAGCCACATAGTGTGGTTTGATTAAGTCGATTGAGACAAATCTTTTCTCCTTTTTCCCGGCAAGAGGTGGCAGAAGTACAGTTCTTGTGCCTTGGATTGCTAGGACCGGTACAGGCTTTCTGTAGGATGGCCCAAATTCTTTCTTGTCTGCAATCTTTTCTCTGATCAGATCCCCGACTTTTGGGATCCAGACATGTCTTGCCGTTACTGCCTTGACTTCCTCAGTGGCGGCCTGTTTCTGGCGCACGTTACTTTGTTGTGTCCTGGATTCATTTAGATCCTGTAAAACAGCCAAACGATCATGGATATCAAATGGTTTTTCATCCGCCACTGTGCCTTCACAATCAAGATCAGGTACCCACATTCTTGCCCCAAATAGGACCTCGTAAGGAGTGACAGCCCCTAGAGAGCTTCTTGGCTGATTGTTTTCTTTTTTTTCTTTTCTTTTTATTGGCATTTCAAAATAAATGCAATATACATATAATACAACAACAAACAGGCTTGGTGCACAAATTGAAGTGTACGACAGTTCTATACACACATATCTATCCTATGACGGTATGTGCCTGTCACAGCAATGTATCTACACATTCACAGGAACAATATTCATGTCGCAGAGAACATTCAGAGGTAGTTAGACCTAAACATGACAGCAAGTACCAGGTTACACCTTTCAGTGCCCAACCTATATACAAATTACATCTCCACATCATATTAATTATATATCCACAGTTTGGGCAGTGTTTAACACAGCATCACCGTTACCGCTCGTGCGTTCCCGAACCCAGGTAATAAACGGCTACCAGATCTCACGGGGTCTAGAAGTAGGCGGCATCAGTTCCCAGAAAGTGGCCAACTGGACCTGACTGTAGGCTACCTCTCTAATCCAGTCTGTAAGCTGAGGTTTCCTCTTACCCCCCCCCCCCCAGCACATCGCAATTTGACGCTTAGCGAAGAGCAACAATAATGCATGTAATTTACGTTTTCGGGGATGTGTATCCTTGACATATCCTAACAGTCCCAATAGTGGGGATGGGGACAGTTTGAGGCACAGGATCTGATTGATAGCCATAAAAATCTGGGACCAATATTCAGCGAGCGCAGAACACTCCCATGCCATGCGAAGGAAAGAGGCCAGAGTCAACCCACATCTCCAGCATCTGTCATCATCGCGCAATCCCATTGTATGTAAACTTACTGGTGTTCTGTAAAACCTATGAAGAAACTTGAAATGAATCAAACGAAGTCTGTAGTTTGGGGATAACTCCGTTAACTGAGTGCAACAGTATGTCCAGTGAGCCTCAGTCAAGGGAGTCACGAGCTCCGCGCTCCACTGCAGCCAAGCGCTAGGTCGCGTCACAGGGGCATCCATTTGCATACTTGTGTAAAGTCTGGTTATAAGCCTACGTGGTGAGGGCGAATGTAGTAAATTCTCCAGGGCTAATAGGGGGGGCGGTGAGGCTGGAAATTCAGTGTGCAATCTGCGACAGGCAGCTCGCAATTTGTGATATAAAAACAGCTCTCCAAACGGAACCCTCTTCCCCTCCTCCGCCACCGGGGGGGTCCCTAAAAGTGTCTGCCGGGTAGAGATCCGCAAACGTATGAAGTGACATTTTCCGCGCTACCGTCTTGCTGATTTAGTCTTTGATGTTGGGTAACATTGGATTTTGCGCCAAGGGAATAGATGGGGCATATAAAATCTTGGCTCCCGCCCGTCTCCGTAAACCATCCTACGCCCATTTTAAAGTTTCAGGAGTGTCAATACCGTCTGTGGGGCATCGATATTTCTGATACACCGCCACCTGCAGAGGAACCGGTGCTACCGTATCTTTTCAACAGCCACGTGTGGCTGAAAGGGCGTTGGGTGGACCCAATAGTGCAGAAATTGTGCCTGTGCGCAGAGTGCATATAATTTCATATCTGGGGCTCCCAGGCCTCCCTGGTGTAGCGGAAGTGACAATAGCTCCCACGATACACGAGCCTGTCCGCCCGCCCACACCAGGGAAATTAACAGTGAACGCAAAGTACTAAAAAACGGCTGTGTAAGTATGATTGGGAGATTAACGAATAGATACAAAAATTTAGGCAGCACAACCATCTTTGCCAGTGCGATCTTTCCTGCCAGCGACAATGGAAGTTTAGCCCATAAAGCAACCTTCTCTTCCAGCCAAGTAATTGCCCTACCATAGTTCAGATTCCATATTTCCTGTAAATTTCGGCTAATCCAAATACCCAAATACTTCACTTTTTCATCCTCCCATTTTAACGGGAACTCAGAAGTCAACGCTTTGGTGTTGTCTGTTAATGGGAAAATTACTGATTTAGCCCAGTTTATAGAAATACCAGCCAGCCCACCAAACTTGATGAACTCTCTTAAGACCGCGTCTAAGTTCTGGCGGGGTTCAGAATATATAAGGTGATATCATCGGCATACAGTGACATCAGGAGGCTCCTAGAGCTGAACCCTATCCCTTTATCCGCATGATGTTGTCGGATGCGTGCAGCCAGCGGCTCCATCGCAATGGCAAACAGCAGGGGAGACAGAGGGCACCCCTGCCTCGTACCCCGCGTAATCGGAAACGGATCAGATAAGAGACCATTCGCTCGTATCCTAGCTGTCGGCTCGGTATATAATAATCTGGTCCATTTAATAAAAAGGGGGCCAAACCCCATCCTCTCTAAAATACGAAAGATATAGGGCCATTCAAGCGAGTCGAAGGCTTTGGTCGCGTCCAAGAACACGGCCGCCGCCTGCACATCCAGATGCAAGTAATGGAGGACCGAAAAGACCGTCCTAATGTTATGGGAGGTAGACCTCCCGGGTATAAAACCCGATTGGTCTGGACGGGCTATGATGGGGAGCATAGGTTGCAGCCGGTTCGCTATTAATTTCGCTAGAATTTTAACATCCACATTAATGAGCGACAGAGGGCGATAGGAATCTAATGCGGTATCTGGTTTCTCCGGTTTTAGCAGGGTGACAATTATCGCTTCCCTCATCGTCGGGGGCAGGATACCAGTTTCATGTGCTTCCTCGTAAACCGCTAGGAGCCTGGGCGCAAGTTCCTCTACGTAGGTTTTATAAAAAGCAGTCATTAACCCATCCGACCAAGGGGCTTTATCCAAAGGCAAGCTTTTAAACACAGTAGCTACATCATCCACCTTAAACGGTAAGTGCATGTACTCCCTGTGCCAGTTATTAAACCAAACCAGTTCCAGGGAATCTAAGAACGTTTGCATGCCTTCTGGGCATGCAGTTTGTGTAGCTGTGTATAGGTTAGCGTAAAAGGAGGAGAACTCATTGAGTACAGCCACTGGACCTCTAACAGTACCACCACGCTCAACGACCAATTCGGGAATGTAAGCAGTAGACCGCGTAGTGCGGATCATGCCAGCAAGTGTCCGTCCGGGTCTGTCGCCCTCTCCATATCTACGCGCGTCCGCATACTTCCCAAGAAATTTCACCTCTCTCTGTGCCTCTTCGGCGTACTCTAATAATTTAGCCTTCAACAGCCAGGAGAGCAGGGTCATCTGCAGAATAAACACGTGCTTTAAGGTCTTTTATTTGAGCCTCAATGTTCATCAATGTTTGTCGAAGGGCCTTAAGTACCCCCGCCTGTCTAGAAATGCACTGCCCTCTGATGACCACCTTAAATACTTCCCACAAAGAGGCTTCAGTGTCGACAGTTCCAGTGTTGAGGGTGAAATAATCAGTTATATCCTTACGGATTTCCTCCTTAAATGTCTCATCTAACAACGCATGTGGGGGCAGTCTCCAGGAGAATGCTCTCCGCGTAGTGTCAGGGAGTGAAAGTGTCAATAAGCATGGGGAGTGATCTGATAACGTTCTGGGCAAATGTGTCACCTCCACCACCCAGCTCGCCACATCCCGCGTGGCAAGCCAGTAATCTAACCTCGACCAGGCTTTATGGTGTTCAGAGAAGCAGGTACCCTCTCTGGACGATGGGTTTCGTAAGCGCCAAATGTCGACCAGGTCCCCATCGTTGAGTAAGGCGTTTAAAACTTTGCCAGCCGCAGGATGGTGCGTCCGCGCCGTGCCCTGTCTATCCATGTCATCATTTAGGACGGCATTGAAGTCCCCCCCCCAACACCGTGATACAACCAGTCGCTTTAATTTTGGCCCATATATCGTGGAAGAAGCCGGGAGAGTCAGTATTGGGCCCATATATGGCTACTAAGGTTAAAAAAAAAACCTCCTAACGACCCCAACAGAATAATGTACCTCCCTTCAGGGTCCGTGTGCACTTCTCTCTCTTTCCAGTCAAGCCCACGTTTAACCAGCACCGCCACCCCTCGAGAATAATTGGAGTAGACCGATGTGTAGGCGAACCCCCACCTTTTGTGTTTGAGTTTTGGGGAAGGCTGAACATGTAAGTGGGTCTCCTATAACAGACATAAATCTATATTATGCCTCGTAAGGTATGCATGTACTAGCCTGGCTTTCCTACGGTCGTTTAATCCTCTTATGTTCCATGTCAAGCAGTTAATAGAAGTCTCGTGTTGCGCAAAAAGAGCATGCTCATATTGTTACTGCGTCTAGTGCATCGCACATTGATCTCACGTCTGAACATGTGTGTCATCCAATTGCATACCAATGCACCAGCCAAACAATAAACATCGCCTACCCCCCACCCCCCTCCCACACCAACCCCCCAATCAGGTTGAAGGTCCCCCCCAACAATGAAATACATAACAGAATCCTGGGAAAGCTCCCATGGGGACGTAGGAGGTCCGGCATACACCCCTACCATGGCAGGGTGGCCAAGATACTGCAAGGAGTCGAGTCTGCATCCTAACAAAGATGATTAATAGGCGGTGTCTCATTTAAGACAATCACCACTGCCCCCGGCCCCCTTACTGCAATCACATTCTAGAAACGGACATCGACGGAGGGCAAAATTTAACTATGCAAGACAACCCCAGGCCAAATCAGCATATATCAAACAATCTAAGCCAACATTCATTAAGTACGAACAACAATTTTGATCGGACCGAAAGGGTCGGAATCCTGTGCTAAAGCACAACATACGCTCCACCCCCCTCCAGGACCCCAATGGAATAGACACCCAGTGTTGCACGCTATATAAAGGAATATACTATAGTGTCTTCAATCAGTGTCACTTAGCTGGTGTTCGGTCGATTCCTCCAATCTTGGACTTTTCTTGGCATGCCTACCACCCACGTGTTTGGCGAATTTCATGGCGGATTTAGCATCCGTGAAGAAGTGGGAAGACCCATCATGAGACACCTTAAGTTTGGCAGGGTATAATAGCGAATATGGGATTTGCAGTTGTAGCAGGATCCGCTTTGCCGGCAAGAATTCGCGCCGCGCTGCCTGTACCGCTGGCGTAAAGTCCGGATAGAAGGAGACCTGGTTGCCCTGATGGGTTATTTTCCCCAATGCGCACGCCAGGCGGAGTATCACATCGCGGTCTTGATAATTCAGCAATCTCGCCAGGATGGGCCGGGGAGGCGCCCCCACCGGGGGTTTGGGACCTAAAGCGCGATGAGCACTCTCCACTGCAAACACCGGGGAGAGGTGTGCGGCAAACAGGTCCCACAACAATTCCGACACAAACACCTCCATTTTGGTAAAGGCTGTAGTTTCCGGAATCCCTGTGATACGCAGGTTGTTGCGGCAGGATCTCGCTTCCAAATCTTCATTTTTGGCACGTATGACACCCAATATCTTATCCATCTGGAGCAGTTGGTCTTTAGTTTCCACCTGAAACTCATGAAAATCGGATTGTTTATTTTCCAACACATCCAGTCTGTGTTCATGAACCCCTACTTGAGTTTTCACAGCGTCCATTTGGGTCGTCAATGTGTCCAATTTCGCGTCGATGGTGCAGAGGCTAGAGCGCATTTCAAGCATAAGGGTACGGAGATCTTCACCCTGGTCGCCCAACTGTCCCTCACTAGAGCCCCCTGCGGCGTTCTCTGGGTCCGATTCCGTAAGGCGTGTCGTCCTTCTCTGATCAAAGTTTATTTTAGGCTGTTTGGCATCTTGTTTGCCCATGATTCAGTCTCAGGGGGCTGCACCACCGCAGTGGAAAAATGGGTTTCGCGGCACCTACTCCGTGTATACTGCTCTTTCTCCAGCACGTGGTCTGCAGCGTTGTCCAGCCCCTCAGGCACCAGACGAGATATGGCGACTCTCAGTCAGCGTACCCCACGCGCCTTTCTCCTTCCCCTCAACATGGTTTAGTGAGGGGGCGACAGCAATTCCACGCCTCGTATTTAGCCACAGTTGTTGCGATACATTAAAGGTTGGAAACAAAGAAGGCGCAGGTCGTCTCCCCACCTCATCACTCTTCAGGGCAACAGCCAACACCACCGTCTAGTCGTAGAGGCAGCCACACAAACACGACACAGTGCGGACAGGAGTATCGGCTGTCCGGCCGAAGCACTCCCGCACTTAAAGCCCTTGGCACCCTAACGTGGCAATGGCGGCAGCCAACCAGCAACGGGCAGCGGTTACGAAAAATTGTAAAAGGGTGTCGCGTTCATCCAAACAGTATGCAAGCACACAATGGCGCCCTCATCTGCCATGTGGTCTCACCAGTCCAGCTGTCTCACTGTGCGCTATCAGAGCGAGGCGCCAAACCGCTGTGCCTCCCTCGATCGGTTCATCTGCCAGGGCAAGCGTGTCCCCCTTCTTTTGGCAGCACACCGCCGGTCGGCTCTCTCTGCCCTAAAATGGCGCCTCCAGGATGCGTGAGGCTTCACCCAGTTTGCCTTGTCTCAGCGTAGTTGTCCCCTCACCACGGCAGCACACAGGCCGCGAAGCTCGTCCTGCACTGTCGCCGGATGATGAAACCAGGGTCGCTGGGGCCGTAATTGAAGCCACCTAGGCCTTACCAGGAGCCACGGCCTCAAGTAGTCACAGCACCCGCTCCGCACCTCCGTCGGGTCCGCCCCCTCCTCCGCTCTCGGTGCTCCGGGGCCAGTAGCTCAGCGGTTCGGCAGCCCCAGCTTATAGAAAGCTCACCGCTCGTTGCCGCAGGTTTACCGCTTCCGAGGAAGCGAAAATAGCAGAGATCAAACTCCTCTTAATGGACGGATCAAAGCAGGATAATGTCTCGGCCGGCGGAGCTCGCTTACAGAGCGGCCATTCCGCAGCACGGCAGACCACGCCCCCTTCTTGGGTGATTGTTAATTGCTCGTTGGACCCCATATAGGTGATCGACCCATCTACCGCCCTTGCCTAATACCCTAGATGTTAAAGATTGCTTTAAGTCCCGGTTTTTCCTCTCCACAACAGAATTTCTCTCGGGATGGTACGGAGAGAAGTACCGCAATGCTACACCCATTCCTTCCATGGCCTCTTTGTAAGCCCGAGAGCTAAACGCCGGACCACGGTGAGAATGTAACGTGCCAACTGCGTATGTGCCGATAAAGACTCGCAAATCTTTTATAACAGTTCGAGCGTCCGCCGAGCGCTGAGGCCAAACCCATTGGAATCTAGAGCAGGAATCCACTGCAACCATGATATATTTCTTGGCCCCATCAGATTGTAAGGGTCCGCAGTGGTCCAAATATACACTTGCGAGAGGTTTGTCTGATTTTAGTAATGGTGTCTGCGCTGGGCGTGTTATGGTGGAGCCTTTCATCTGCTGGCAGATGTCGCACTTCAAGACAGTCTTTGGTCTGCTTTGTTAACCCTGGCCACCAGTAGCGCTGTTTCAGTAAAGAAATAGTCGCTGTAACGTCTGTATGTGCAGAACCCAAACCCTCGTGTGCTGCTAGAATTAAGCTTTGCCTATGATCCATATTTGGTATTACTCTATCCCCCACTCCAGGAATCTGAGCATATGGAACGTTTTGTGCATCTAACTTGTAGGAGTACTTTCTTTGAGAGAAATTTCTTTGGTACTGCTGTGCTGCCTTTGCGCAAAGCATTGACAGCTACCATAATCTCGCCGTTTATTCTCGTTTTTGAACGAGTGACTGCAGCTACGGCGGCTGTGCGTACAGCCCCCTTTGCGGCTTCATCAGTCAATGAATTCCCTTCCATGTGAACGCCATCACGATGATGACTCAGTGTATGTATCACGTGAGCCCTTGGTAGTTCGTTTCTCAACTCCACTACCTGTTCCCATAGCATTTTATGCTTGTGCCACCTTTTGCATCTTTGAACCCGTTTTGTTCCCAACGATGTAAATATTCATTGTACGACTGTACACAGTAAAAGGAATCACACACAATTAGTGTGGGGAATTCGTGTTCCGTATTTATAAGTGCCAGTATCAATGCTTTTAATTCTGCCAACTGAGCCGTGCAGTCTCCTAGAGATTGCGTTTTAGTGCTACTGGGATGGAACTTTCCATCGCGCATGCGACCTTTAACGATTGCACACGCCGCGCTGTAAGCTTACTTACTCCCTATGGCTGGTTGAGCAGATCCGTCAGTGTAAATAATGTATTCATACTGATCTAGAGGAAAAATCTCATTTGGTAGAGGATATTCTTGTTCGTATTGCAGAAATGCTTGTGTTTTTAAACTTGGATCAAATCTGTATTCAACATCCGTTGCAGTAAGAGAATTAGCCCATTGTATCCATCTGGGATGTAAGGCTTTCGCATTTGGAATGCTAGGTTTTGTAACAGCTTCTAAAGCTGGTACTGGGGTCACGACAATTATGCGTTTACCCTGAGCCAGAGCTCTTTCTCTTGCTACAGCGGTCTGCACTGCTGTCAGGATTTTTACTGTTGAAGTGAAACGCATTTCTGCGTTTGTGTACAGGTGTGATTTGTATGCGATTGGTACAGTTTCGCCTTCATTGAAAGTCAAATAAGTGTACCCGCATTGACCCGCTATTACTCGGATCACTAAGTTGCGTACGTTTACGCGTGCCTGTAAATGTTTTGAAGCCATCATGTCTTCCTGTAGGGAATGCAGGATATTTGTATGTTTCTGTGTCCATTGTCTGGCTGAAAAATCAGGTTTTATTGAGTCGTAGAAAGGTTTTACTCTTTCTGCGTAATCCAAAATGTATGTTCGACCAAAATTTAGGAATGCCAGAATTGGTTGTAAATTCTTTAATGATTTTGGAGGTTGGAGCAGCGCACACTTTTCTAAAAAGTTAGCTGCTAGGCTTTTTCCTTCACTTGACAGCTCATACCCTAAAAACAGGACATTGAGGTGGGCAATTTTTGATTTTTTGAAATTAAATTTACAGCCCTCAGAGGGGAATCCCATAATTATGGTGCTCACCCTGGTCAAGTGCCTCGGTAAGTCATCGTCCGTCAGATAAATATCATCCACATAGGACAATGCTTCTTCATCCAAATTTTGGAGTAACTCTGTTACCCTTGCTTAAAACAACCCCGGGCTATTCTTATACCCTTGGGGGAGTCGACAAAATTGCCGTTGAGACCCCAGCGCTGAGAATGCGGTCAGATACCTGCTTTCAGGTGCTATATTTTGGCATAAAAATCTATTTGAGATATCAAGTGTTGTTTTGTATTTTTGTCGCACAATGTTATTCATTAACGCGGCACTGTGTGCATTTTGAACAGCAAATGTCTTTGTGCAAGTGTTTAAATGTCTGTAATCTAAAACTAGATGATATGTGTTGTCAGGTTTGGCTACGGGGAACAAAGGATTGTTCATAGGTGAAGTGTAATTTTCTATCACCCCGTTATTCAAGTTGATCTAAGATCTCCCTGACTTGTTTTTTAGCTTCCTGCTTTATAGGGTATTGCCTTTGAGCATTTGGGGAAACTTTTAACGGGATCAAGTGGTGGGTTGAATCCTCATCCCAACCAGCATGATTTTTGTACAATGCTGGAGCTAGGGTAACCCCCCACTCCTGCGCATATGCATGTTTAAGATGTATGGGAACGAGGTCAGAAAATACTGGGAAAATTACCTTTTCTCCCTTTGGGCACTCCATGACGAATGCTGGCGGCCAGTCTTGCTCTGCTAATAGGAAGTCATATCCAGATGACAAATTTTCCCAAAATAGACCTTTAACTTTTCTGGGCTTGTCCCCCTCCATCCGGCGTGTTATCTCATGTAACTTATGTGGGACACTTACCCGAGTATCAGGTGTTTCCACCGTGATATACTCACTCAACTCCGCTGTCACCAGAAATTCCTTCAGGTTCTGGCGAGCTATCGTTACTTCTGCCGCGCTGTCTAGCATAGTCAGAGCCCATTCTCCGTTCAGAAGCTGTGTCCTCAGAATTCTGGGCATGTCTGATCTTGAGACCTGCTACCTTCTTCTTTTTGAACTGAGGTTTCTCTTTTTGTTGATCTTTTTTAGGTGCGTAGTCCGCAGAGCGTTGCGTGTCTCTGGACTTTGTACGCTCCTCATGTCTGTGTTCTGACCGTCCTTCCCTCTCGGAGTTTCTTGATGAACCCCGAAAGGAACGAGAGGAACGTGTATCAGTATCCTGATACCGGTCAGGTTTTTTAATATTATCCCTATTCCTGAGGTTATACCTCCTATCAGAGGGCTCCTGTTGAGGAGACCTGCCTCTGGATTGAGATCTGTTGTCTTTAGACTTTTGTTGTTTTTTATTTTCCCACTTCTTTTTAGAAGAAGTAGGTTTCTGCTTTGTAGTGTCCTTCTCAGGACTGCCCACCAGTTGTGGTTTTAATGCTTTCCCACCTAGACTGTCTCTGCCTAATTCTGCATATGCAGTTTCAATTATTTTGGGTAGTTCGTATTGTTGATCTACTGGGTCGAACTCCCTTAGGCGTTGGCGGATCGCCACTGAAGCCGCTTCCCCCTTAATGTTAGCTAGTATTATGGCTGATACCTGCTCGAAGTTGTTTAGTAACTTCATTCCTAAGTTTAGGGCAGGCTCTGCTCCGTACTCATTTTGTATCTATCTCAATACGTCAGGTACTACTGCTAATGAGGGGATACCATGTGTTCTGGTATATATGGCAGCAAAGACTGAACCCCAAGAGGTGCAATCCTCTACCTGTGGTGTGATCCCCATGGGCAAGCAGATTGTTAGAATTCTGTGTTTATCATAGGTGGTTGTATTCGGGAATACTGCCTCAAGCCGAGTTATTTTCTGAGCTATCCAGAATGGGATTTGTTCGCGTTTTGCGGGCATTTTGCCCATTAGCGCGTGTAATGTTTGTGGAGTAATTTTATTTCCTGTACCCTGAGCTGGAGTACTATTTGCTGCACCTGGTGCAGGTTGGATTGTTAAAGTCCTCATGACGAATTGTGTCAGGTTTCTGTAGATTTTAATTAAATCTCTGTGTTGCACGAGTAATTCTGGCTGTGGCATTGTTCCAATGTCAGGGTGCGGTGTGTAAGCCGCTAGTATTGGCCATGTGGCCCCGTCTCCTCCGAGCGGGCCTAATCTTACTCTTCCTCGTACGTGGGGTAGGGCGCCATTAAACCAGTAATGTTCCTGGTAAGTGAGTGGAATCTCCATGTCCTCAAACGGGGCATATTCATGTGGTGCATCTCCTCTCAAATAGTAGTGAAATGTATTTGTTATGGCATTTGCTGCTGGGAATGTAACCCATAAATAGAACACCTCTGTTTTGTTTGATTCGTGTGCCTCAATCACCAAAACTACCATGCCTCCCTTGGCTGGTAAGCCATTTTCTAATAGTCTTATGGTGATTGTCCTTTTGAATTTTGGTGCAATCTGTATTGCATCCTCAGGATCTTCTCCTCCTGTTAAGAAATTCAGGTCAACTCCCTCATCCCCTGCCTCGGAATGAGGCATGTTTAGAGGAAGAAGTGTTCACAGGGAACTAAGATGAGGTGTTATGCACAATTTAGGAACTAAATATCCTTCAAGCTTGATTAACCAACAGCCAATAAATAGTATTCTTGTACTACTCAGCTGTGGCAGAGTTTTTTGCCCACCCACTCCAGACGTCTCTGGGGTTTTGTGAGTAGGTTCTCTGAGAATAGCACGACTGAACTACTCAGATTCTACTGTTAAATAAGTACCCAACCAACGTTGGCGGCGCCATGTCGTGTAGTTCCTATAGTACCCCTGCAGGACCTGTGCGTTTGGATAACATAGACCGTGGGCTTGGTGGCAGACTGGCTCTGTGCACCCCCACCGCGTATGTTAGCCGGATTTGCATTAGCTAGCTCGCAGTGCCACTAGAATCTCCTCTTAATCGGGGAGAGATTAGTTTCTGGCAACCTTATATCATGACAACCCAAATTCCTCAGAATCGTGGAAACAATGTACTACCTTTCGCTCAGTCACTCGTGCTTACTTATTCGGTTTGTCTCAGAGAGTTACACAGAATAAACAGTCTGGGCGTTTCAATAAGTATTTATTGAACAGTTGTTATTCTAGTGTAAAATATATGTGCTGCAGCAATCAGCAGACAATAGCCGAGATATATTATCAGCAGTACGATCAAAGTGAAAGGATAGAACAGTTCTATCATATTGCAATAATCATGAATACATACATGAATATAAAAGGCACTATGAAAGTGTGCGTACTCCTACGATGCCTAACTAGATGTACCTGAGTGTACCTAGCATATGTATAGGTCTAAAAGCCTAAGAGCCAAGAATCCTTCTAGGATTTAGTCGAACCCCCATACCTGAATAGAGAGAGTGTGGGACCCCGTCCTGGTCTCGAGTTGGACACCCCGCAAGGGCTGTGTTAGACCGCTGTCAGCTGGAGCGACTGCATGCAGGAGCCTCAGCGTCTCTGGTCAGTGTGTCAGCATGGAAGTCTCGGTTCCCTCTCTCTTACCGTGGCAAGATGTGGTGTATTTATACCCCAAAGTGTCTTGTCCCTCAGTATGGTTTGTATTGGTCTTTGTTGGACATGAGGAAGACGTCAGGGGTGAACTTTGTACATACATATTATGCGGGAGATGTAGCTGGTGAATACTCCTCCATAATTTATGAGTACATTGTAGGCCTGTGTTCTGGAACGACCTTGCAGTGTTCTAACCACAGACTAGATAACGTTCATCCCTCAAAGCTCGTTGTGTACTGTAAGGAGCTAATGTAGGTGAAAGATCATGCCTATATTCAGAGCCATGACTATAATAGGGCATATAAGAGTATGACCATAATAGGGCATATAAGAGTATGACCATAATAGGGCATATACGAGTATTTCTACATTATGGCATATATGAACGGGTCTACATTAGGGCCTATATATGAAACATAACAGTTTGAGGAAATAGTCCAAAAAACAGCCTGAGGAACCGTTGATCGAATCCAGGTTTTAAGCGCTGAAAAGAAGAAACTGACATCAGCGCGTTAGGGGAGGGCTTATATGGACTTCGTCGACATCACATCCAGAGGATGACGTCGCTACGGAGTCACTTGACGCCCTCTACCGATGCGCAGAGGTACTGCTGTGAAAAAGTTCAGGATCCAGTCTGGCGCCTGGGGAAGATCCTAAAAAAAGGAATCTGCAGCTAGATGTCTATCAGCTATAACTTATACATAGTGTAGGATTCTAAAGAGAATAGACACTTTCAGCACACTTATGTGCTGAACTGATGTTACACTCAGCAGGAAACAAGCCACATGCAGAAGCTCAAATAGTGACTGAATCAGTCAGTTTTAAACCAGGTTGAGGTCTCAGGTGAGAGTAGGTCACATATAGGGTGCATTAGATCATTAGGTGTCATTTAATGACTTCATTGGTTCTGAAGGACTCTCCCCCAGGTCTTTTTCAACAGCCCAAAATTTCCACTCGATATAGTTGGATACCAAAAGAATGTCATGACATCACCCACCAACCAAGTGGATTGGTTGAGTTCTCTTGGCAAACCCTAGTGGCAAAACCCGCTTGTTTTTGCACTAAGCTCTTGTAGAAAGCTTCCAGACACACGCCAGGCCATTCAGGTTGCCTGAGGCGAAGAGCTGTGAAGGTTAATTCCGTAAGCACGGTATGCTCAAATTTAGCGCTATTGGGTAAGTACAGAGCACTTTTCCATGCTCCGTGTTAAAATGGCCCCTCGATAAGGGGGAGGTTGATATAAGCACTCCAAGTAGAATCAGCACATCCAAAAATCAAGCTTGTGCTGGTTAGAGCCATTAGAATGACATCTGGTCCTTTAAGCATTATTTTTGGGATCAGGAGTCCGAAAACAAGCTTATAGAAAAATTGTTTAGTTCAAAATCATGTCAATCCTCTGGGTCCTACGCCTCTGACCAAAGGGACAAACTAGTCACGTTGCCAAAAAAATTGAGTAACTTGGCATCCCATTAGCTGAAAGATGGATCCTGGGACATCCTGGATAAATGTTCAAATTGTACAAATGGAGATGTCTGCTCAAAATGTTTGACTGCTTCAACGTGGAAGATGTATGTCGTGCTTGATCGCCCAACGCCACAGCTCCACTAACAACTGAACAAGCTGCTGGGATATGTATCATCAACATTCTGGATAGACACATTGGAAGTAAGGCTTTAAGTGCAAGGAAAATAGTCTTATGCTTCAATGAGGGTGTATGTGAAGTGACATATCAGCTGTGTCTCACAAGGCACTGATAAAGTTCTCATGGGTGCGTTCCCCACTTGTTCTCCAGAGTTGGTAGTGACGAATTGCACCCCCTGCAGAAGGAAAGGGCAACCCACAGAGATTGGCACCTGGGCCCCACCATTACAAAGATGAAACCAAGGACAGAAGGACTGCAATAGGCAACCAATCCTTATGACCCACCTTGTAGACTGTAGAGAATGCATGTTGATCATGGCATAGGGGACCATCCCAGCACAGCTTAAAACCAAAGGCTTGTTGAACAACCAGGCAGAAACAATAGAAACTATCTGTCGTCTGAGAGAAAGGCCTTCACCAGAAAATGAGCCAAAGTCAGAATCTTTAACTTCTACACAGGGAAGAGCCGATTTTTCAACGTTCCAGAACAGGCAAAGTCCTGCTCCCATTTTCTTTATAAAGAAATTATGGGAGTAATATCCATGTCACCTTTCAGAAGGAAGCACCAGCTCAATTGATCCTAAAAGAAGGAACTGTTCGAAGCTCTGCAGTTCTTGGGATGCAGGTTCATGATGCTCTGGACAGGGTGGATAAGCAAGCTGTAGAGCATAACTGCTGAAAACCACTAAGAGGACAGAAGTGTTGGTGTTAATCTTGATCTAGTGGTGGTTGTTGAAAGAAAGACAGTCTTCGCTCTTGCCCCAAGCAGAGTAGACTACCCCCTGAGGAGGCGATCAACCTTAGGTTAAGTCAAAGCAAACACAAGGAGATGGACACAGCGCTGAAACTTTTCAGACACTCACCCCCAGTCACAGATCTGGGTTGGATCCATCATCGTTCTTTAACTCACTTCGCCACCCCAGTTCAGACCCAGCCATATGCAAATCAGTCTTGACCCTGTTCCTCATGGGAACAGTCCAGACATACGTAGGTCCCTTGCTCACTTTACCACTGGATTCAAGCTAGCCTGGCTGATATGGGGTGTTACCCCGAAACCGGTCCCAGGATGCTCGTTTCCGGTCCAGGGAAGACCTGGCTTGGCAGTTCGGGCTGGCAGGGGTGGCTGCTACCGGACACGGGTGGAGGGGCAGAGGGAGAATGGAGGGCCTGAAGGTCAGAATGAAAAAATTGAAAATAAAAAGCCCACTTACCTGGAACGGCTGGCCTGCCGCAGCCTCTCCTGCGTCCTCCATCAACTTCCTGCAGACTCCCGGCCAGCAAGAGGAAGCACCCGGCCCACAGGCTCCCCTGAGCCAATCACAACGTTGAGATGCAGCGTTGTGATTGGTCTGAGCGCCGTGGATCGGCGCTCAGACTGGAACAGGGAACCTATGCATGTTCCTGACCAGGCTGTGTAATGCAGCCTGGTAGGAACATGCAAAGTGCCCATGAACTGTTTGGGGCCGGCCAAACAGTTCATGCACACTTAGGGAGTGCACACCACTCCTCCTCTACTCTGGCCAACCCCGCCAGAGAGCCACTGACAGCTACAGGAAAAATAACATGAAAATAACAATAGTTATCATGTTATTTTTCCTTTTCTTCAGTGGGGCGACGATCCACCGCCTTAGCGGAGGAGCTCCCACTGCAGGCTGGACTGCTCCCATAAGGAACAGGGTCAAGACTGATTTGCATATGGCTGGGTCTGAACTGGGGTGGCGAAGTGAGCTAAAGAACGATGATGGATTCAACCCAGATCTGTGACTGAGGGCGAGTGTCTGAAAAGTTTCAGCGCTCCGTCCATCATCTCCTTGTGTTTGCTTAGGTTAAGTCATTCACACTTCTTGACATTAATTGAAGCTGTGGATGTACTTGTTCTTTCCCCTACATTCGCTTTGAATGTTGAGCGGAATCACAAGGTGGCACCTGCTAGACGAGCAACCGCCACCAATGACAGACCTTTGTGAGCCCAAGTCAGGATTTGCACTGTAGAGGCTGGAGGAACATCAAACTACTTCAAGACCCAACATGACACTGATATGATGACCTACAACAGGGTTTAGTGCACCTGTGGGTGGGTTCTGGGGTAACCTTTCAACAAGACCTCTGCATCCGTCTCATCTGAGAGGTGAACTCGGCCTGGGCTGGTGGCTCTGAAAGCTTCCACTTCTTCCTGTATCTCTTGTTTCATGAAAGGACAGTGGAGCCCCTCAAAATTAGGGACAAGGCTGTACTTGTGCCAGCCTGATGAACTCCTCCATGCCAACACACACCATCACTTGGGAAGCAGGGCTTAAGAGTTGGTGGGGGCTGGGGCGTAATGGGCAAGTTACTTATCTTCGGTAACGCCTTATCTGGTAGAGACATGAACTAGCTGCAGATTCCTTACTTTTGAATTTCCAGGCGTCAGGCTGGATCCGGAAGATTTTTCTTAGCAGTAACCCTGAGCAAAGGTAGGTGGCGTCGGTCGACTTCGCGTGACGTCGTCAGTATAACTGCCACTCTGGCGCGCTGTCAGGACTTTTCACGACTTTCCACGCCGGAAGTGCAAAGCCATGAAGTGACTGACCATGGTGTGTTAAAAAAAATTAACTGCTAGGGCCCTGAAGGGAAACATCCCTGACACCTAAAGCCAATTCCGCAGTGCGGGAACGATGGGTGGGTCAGTAAAGAATCTGCGGCTAGATTATGTCTCTACCAGATAAGGCGTTACCGAAGGCAAGTAACTTGTCCATCTGACAGACATCTAGCCGCAGATTCCTTTCCTATGAACAGAAACCCAAGCAATACCATCCCCGGAGGAGGGACTGCAGAACAGCTTAGACCAGAAAATCCTTTAAAACAGAGCAACCAAACAGGCCTTCTCTGTGAATCTGAGAATCCAGGCAAGTGTCTGGCAAACGTGTGCAGCGATGCCCACGTGGCAGCTTGGCAGATATCGGAGATGGGAACACCATGCTGGAGAGCCGTGGTAGCCGCTTTTGCCCTGGTGGAATGGGCACTAAGCCCTTCAGGGGGATTCTCCTTCACTAAGGCGAAACAGATTTTTATACAGAGGATAACCCATCGGGATATAGTCCTCTTCTGGACAGCACGTCCTTTCTTTGTACCCACGTATCCTATAACGAGTTGGTCATCCACCCAGAACTCTTTGGTTCAATTGAGGTAAAACAATAATGCTCTTTTTGGGTCCAGACGATGGAGGCGTTCCTCTTTCTTGGAAGGATGGGGGGGGTGTGCAAAAAAGGTGGGCAGGGTGACAGACTGATCCAGATGGAAAGGCGTTACCATCTTAGGCAGAAAGGATGTCCTCGTCCGGAGTACTACTTTGTCCGGAAAAATAGTCGGATAAGGAGGCTGTGAAGACAGTGCCTGCAGTTCACTAACCCTCCTGGCAGAGGTTATTGCCACCAAAAAAGCTGTCTTGATGGTAAGCAACCGCAGAGGGCAGTTATGCAGCAGCTCAAACAGTGCACACATCAGAAAGGTGAGAACTAAGTTAAGGTCCTATTGTGGCATGATAAAAGGTGAAGGATGAAACAAATGGGTTAACCCCTTCAAGAATCTCTGCACCAGAGGAGATTTGAAAAGAGATAGCTGATCAGGCGGACGAAGAAAAGAAGAAAGGCCCAAAAGGTAGCCCTTCAGTGTGCTCAGAGCAGAGCCCTGCTGGGCCAAAGAAAGTATAAACATAAGGACTTCAGATAAGGGAGCAGATAAAGGGTCAATAGACCGGTCTGTACAATATTTACAAAATTTGTTCCATCGGCAGGTGTATACCGATTTTGTGGAGGGACGCCTGGCTGCCAAGATAACCTCACAGACTTTATGGAGGGAGGGAGGTCAAAAGCTGTCAACTGTCGCTGCTCAATCTCCACGCAAGGAGGCGGAGAATGGACCGGTTCGGGTGGAGAACCCTCCCCTGCTGCTGCGACAGAAGATCCTCCCGAAGGGGCAGCCTGACCGAAGGATCGATGCTCATGTCTGGAAACTCAGGATACCAAACTCTCCGTGCCCAGTCTGGAGCCACAAGAATAACTTGTTCCTGGTCGCTCCTGATCTTCTTGAGCTCTCTGGGTGGGAGAGGTATGGGCGGAAAGGCGTATAGGAGGCCTGAGCTCCACTCGAGATGAAAAGTGTCGCCGAGCGAGTGCCGCCTTGGAAACTCCAACGCGCAAAACTGATGACATTGCGCGTTTTCTTCGGAGGCAAACAGATCTAACCAAGGCTCTCCCCACCGCTGAAAGAGACTATGTGCCACCTCCGGATGGAGATGCCATTCGTGATCCGCAAGGCCCCTTCGACTGAGCTCGTCCGCCCGGCGTTCAGAGAACCGGCCAGGTGTTGAACCACAAGGGAAATGTCCTGTTGTTCCAGCCAGGTCCAGAGACGCAGGGCCTCTTGACAGAGTCCACGAACCCACTCCGCCCTGTTTGTTGCAGTACCACATGGCAGTAGTGTTGTCCGTGAACACCTGTACGAGCCATCTTTTTAAATCGACGGCAAAAAGGATTTCAGTGCCAGTCGGATCGCCCGAAGCTCCAACAAATTGATCTGGAGCTTGGCTTCCGCCAGAGACCAGAGTCCTCTGATCTCCACCTCCCCCAAATGGCCACCCCCTCCCAGAAGGGACGCATCCGTCACTACTGAGAGATCTGGGTGGGGAAGGGAGAGGGGTCTGCCCTTGAACTAATTGCGGTCTGTTAGCCACCACTGCAGGTCTCTCACAGTGCCCTCTGAAATCTGAACCAGGTCAGTGAGATTTCCTCAATGCTGCGCCCATTGGAACTTCAGGTCCCACTGCAGAGCCTGCATGTGTCATCGTGCATGGGTCACTAGCAGGATGCAGGAGGCCATGAGGCCCAACAGCCTCAGAGTAATTCTCGAAATCCAGGACAGAGCGTGAATGGGCTGCGACCACTGCCATCACCTTTGTGAACACCTAAGGGGCACTGGTGAGGCCAAAGGGGAGCACCGCAAATTGAAAGTGCTCGTGACCCACCATGAACCGCAGGTAGCAACGATGGGCCGGCAGGATGGGGATATGAAAATAAGCATCCTGCAAATCCAGTGCTACCATCCAGTCTCCGGGGCAGACAGGACCTGTGCAACTGTGAGCATCTTGAATTTCTCCTTTCTGAGGAAGAAATTGAGGGCTCTCCAGTCTAGAATAGGACGAAGACCTCCATCCTTCTTGGGGACCAGAAAGTAGGGGGAATAGCAGCCACTGCCTACTTCGGGCCCGGGAACCCTCACTATAGCTCCCTTGGCCAAGAGAGTCTTGACTTCCTCGCGGAGCAACGCACGGTGATCCTCCGTCAGCCGATCGTACACTGGAGGCATAGATGGAGGAGTAGTCTCAAAGGGGAGGGAATAGCCCCTTCGGACTATTTGCAACACCCACCTGTCTGACGTAATATCTCGTCAGTGGTGGAGATGGCGTATTCTGCCACCCACTGGCTGAGAGTGGGGGACCAGACTAGGAAGGTTTTGCGGTGGAGGAGGGGATCGTGGCTTGGCTAGACTTCTGGTTCCGTGAACTGCATCCACAGCCCCGCATAGGTTGCTGAATATGCGTGGCCCTCCGGCTGGCATAGGGCTGACGCGGCTGACAGCCCCTTCCGTAGCCATGAAAGGAGTGAAAAGCAGATGAAGCCCTGTGGGTGGTGGTGGTGGTGGTGGTGAGGCCCAAAGACTAGGCCGTGGCCCGCGAGTCTTTGAAGAGCTCAAGGGAAGCATCCGCCTTGTCTCCAAAGAGACAGGAGCCATCAAAGGGCATGTCCATGAGGTTAGCCTGGCCATCCCCCGAAAAACCAGACGTTCTCAACCAGGTGTGGCAATGAACCGCCACCATCGTGGAAATCGCTCTACCCAGCGAGTCCGTCGTGTCCAAGCCACATCTGATGTCAAACTTAGCTGCGTCTCTCCTGTCTTATATGGCCTGGGAGAGTAGAGCCTGTTCTTCCACCGAGTCTCTGGGCAGCACCTGTGCAACTGTATCCTATATCGAATGGGAGTAACTGCCCAAAAGGCATGTGGTGTTCACGGACAGCAATGCCAGACTGGTGGGAGAAAACGTTTTCTTTCTGAAGTTCTCCAGTCTCTTGGATTCCCTGTCCGGAGGTGCAGAAGGGAACTCGCCATGGGAAGTGGAAGCCTGGCCCACCAAGCTTTGAGGGGTGGGATGGGTGGTGAAGAAAAGTGAGTCGCCCGGTGCAGGGTGATGGCGGCGGGCGATTGTCCTATTCACAGGAGCCCCTGTGCATGGTTTGGACCAGGTTCCCAGAAGGACGTCTGTTAAGGCCTTGTTGAAAGGCAGTAGGGGCTCTGAGCTGGAGACCCCAGGCTGCAGGACTGAACGGGTCCAATTGGAGGCTGCGACGCCGGGGCTGCCGGTCTGGGAAGCACGGGTCCCTCCATCTTCTGATCCTGCGGGGCCCGGAGGCGTGGCAGCAGGGTCAGGCTGCCCTAATACGGTGCACATGGCATCGTAAAACTTCTTCAGTTGGGCAGGGGTCGCTCCCGGACCCAGAATGGGAGGGAAACGCGGTTCCGATCCAGGCACCGGTTTCGTGGAGTGGGGCCTCGAACGCCAAGGTTCCTCCGCAGCATCACAAGACAGGTAGTGCGAAGTCGAAACATGCTTCGACTTCTTGTGATGCCTCTTACCTGACCGACGATTTCGACGAAGAGGACTTCAACTCCCAGAGTGGTGCTCAGACCTTCCTCTCAACGGAGACTTGGACCGGGATCGAGACCGATGAGGCGACCACCGCGGTGCTAGACGCTGGGCCGCCAGGAGCTTTAGGGACCGCTCCCTCAAATCCTTCGACGCCATTTCCCTGCAGTCGGAACACAACTTGAAGTCATAGTCGCGCTCCAAGCACCAAAGACAAACCAAATGGGGGTCTGTGACCGACATGGCGCAGTGACAGGCACCACACGGCTTGAAACCCGAAGTCTTCTTACTCGACAGGACTCCTAACACAAGCAAAGTAAAAAAAAAAAGTGTCAAAAAATGACAGGGGGTAGCTCTTTTCAACGGATCGGCGCTGGCTGGCGCAGAAAGAAAGGAACAGACGTCAGTGTGCCGGAGTGGTGGATATATTGAAGACTCGGACGTCACCACGACAACGAACACGACGCAGTCACGCGGAGTTGACCGACACCACCAACCGGCGCGCAGGGGTACTGCTAAGAAAAATCTTCCTGATCCAGCCTGATGCCTGGAAGTTCAAAGGTAAGGAATCTGCGGCTAGAGGACTATCAGATATGGGGGTGCAGTGAATCAGGAGATGTACCTTTTTTGTCAGAAATATGAGGTATCTACATCCCCAATGCAGATCTCTAGAGTAAACTGATACTTTGTCCCATGAGCTTCATAGACAGAAGATTGCTAAGTTGATGTTGCTGTTCAAGGAGCCTGGGGTGCTGCACAAAGGAGAGATTGGCCCAGTCCTACAGTGCAACAGATCGTGGGACCTCCAAGGCCCAGATGGGGACCTGGGTGCGAACTGTGGTACAAGGTATTTGAAGCGAAAGGCAGCGAGTGCTGTACCCAAAGGTACATTGTCACCCAGGAACTTGCCACTCATTCCCTGAACCCCAACAACCAGATCTTTCTGGAAACATGTTATTTCTCACTGGTTATAAAGAACAAGTTACTTACCTTCGGTAACGATACGTCTGTAAGAGACATATTAGTTATAGATTCCTTACCTTAGAACTACCCCCAGGCGTCAGACTGGATCCGGAGAATTTTTTCTCAGCAGTACCCCTGCGCATCGGTAGGTGGCGTTGGTAGACTCCGCGTTCGTCATCGTGTTCGCCGAGATGACGTTGTGGTATCTACTTACGACGCCGCCCCTGCGTGCTGACGTCAGTTCTTTTACACGACATTCCACGCCAGAAGCGCAGAGCCATGGAAGACACGGACCACTGGTGCACAAAGCTAGGGCCCTGAAAGGGAGTCCCTTACTTTAGAAGTCAGTTCGCAGAACGGGGAGGATGGGTGGGGCGGTAAGGAATCTATAACTAATATATGTCTTACAGATATAGCGCTACCGAAGATAAGTAACTTGTTCATCTGAAAGAGACTATTAGTTATAGATTCTTTACCTTAGAATAGATAACCCAGCAATTCCAACCCCGGAGGTGGGTCTGCAAACTAAGTTCCTACCAGAAAGTCCTGGAGACTGAATGGCCAAAGAAGCAGTCTCTCTGGACTGGACTATCCAGGCAGTAATGCTTAGTGATCGTGTGCAGTGATGCCCACATGGCTACCTGGCAGATGTCACCGAGGGGGACTCCACGTCCCAAAGCAGTAGTGGCTGCCGTAGCCCCGGTGGAATGGGCGCGCAGTCCTACCGGAAGCTCTTTTTTCGCCAAGGAGTAACAGATCTTAATGCAAAGGACGACCCATCAAGAGATGGCCCGTTTTTGCACGGCCCAACCTTTCTTGGCGCCCACATAGCCAAAGCGTTGATCGTCCACCCGGAATTGTTTTGTGCGATCCAGATAAAATGATAACACGTTTTGGATCCAGACGGTGGAGTCTCTCCTCCTAATTGGAAGGATGCAGGGTGGGAAGAAGGTGGGCAAAGTGATGGTCTGCCCTACGTGAAAAGAGGTAACCACTTTGGGCAGAAAAGGTCTAGTTCAAAGGACAACCTTGTCCGGATGGACAGCAAGGAAAGGAGGTTTAGAAGATGGAGCTTGAAGCTCACTCACCCTGAGAGCAGAGTTGATGGCAACCAGAAAAGCAGTCTTTAAAGTCAGGAGTCTGAGAAGACCATTATGTAGTGGCTCGAAAGGAGCACACATAAGGTAAGTTAAGACCAGATTCAAGTCCCACTGGGGCATTACGAAAGGAATATGAGGAAAGAGGTGAGTAATGCCCTTAAGGAACCTATTTACATTAGGGGACTTGAAAAGAGAAGGCTGATCAGGAAGGCGAAGAAAGGCCGAAATGGCCGAAAGATAGCCTTTAAAGGTGCCAAGAACAGAGCCTTGCTGGGCAAAAGATAGAATGAAGAGGAGAACCTCTGAAAGAGGGGCAGAAAGGGGATCCACAGCCTTTGCTGCACACCATGCCACAAATTTTCTCTATCTTCAGGTGTATACTGTCTTAGTAGAGGGACGCTTGGCTGCCAAGATATTACAGACTTCGGGAGGGAGGTCGAAGGCTGTCAACTGTCGCTGCTCAATCTCCACGCAAGGAGGTGGAGGCTGGACAGGTTCGGGTGGAGGACCGTCCCTTGCTGCTGCGACAGAAGATCATCCCGACGAGGCAGTCTGATCGGAGGATCGATGGCCATGTTCAAGAGCTCAGGATACCAGACTCTTCGTGCCCAGTCCAGAGCCACAAGAATGGCTTGGGCCCAGTCGCGCTTGATCATCTTCAGCAGTATGGGCAGAAGTGGTATAGGTGGAAAGGCGTATAGAAGACCGCAATTCCACTCGATGAAAAGCATTGCCGAGCGAGTGCCACCTTGGAAATTCCAACGTGCAGAACTGACATTGCGCGTTCTCTTTGGTGGCGAACAGATCTAGCCAAGGCTCTCCCCACAGCTGAAAGAGACCTTGCAAGACCTCCGAGTGAGGCCTCCATTCGTGATCCATCATGCACCGGTGGCTGAGTTAGTCCGCCCTGGCGTTCAGGGAACCTGCCAGGTGTTAAACCACCATGGACATGCCCGATGTTCCAGCCACGTCCAAAGGCGAAGAGCCTCTTGACATAGGGTCCACGACCCCACCCGCCCTGTTTCTTGCAGTACCACATGGCGGTGGTGTTGTCCGTGAACACCTGCACCACCCTTCCTCTGACAGAAGGAAGGAATGCCTTCAGTGCAAGACGAATCGCCCGTAGCTCCAGAAGGGTGATGTGGAGTCCGGACTCCGCCGGAGACCAGAGGCCTCTGATCTCCGCCTCTCCCATGTGGCCGCCCCATCCCAGGAGTGACGCATCTGTCATCACTGTGAACTCTGGTTGGGGAAAAGGAGAGGGATCTGCCGTTGACCCAATCCTAGTCCGTTAGCCACCACTGCAATTGGTGTGCAGTGCCCTCCGAGATCCGGACGCAATCGGACAGATTCCCCTGATGCTGCACCCATTGGAACTTCAGGTCCCACTGCAAAGCCCGCATATGCCATCTGGCATGATCCACCAGCAGGATGCAGGAGGCCATGAGGCCCAGCAGCCTCAGGGTCACTCTCACTGAAAACCGGGATAGGGGCTGAAACATCGGTATCATAGCCAGACTACCCCGGACTCACTGCTCGGGAGGATAGGCCCGAAACTGCGCTGTGTCCAAAACCGCCCGATGAAAAGGAGCTTCTGAGAGGGTATCAGGTGTGACTTCGGCATGTTGATACTGAACCCAGAGTGCAGGAGGTCCGCCGTAGTCTGGAGGTGGGAGACGACAGCCTGTGGCGAGCTCGCCTTCAACAGCCAGTCGTCGAGATATGGGAAGACTGGAAACCCTGAGCTGCGCAGATGAGCTGAGACCACCGCCATCAATTTCGTGAACACCTGAGGGGCGCTGGTAAGGCCAAAGGGGAGCACGGTAAACTGAAAATGCTCGTGGCCTACCGTGAACCATAGGTAACGCCTGCGGGCTGGTAGGACGGGGATGTGGAAGTAAGCGCCCTGCAAGTCCAATGCTACCATCCAGTCTCCAGGATCGAGGGCAGACAGGACCTGAGCTAATGTCAACATTTTGAACTTCTCCTTCCAGGGGAAGCGGTTGACGTCCGAGATCCAAGATTGGACGCAAGCCTTTGTACTACTTGGGTACCAGGAAGTAGCGGGAATAACAACCACGACCTACTTCTGGCACAGGGACTCGCTCGATAGCTCCCTTGGCCAAGAGAGCCGTAACTACCTGATGAAGGGCCAAGTGATCCTCCAACATGCGATGGAGTGTTGGCGGCATGGAGGGAGGGGTAGTCTCGAAGGGGAGGGAGTAGCCCCTTCGGACTATCTGCAAAACCCACTTTCCGATGTGATGTTGTGCCAGTGGGGAAGGTGATGGCGGATCCGGCCGCCCACTGGCAACTGGTGGCCCTGAAAGTTCGGACTAGGAATGTTTGGAGGCAGCTGCAGGGTGGGCATTGGTGGGCTGGCCCGCCCTCTGGCCCCCGGACCCACAACGCTGGGTCCCACGTCCCCGGCCACGCAGAGGCTGGGTGGCTTGTGCGCCCTGTGTGGAACATGGTGGGGCACCCCTTCCATGGCCACGAAAGGCAGACTGCATGGGGCGAGAAGTCGCTGCAAGGCCCAAGGACCTGGCCGTAGCTCTAGAGTCCTTGAAGCGCTTGAGCGCGTTGTCTGCCTTGTCGCCAAACAGGTGACGGTCATCAAAGGGCATGTCCAAAAGGGTAGATTGGACATCCCCAGAGAAGCCAGACGTTCTCAGCCAGGTGTAGCGTCTCAGAGCTACTGACGTGGAAATCGTCCTACCCAGCGAGTAGGCAGTATCCAGTCCACACCAGATGGTGAACTTTGCTGCGTCTCGACCCTCAGCAACAGCGCGGGCGAGCAAGGCCCGGGCCTCCTCCGGGCACTGTGGCAGCACTTGCGCAACCGTGTCCCACACAATGTGTGTAATGGCCCCAGAGACATGCAGTGTTTACCGACCGCAGTCCTAAGCTGGCGGAAGAAAACATCTTCTTCCCAAGATGGTCCAGCTTCTTGGATTCCCTATCTTGAGGAGCTGTAGGGGAAGCGCTTCCTTTAGAAGATGAGGCTTGGACCACCAAGCTCTCTGCAGTAGGGTGTTGAGAGAGGAAAAGTGGGTCGCCCGGTGCCGGGCGGTGATGTCAGGCAATCATCCTATCCACAGGAGCCCTGTGCTGGGCTTGGACCAGGAGCCCAGAAGGACGTCAGCGAGGGCCTCATTGAAAGGTAGCAAGGGCTCCAAAGAGGCTGCTGCCGGCTGAAGCACCTCATTCAGGAGGTTAGTCCTGACCACCACCATAGGAAGCTCAAGGCCCAAGGCCTCAGCCGCACTACGCAACACCACAGCGTAGGAAGCTCCCTCCTCCGTAGCCACGGTAGAGGGGAAAGCATACCAAGGTCTGGGGAAGTATCCAGACCACTGGCATCACCCAACTCCTCTCTCCAGTCCGGCTCTACAAGCTGGTCTGCCAGAGGGTCATCAGACCCCTCCCAGTCCTCCTCACCCGCCTCTGGCTGCCACTCAGGGCGATAAGGAACGCCAGAGAAGAACAGCGGTACAAAAGAACCCTCCGGCGCCAGTGTCGGTCGACGCCAGTCCGGCTCCGTGTCCAAGTCGTGGGGGGAGGCCGGGGTCGACGCTGTCCGGGGACGCAACCGGCTTCGGAGGAGGCGTCGCCAGAGGGATCGGTGCTGGGGAAGGTACCGTGAGGTCGACTGGCACGATACGGATCCAGGCCTGGATCCTTGCGGGCCCTGCAGCACCGAGACCGGAGCCGCCGGAATCGAAGGCCTTGAGCCCACCCCCCAGCAGAGTCCACGGGGCCCGAAGGCGCGCCGGCGGAGACAAGCTGCCCAAAGATGGAATGGAGGGGTTCGTAAAATGCACGAAGCTGGGCTGGGGACGCTCCGGCTCCCGGGAAGGAAGGGAAGCTTGGAGCCGTCCCAGCAGGCTCCGAGGGAGGAGCCTGAGGACGACGACCCTCCGTGTCCCGTGTCAGTCGACGGACGGACAGAAGGCGAAGAGGGAGGATGCTTCTTCGCCTTCTTCTTGTGCTTCGACTTACCTGATGACGAAGACTTCGATGACGAATTATGGTGATGGCTCGGCGACCGGTCCCGCGAACTTCCTCTTGACCGGGTCCTCGAGCGGCGTGGAGCAGACTGCCGGGCCTCCAGAAGCTTTCGGGACCGCTCCTGCAAAGACTTCGGGTTCATGGCCCGACAGTCGGAGCACGACTTTGGGTCATGGTCGCGCTCCAAGCACAAGAGGCACACGAGGTGCGGATCCGTGACAGACATCAGCTTGTGAAAAGGCTTGAAGCCGGTCCGACGATGGGACATCCCTACGTGCACCAGGAGTCGAACGACTCGAAAAAGAGGTCGAGAAAAGTCGAAAAAGTTTTAGTCAAAAAGTGACTAAGGGTACTGCTCTCTCCGGATCTGCACTGGCTGGTGCGGAAAAAGAAAGAACTGATGACAGCGCGCAGGGGCGGCGTCTAAGTAGATACCGCGACGTCATCCCGGCGATCACGACGCCGAACGCAGAGTCGACCGACGCGCAGGGGTACTGCTGAGAAAAAATTCTCCGGATCCAGTCTGACGCCTGGGGGTAATTCTAAGGTAAGGAATCCATAACTAATAGTCTCTTTCAGATATGGTTCTACAAGCATGTGCTTTCGCTCTCAGAAGTTACAAGAGCATTGGAAAGGCCAATGAGGGTGTCCACCCCCAAGGAAGGAGATTTTCCCTGGTAAGTTGCCTTGCTACCTTTCTGGCTGGGAGGGAACTCTTACTACTCGCCTCGGTCAAGATCGTATCTCACCTCTTTCTGTTGATAAAATCCAACACCTACTATGAAATGCGTGCAACATGCTCAACAGGTGAATCTAATCTAGGTAGATGTAATATGAATAGTAACATACAACATTCATACATATGTTGGCTGGTGCACAAGCAATGCAAGGTACCGGAGCTGAAGATAGAGGATATGTTGGGGGGAGGAGGGGGGAATCTAGAGATCCATAAAAGAATAGATGGCTAGAACTCTGTTTGAAAAAATTCCCCAGCACGAGCAGTCAAGCACAAGTGACCCTGTCTGGCAGGCAGAAAAAGGGGACTGGCAAGGGCAAACGAGTGCACAAAAGGGTCATGGAGCGTCTAAGCCACGCAGTTTTTGCACAAGTTCTCTGCTCAGGCATGCAACTGAAGTGTATTCACATCTTGAGAATGGACATGGACAATCTAGAATGAAGATCAAACATAAGATGATTTGAAGCTTACCTGCCTAAATGGAAAACAATTTATATTTCCAACTCATAGGAGTAAAACGAGAAAATTCACCATTTTCCATTTTAATATAAATAAAACAAATATTAGCAAAATGTTTGTACACAGTGGCAATAAAAATAAATGATTATTATAGGTCCTTAGTGTGATCCCGCTGCAATAATCATGATGAACAAGTTACTTACCTTCGGTAACGATAGATCGGTAAGAGACATTAGTTATAGATTCCTTACCTTAGAACTACCCCCAGGCGTCAGACTAGATCCGGAGAATTTCTCAGCAGTACCCCTGCGCATCGGTAGGTGGCGTTGGTAGACTCCACGTTCGTCGTCGGCGTCGTGTTCGCCGAGATGACGTTGTGGTATCTACTTACGACGCCGCCCCTGCGTGCTGACGTCAGTTCTTTTACACGACATTCCACGCCAGAAGCGCAGAGCCATGGAAGACACTGACCACTGGTGCACAAAGCTAGGGCCCTGAAAGGGAGTCCCTTACTTTAGAAGTCAGTTCGCAGAACGGGGAGGATGGGTGGGGCGGTAAGGAATCTATAACTAATATATGTCTCTTACAGATATATCGTTACCTAAGGTAAGTAACTTGTTCATCTGAAAGACAATTAGTTATAGATTCCTTACCTTAGAATAGATACCCCAGCAATACCAACCCCGGATGTGGGTCTGCGAACTAAGTTCACACCAGAAAGCCCTGGAGAACAGAACGGCCAAAGAAGCAGTCTCTCCGGACTTGGCTATCCAAGCAATAGTAGTGTTTTGTGAACGTGTGCAGAGATGCCCACGTACCTGCCTGACAGATGTCATTGAGGGGGGACTCCCCGTCCCAAAGCAGTGGTAGCTGCCGTCGCCCTGGTGGAATGGGCGCGCAGTCCCACTGGAGGCTCCTTCTTTGCCAAAGAGCAGCAAGCTTTTATGGACAAAACGACCCACCTGGAGATGGTCCGTTTGTGCACGGCCCGACCTTTTTTGGCGCCCACGTAGCCAACAAAGATCTGGTCATCCACCCGGAATTGCTTGATGCGATCCAAATAAAAGGAAAGCACACGTTTTGGATCCAGACGGTGGAGCCTCTCTTCCTCCTTAGAAGGATGTGGAGGTGGAAAGAAGGTGGGCAAAGTGATGGTTTGACCAATGTGAAAAGTAGTAACCACCTTGGGAAGAAAGGAAGGTCTGGTTCTGAGGACGACCTTGTCCGGATGAACAGTCAGAAAAGGAGGTTTCGAAGAAAGAGCTTGGAGCTCACTCACCCTGCGAGCAGAGGTGATGGCAACCAGAAAAGCAGTCTTTAGAGTAAGAAGTCTGAGGACAGTTATGAAGCAGCTCAAAGGGAGCGCACATAAGGTAAGTAAGAACCAAGTTCAAGTTCAAGTCCCACTGAGGCATTACGAAGGGAACAGGAGGAAAAATATGAGTAATGCCCTTAAGGAAGCGATTTACAACAGGGGACTTGAAAAGAGAAGGCTGATCAGGAAGCCTAAGAAAGGCTGAAATGGCTGAGAGGTAGCCCTTAAGAGTGCCCAGAGCAGAGCCCTGCTGGGCCAAAGAAAGGAGGAACAAGAGAACCTCAGAAAGAGGGGCGGAAAGGGGATCCACAGCCTTTGCTGTGCACCATGCCACAAATTTGTTCCATCTGCAGGCGTATACCGTCTTGGTGGAGGGACGCCTGGCTGCCAAGATAACATCACAGACTTCGGGAGGCAGGTCAAAAGACGTCAACTGCCTCCGCTCAATCTCCACGCAAGGAGGTGGAGGCTGGACAGGTTTGGGTGGAGGACCGTCTCCTGCTGCTGCGACAGAAGATCCTCCCGAAGAGGCAGTCGGATCGGAGGATCGATGGCCATGTGTAGCAGCTCGGGATACCAAACTCTTCGTGCCCAATCCGGAGCCACCAGAATGACTTGGGCCCGGTCGCGCTTGATCTTCTTCAGCACTCTGGGCAGTAGTGGTATAGGCGGAAAGGCGTATAGAAGACCGCAAATCCACTTGCGACGAAAAGCGTCACCCAGCGAGTGCCGCCTTGGAAATTCCAACGCACAGAAGTGCTGACATTGCGCGTTCTCTTCGGTGGCGAATAGATCTAACCAAGGCTCTCCCCACCACTGAAAGAGACCTTGCGCCACTTCGGAGTGAAGACGCCATTTGTGATCCATCATGCACTTGCGGCTGAGTTCGTCCGCCCTGGCATTCAGGGAACCTGCCAGGTGTTGAACCACCAGGGATATGCCCTGATGTTCCAGCCATGTTCAGAGACGGAGAGCCTCTTGACATAGGGTCCACGACCCCACCCCGCCCTGTTTGTTGCAGTACTACATGGCGGTGGTGTTGTCCGTGAACACCTGCACTACTCTTCCCCGGACAGAGGCTGGAATGCTTTTAGTGCAAGACGGATCGCCCGAAGCTCCAGAAGGTTGATGTGGAGCCCGGACTCCGCCGGAGACCAGAGGCCTCTGATCTCCGCCTCTTCCATGTGGCCGCCCCATCCCAGCAGTGATGCATCCGTTACCACTGTGAACTCTGGTTGGGGAAGGGAGAGGGATCTGCCGTTGACCCAATCCTGGTTCGTTAGCCACCACTGCAATTGACGTGCAGTGCCCTCCGAGATCTGGACGCAATCGGACAGATTCCCCATATGCTGTGCCCACTGGAACTTCAGGTCCCACTGCAGAGACCGCATATGCCACCTGGCATGATCTACCAGCAGGATGCAGGAGGCCATGAGGCCCAGCAGCCTCAGGGTCATCCTGACCGAAACCCGGAATAGAGGCTGGAAGATCGGAATCATAGCCCGAATATCCCCGACTCGCTGTTCGGGAGGATAAACCTGAAACTGCGTCGTGTCCAGAACCGCTCCGATGAAGAGGAGCGTCTGAGAGGGAGTCGGGTGCGACTTCGGCACGCCGATAGAGAACCCCAGCGAATGCAGGAGGTCCGCTGCAGTCTGGAGGTGGGAGACGACAGCCTGGTGCGAGCCTGCCTTCAACAGCCAGTCGTCGAGATAGGGGGAAGACTGGAACCCCTGATCTGTGCAGATGAGCTGCGACCACCGCCATCACTTTCGTGAACACCCGAGGGGCACTGATAAGGCCACAGGGGAGCACGGTAAACTGAAAGTGCTCATGGCCTACCGTAAACCGCAGGTAACGCCGGTGGGCCGGCAGGACGGGGATGTGAAAATAAGCATCCTGCAAGTCCAACGTTACCATCCAGTCTCCAGGGTCGAGGGCAGACAGGACCTGAGCTAGCGTCAACATTTTTAACTTCTCCTTCCGGAGAAAGCGGTTGACGTTCCTGAGATCCAAGATAGGACGCAGGCCTTTGTCCTTCTTGGGCACCAGAAAGTAGTGGGAATAGCAACCACGACCTACTTCTGGGACAGGAACTCGCTCGATGGCCCCCTTGGCCAAGAGTGCCGAAACTTCCTGTTGGAGAAGGGCCAGATGATCCTCTGACATGCGATGGTGCTGAGGTGGCATGGATGGAGGAGTAGTCTCGAAGGGGAAGGAGTAGCCCCTTCAGACTATTTGCAAAATCCCACCTGTCCGACGTGATGGTGCACCAGTGGGGGAGGTGATGGCGAATCCTGCCACCCACCGGCGATTGGTGGCCCTGAAAGGTCAGACTAGGAGGGTTTGGAGGCTGCTGCAGAGGGGGCTGTGGTGGATTGGCCTGCTTGCTGGCCCCCAGAACCACGGCGGTGGTTCCCACGTCCCCGGCAGCGCAGTGGCTGAACAGCTTGCGCTGGCCTGTGGCTCTGAGCGGAACGTGGCGGGGCACCCCTTCCGCAGCCACGAAAGGGGCGAACCGACTGCGCAGGGCGGGTGGTGGAGAGGCCCAAGGACTTGGCCGTAGCCAGAGTCCTTAAAGCGCTCTAGCGCGTTGTCCGCCTTGCCGCCGAACAGGCGACGGCCATCAAAGGGCATGTCCATAAGAGTGGATTGGACATCCCTGGAAAAACCAGTCGACCTCAGCCAGGCGTAGCGTTGAAGGGCTACCGATGTGGAAATCGTCCTGCCTAGCGAGACGGCGGTATCCAGTCCACAGCGAATGGTAAACTTTGCTGCGTCTCTCCCTTTGGCAACTGCACGGGAGAGTACAGCCCGGGCATCCTCCGGACACTGGGGCAGCACTTGCGCCACCGTATCCCACACAGAGTGGGTGTAATGGCCCAACAGACATGCGGTGTTTACTGACCGCAGTCCCAAGCTGGAGGAAGAAAACATCTTCCCAAGATGGTCCAGCTTTTTGGATTCCCTATCAGGTGGTGCGTTAGGGAATGCGCCTTTGGATGTAGAGGCTTGGACCACCAAGCTCTCAGGGGTGGGGTGTTGGGAGAGGAAAGTGGGGTCGCCCTGGGCCGGGCGGTGGAGTCGGACAATCATCCTATCCACAGGAGCCCCTTTGTTGGGCCTGGACCAGGTGCCCAAAAGGATGTTGGTGAGGGCTTCATTGAACGGCAGCAGGGGCTCCCAAGAGCTCGCTGCCGGTTGAAGCACCTCTGCCAGGAGGTTAGTCCTGACTGCCACCGTAGATAGCTCGAGGTTGAGAGCCTCGGCTGCCCTACGCAACACCATGGCATAAGACGCTCCCTCCACGGTAGGAGGAGACAACATGCCAAGGTCTGATGAGGTATCCAGACCACTGGCTTACCCCAGTTCCTCTCTCCAGTCCGGTTCATAACCCAACTGGTCAGTCAAAGGGTCTCCAGATCCCTCCCAGTCCTCCTCACCCTCCTCTGGCTGCCAATCTTGTCTAAAAGAGCCAGGGTAGAACAGGGGCACAAAAGTGTCTACATCGGGGTGGAGGCCGGGGTTGACACCGGCTGGGGACACAACTGGCATCAGCTGCGGACGTGGTGCCGGTGGATTCGGCGCCGGGGGAGGTGTAATCGGGTCGACCGGCGCCTATCCGGATCCAGGCCTGGATCCAAAGAGGGCCTGCGTTGCAGGGGCCGGAGCCGCTGGCGTCTAAGGCCCAGGACCCCCAGCAGAGTCCGCGGTGCCCGACGGCGGAGTCGGGCTGCCCAAAGATGGCATGCATCGCTTCGTAAAAGGTGCAAAGATGGGCAGGGGTCGCTCCGGGTCCCGGGAAGAGAGGGAAACTGAGTCGACCCGTGGGGCTCCGCACACGGAGCCACGGGAGGGGGGACCACCCGCATCCCTCGTCGCGTCGGCCGACCGACGGGGAGAAGTCTAAGAGCGACGGTGCTTCTTCGACGACTTCTTGTGCTTTGCCTTACCTGAGGAGTGCAAAGACTTTGAAAAAGACTGGTGGTGGTGGCTCCGCGACCAGTCCCTCGACCTCCCACGCGACCGGGACCTCGAACGGCGCGGAGCCGACTGCCGGGCCTCGAGAAGCTTTCGGGACAGCTCCCGCAAAGACTTCGGATTCATGGTCCGGCATTCGGAGCACGACTTGGGGTCGTGGTCGCGCTCCAGGCAAAACAGGCACATGCGGTGTGGATCCGTTACCGACATCAGCCGGCTGCAGGAACCGCAAGCCTTGAAACCGGGCATCCCTGACGTGCGCCAGGAGTCGAAGACTCAAAAACTACGTCGTCAAAAGTCAACAAAAAGTCAGTCAAAATGTCAGTCAAAAAGTGACTGGAGGTACCGCTCTCTCCGGATCTGCGCTGGCTGGCGCAGAAAAAGAAAGAACTGACGGCGCGCGAGGGCGGCGTCTAAGTAGCTACCACGACGTCATCCCGGCGATGACGACGCCCACGACGAACGCGGAGTCGACCGACGCAACCTTTCGACGCGCAGGGGTACTGCGGACGAAAAAATTCTCCGGATCCAGTCTGACGCCTGGGGGTAATTCTAAGGTAAGGAATCTATAACTAATCGTCTTTTTCAGATCACAGTATTTAAAAAGTATTATGTCAGACTAGTAAAATTGCTTTTTATGTGCCCTGGTGTTATTTTCTTATAGTTAAGGCAAAAAAAAAAAAACACGAGTGCAGAAGCAACAATACATTACCATTCATATAATCCTACATATTCAAATAAGGTGCTTCAGGCACAAGAATAGATTATCTGCATTAGAAGTTAACACCTGAAACTGCACCAGATGGCAGAGGGTGAAGACACAGAACTGATTAATCCAGTTATTCATTTTGTTTATTGAATTGAAAGTGAATACAAATGATTCTCTTCAGTGCTGTGCACCAACATGGAAAATATGCATAAAAAACCTGATAAAATAAATCAAAGGATAAATGTCTTCCGATTAAACAAAAATTAGATTTAAAATGCTACACATTCATAAAAAAATGGGTGTAATGTAAATAATTAGTAAAAGGTGAAAATAAATATGGGATTACCAACGGTATGGTATAATGCATATTGCAAAAGAAATTTAAGCTACTTATCATAGTCTGCAATAGTAACAAAAATCCAGAAAATTTAAGAACGCAATACGTTTGAAACATTTAATATCAGTCCATAGCAAATAGTCATCACATACCAAAAGCTCTAAGTGTTAACTAGTTCCACCACAACTCCATACACATCTTGACAATTTAGAAATCTTGAGAACAATAAAGTTTGTTTCTTGATCTCTACAGCTTGGTTCGTAAGAATGCACATGCTTTTGTGGATCTTATTTTTTGTATTTCAAAACATTTTCAAGCAGCCAATAACATTTTCCAAGTCTGTGCCTACAAAACACTAAACATTCAAATCTAGCATATTTATTCTGACAACAGGAAGAAAACGTTAACTTCAGAGAATTGGGGGTTGTGGCGTGGGCTTAAAATGGGGCTACATTAAATGCAATGTTTATAAAAATATACTGGGGTTAACCAAAAGTTCAAGGTCACAGTGGGCACTTCACGTACACACGACTGGTGCATAAAGCAGTTGGTACCACCATTTCCTGAAATATCGCACACTGGAAAACTCAAATTCCTCTCTAGAGGATCGGGTACCCGAGGCCACATGCCTAGCAGAGCTTAATCAGCAAAAACACAAACGGGGTTTAGTATTTTTGGCAAGTTGAGGTGGAAAGTCCACCCTTGTCTTAAAAGTGTCAAAGTGCTAGTGATTTTTGCAACCAATTTGTTTTCACCAATTTGACTGTATAACCTATCCAAGTAGCAGCATGGACCTCTAACCAACATTAAAAGGATTACTGAGAACGTTTTGGCAGTGAACTAATTAATTGCTTCCAAGAGATGCCAGATCAGATTCTCTACAGAGCAATACTTTCACTGGGAAGAAGGGAAAAAATGAGCAGGAACACAATCGTTTTGCTTGTGCAAGTCTTTCCATACATACAAAGGAGTACTTAACTCCAGGTAGCACAGAGCTAGAGGGGCAGTTGTTATACAGATACGAAAAAGCTAGCTAGAAATGGATATTCGTTCTTCCTTTTAAACTTGAATTAGAATTGTAATATAACTAACCACACTGCCCATCTACTGTACAGGTCTGTGCTGGAGACACACTTGTGCATTGTTGTTTCTTTAGTTTTTAACGAAGTGGCAACAATTTGCTTAGATGCGTACTTGGGTATACATTCTCTCAACGTTTTTACATGTCCACAATACACAGATGCATGGTATGTAATTCGGGAAGATTGAAGTGATTTAAATAAAAAGATCAGATCTCTTCCTGATGGGAAGAGGAGGCAGATATGTCACCCAAATCGGCAGTATGCTGAAGTGATTGGGGTATATTTTACAGCCAGATAACGATTGAAGCATAAAGTACTCTTCACTTGATCCGAACCATTCATAAGCGTAGCACTTCATGCCACTACGTTCATTTAAAATACTTACCTCAACTGTGTGGGAGTTTTCAGGTAAGAGAGGAATTATGCCATTATACCATGACAGTGCACATATAGGTAACCACAAAATACGTTCTGCTTAACCAATAATACACAAAACATGTAAATCCTCTTCGAAATGCAGCAATCAAGGAAGAGAAAGGTCTGATATGGGAATGAGTATTCAAGTATTTTGTGTTCCATTTTACAGCAAAAGACAAAGAAAATTGCCCGCTACAGGCGAAGGGACAAATTTTTGTCATGGCCATCTAAATCCCAAAATAGACATAAAAAAGATCAATTAACTATTCATATACAACATGTTGGCTGGTGCATTATGGATACTGGTTAGGCTGTGGCCCAGTTTACTGCGAAGTTGTATATCGAACTTGCTGTAAATTCAGTGCAAGAATGGCAGCATGACTTGGCTTTGTACATTGCAGCTAAGATTTATTATTACAGTCAATAGAACAGTGTGTACTTGTAGAGTGCATATACTCTTGTTTAGGAACCCAAAAGCTAAGAATTAAATTAAATTATAATTGGTCCTCATTGAGAAGAACGGAGGGCTGAGTTGGCCTGGCTGAGGGTTGAATCCGTGAGCAACATTGCGCAATAGCAGGTGAACCAGACAACTAAGCTCTTTCTCCAGAACATAGCAGCCGATGATCCAAGCTAAAAATTTAAATGAAAAATAAACTACCATTGTTAGGTCTGAAAATACCAGACTGTAGTTAAAATGCTACATAAACTTTTAAATTGCATAGTTTTGAAATCTCACATGTAGGCATTGCCAGATTAACGTGTTTGTCCATACCATTTCAGCAAAAAATATTTATGCTGTTAAGGAGGTGGGGAAAGACTCGTAACATTATGAGAAAATAATCCACAGTATTAGTCCAGGTCAGTTCCCAGTCCATGCTCAGTTTCAACGACGCTTCAGCCAGAGCACAAGAACCTACTGCTGAGAAGAACAGAGGCATATGTAATATCCTCCAGACTTCAAACATATAACCACCCCCCATAAAACCCTGCACAGGAGTTCAACTAATGGTTTACAACTTCTACTCTTTGCAAAAGAGCATTTAGACTACTTAACCATCTGACTCATCAAGCCAACAGAATATTTTGTATATTGCGTTTTAGGTATGTTAAGGCAAAAGCTTATAAGGTATTGGATACCTCAAATTGGAAATAGTCAGAGGGCAGATTAAATAACGGTCGGGTTGTTGGAGTCTACCACTATGAAATAAAACTGCATAAAACTAAAGACTATGCAGATAAAATGCCCTTCTGACCATGACCTTTATTGAAAAGAATAGCACTGTATATGCCAAAAATTGAGTTTTTTCATGAAACTTTGATACCTTAAAAACAAAACAAGTGCACCTGTAAAGAAAGAAAACTAAACTATCCATGTTCATGTCAAATAAAAGGTTTCTGTGAAACAAAAAAAAAACAAAAACAAAATGCACAGGACTGCCCTCACCACCTTAAATAGCTGTGTTCCTTGCACATATAATATATATTTGCTGGTGTCTGAGCACTGGTAGCTACTGCTGCGATGCGCATTCAGAGCACAATTAAGTAGCAAAAGTGATGCCACTGCTAAAGTCTTCTCAATAGCCTTTGCATCGTCCTTAAGGTAGTAGCTTCTCATTTAAAAAGAACTCAAAGCAAGCTGCAATCTTGACATCACAGGTTAGCTCCATTTTTTATTTTAAAACAGCATCAGTCCAGATCGTGTTCTGCAAGAAAGGAAAATCCTCTTATAGTTGAAACCACACTTTTACTGTACGCTTATGCATTATGCATATTGAACGGTTTGCAATTGAACTTGCTTTTAGTTAACCAATTTTGATTTATGATAAAGATATTTTCCTCCCTGGACCACGGAGAAAAAAAAACCTAGGCAGCCTGCATCCTTCGGCCTCTGCTTTCAACATGCCATGAATACTATTCTGGGAAAGACATTGCTTACTACTGCATGACTGAATTCAGGATGACACCGGACTGAATTCCAAAGGTATACAAATGAAGTCACTTTAATCCTATAAATACTTAATTTATTTAAAAAAAAACTGTAACTGTTAACCCTTTAGCGAGGGTAAAACAGCTTGTGAAAAGTACAAAACAATTTTTATTTCTGTTGTCAAATATGATGTTGAGAGTGCTTTCGACAAAGTTCACTGTTTTTATGATCTGTATCTGTAAGTCTGCGAAATAGGCAAGGCTAGAATCCATGAACCAAGCTGAAAGACCTCAAACTAAATAAGGCAGAGCGTTTGGAGAAACGAGAAGGAAGTACTTTCCTACCGCGCGTATACCCCTCTGACTAAAGCACTCTATTCAAGCCTTCTAAACTGTTAAATAAAATTTTCCAAACAAGCATTTCAACGTCATTACACATAAGAGCAACAAGAATGGTAGCCTGCCAGACAAAAGGCAGAAGGGAAAAATATATATATATACTGAGTTCGATGGATAGCCTGAATGTAGTACAGTTCTTCACAACCGATGGGGGTATAATTCAACACGGTGTCCAACAACGGTCTAACGACGTGCTTCATCTCAGCTGGGCATTATGAAGCAAGGTGGCAAATGCTTGGACCCCACAGGGCTTCAGAAATGGTTTGCGTTTTTTTATTTATTTCATGACGAGCATGTCTGTCCAGCTAACAATCATGTTTGTTTGCACCAAATCCCAAGCCATTTAAAATACGACTAATTTTAAGTTAAACAGAAGTCGTCTGCTTCAAGTTCACCATCAACTATCCATGCTACTGCATTCCTCTGTTAGTAAAAAAGAAAAAGAGAAAAGTTCAGTAACACTCATAGCAAATACTGTTTAGCACCACATACATTAATGTTTTCCTTATTTTCTTCAATAGCGGGATACACATTCGTATTGTATTCTGTAGTTTGAGGCCATTCACACCATCCTAAACAGAAGCAGTGGATTCCACTAAAAACATATCTGGAGGGCAGAAACTATTACTAGTTAATGTACATAACATGAATAAGAATGTGATATTACAGTTACCATGCTGCCAGGGTCATGTATTACAGCAAATACAACATTAGACAAAATGTTACTTCCCTTTAACGGTTATCCTCTGAGTTTATATACAGTCTATTTGGCTTCTTGAGTTTCATTTAGTTTTTTGTGTCTTGCAGGAATACCAAGGGGCCGACGCGAATAAACCTCAGGCGGTCCAAGAAGCAGAAATAAACCTGTCCACTAGATCTGTCACAGAAACTTTACTGACATCCGTAAGCACTGAAAAGTTCTGCTCATATGCTGAAACCCGGAGCAAATATACTCAGTGCTTAATTCGTGAAAGAATGAGTGCTGGTGCCCAAGCCCCAAAGCTCTGCCTGGGCGGAGTATGCGTAGTGGTACTCCGCGGAGTTATATAAAAAAAAAAAAAAAAAAAAAAAACTGTGGAACTACGCTCCACCCTCCCAATAAAAAAATAGAAGGAAAAAAAAAACCCACTTGTCTGCTCTGGAGTCTCCGGGATGCCCTCCTCCTCGCCGGTCGCAAGCCCCTACGTTGAACGTCTTGCATGGACTGCGCGCGCACATGCGCAGTCCATGTAAGATGTACAACGTAGGGGTTTGTGACTGGCGAGGACTAATACGGCAAGGAGGAGAGACCACGGCGAGGAGGCGGGCAGCCCGGAGATGCCAGAGCTGGTAAGTGGTTTTTTCTCCTATTTTTTATTGGGCGTGGGCAGGGGGTAACTCCGTTCCGCCGTGGAGTCCGAGTTTTGCCTGAACTCCACGTTCCCAACGGAGCGCAGAGTTGGCAAAACTCCGCAAACTCCGCTGGCGGAGCGGAGTTCGCCACCCGGGCTTACTCAAGAGCCTGCGGCCGGCGCTATTAAATGCCTGTGTACATAATTAATACCAAGGCTGAGTAGTCTTCGATCCACCACATGCCGCTTTCATCCACTACCAGACACCTCCTTCCCCTTTATCTCACTCTTGCAAGTTCCTGCTATCTCCCTTTTGTGACGGGGTTTCTGTTTTTCTCTTACTTCTTTCCCGTTTTTCTCCTTTCTCTCAGAAAATGCCTGATAGGGAAAAATAAGTGCCGTCCTCCATAAAGAAGTGCTGGTGGGGCCCCACTTGCAACCACCTTAAGCACTGAATATATTTAGTTTAAGTCGCTCTTTTGTATTTGGAGCACTTTTGTAGACTAGATGTAGGCTATATTGACGGGATTTCATAAAAAAAAAATACCCAGATGAACCTGGATAGGACACTAAGGAAAATAAAGTGAAGTGTTAAATCTTTCTCCTTTTTAAAATGAAAAAGATAAAGAAATAAAGGGTAATGTAGTTGTAGGAAGCACCATTAAAAGACCGAAAAACAAGATTTAAGGAAACCAATACCACCTGCATCCAACCTTGCCACACAGTTGAAATTATAACAGTTTTCTTTTTTCGTCTTCTGTATGCAGGATCACAGAGCCCTGGCTCTGCTGCTATGGCCTTTAAGGCAGAAGTTCTTTTTTTTCTATTTAGAAGGACATTAAAGGACACCAATTATCGAGAGGCAACTGAAGTTCTTGAGATTTGCTGTGGAGAAACAGCCCCATCAATAGAAAGTTTTGCTAGCTCATTTAAGGAAAATGACAATTTTCATTTATCCATACCTAGAAAACAGGCTGATGAAGGTTTGGTGATTTCAAAAGACTTTGCAGGACTTCCATATCACTTCTCCTCCATCGGCTGGTTTTAAATGTCAATGATTATAGGTCAAAATGAAACCCAGTGCAAATTATTCCTTAACGTGAGCAGCGATGGACATTCAAAAATCAATAAAGAGTTTCCTTGAAGTTTCTACGAACGTTGATGACAAAATCTTCTAAAACTAGCCCGTTAACACCTGGTCAGACTTCAGCTCTGCTCAGCTCTAAGGCCTCCTGCATTTTTCTAGTTTTAAATTTACGTTTCCACTTCCATCCATTAACCTAATCCATAAAGGATTAGAGGAATTACATATTGAGCAAATGACAAACTCACTTTAGCACAGGCAGCGCTGCAAACATTTCCATAGTGTAATCACCCCAAGATATATACCTAGGTATTCCTTTTCATAGTGGCCTGTCCTGTTCAAAGAGTAGTAATGGCTGCTTCTGTAATGGACTAGGGAGCTCATAATAACTCGAAATCCAGGGAACCAGACGAGAGCAATAATCCCTTTACTACAAAAACCAACAGAATTTGTTCAGGTCATGTGGCAGTGAAATATTTTCTGTAAGTGTTAACAAAATAAGTCTTGATACAGGTAATACATTAGAGGTTTTGTGTTTGTTGATCCAAACAGGGGCACGAAGTTAAGAATTTTCTTTCTAGAAGCCCAAGCCATTTGCAAATGGTGTCTAAATAGACACCTTCAAAAACCGATATTTTCTAGAAATAAACAATCTAGATGCAGTTGACCTTGTAGAGGCTATTTCAGGAAAATCACAAATGGGTAATGAACAAAGAGCTTCGTAACCCAGAATAGAATTTCTCGCAACCACAGAAAACAGAAAATGCAGAGAATACGCCTACAGAGTTTACAAGCCAAGGATAAAAGGGAATGTACCTTTTAATCAGCTGGTCATGGAAATTTATGTTAGCTTTTCTCGAGTTTCGCTAATCCTGTTTTGTTTTAATAAAGATAGCATACTCCAAAACCAGCATAATATTTTTTTTTTTTTGTGGAAAAGTCACCCAAGTTGTGGTACATTAAACTTCTCCACAGGCAAAAACATGACATACAGGTGACTGTTTTATAGACTGAATATTCTATCCAGGTTTCAGGGTCAGATCCTACAACACAGCCTACCATTCTTAAGTCTGACAGCCTGGCTCTTGAAAACATTTAATTGAGCATTTGAAATGTGTATGAAAGGGTCCTCTTTTTCCATGGTTGCCCCCACTTTTTGCCAAACTGTTGATGTACTTTGACTGAGTGTGCCCTGGGTTCCTGCCAACCAGGTACCTAGGGCCTATGTTCTTTACCGAAAACTGCATTGATACAAAACCCAATTGGCACACTTTGGCCACAGTCCTTTGCAAATGGTACCATAGGTACCAAGGACACTGTGGCCAGGGAAAGCCTCTAAGGGATGCAGCACTTATTGTGCCACCCTTAGAGGCCCTGTACCTTGACGTACACACTTCCATTGCAGGCTGCGTGTTTTGGTGCAGAACAGTTTTGGTGCAGAACCCCATGCAGGCTGTGTGTTTTGGTGCAGAACAAAGTGAAGAGTCGACAAGGTACACATCTTAGTGTGCCCTACCTACAACCCACTGCCCTGGCATAGGTCAGTCACCCCTCCAGCTGGATGCACTATACCAGTGGTGAGGGTACAGGTGCAGGAGCCCTGTACCCCTACAGTGTCTAAACCAATTCTTAGACATTGTAAGTGCAGTAATGCCATTAAGAGTATATGGTGCTGGGAGTTTATCATTACGCACGCCACAGCACCATGATGGCTTTACTGAAAACTGGGAAGTTTGGTATCAAACCTCTCAGCATATTAAATCCACACTGATGCCAGTGTGGGATTTAATGAAAAATGCACTCAGAGGGCATCTTAGAGATGCCCCCTGAAAAACGACCTAACTCTAGTGTCCTGGCTGAGCGGCTGCTCGCCAGCTGCCACCACCAGACATTTTTCTTGACCCCTGGGTCGAGAGCCTGCTGCTCTCGGGGGTCTGAAACAATGCACATCCTGGGACATGGTGCCAAGCCTCTTCCGGCAGGGTCCACGAAGGGGAAGCTTCAAAGGCTTGCTGCCTTTGTGAGCTACCCCAGCCATTTGCTGCTTCCAGCAACTGGCCCCCACCGGTTCTGACCCCCACTTTGGGCGGGAGAATCGGCGGGAAAACCAAGTGAGGAAGGGAGGTGTGCTCACCTTTGCCAACCCCACCACTCAGGTGGGGGAGGCGAGGTGAAGCACAACTCTCAGTCCTCGCCATCTTGCAGATGGGGGGACCCAGCCAACCAGAGAGAGGCATATGCCCTCCTCCAACTGGAGGGTGGCATAGTAGGGGGTGTACCCACCCCAAGGAAGGGACCCATTGTTCCCGACTTTTACTTACCTGTAATGCCCCTAAATCTAGTATTTAGGGGCAACCCGAACCTTGCCTCCTCAGACAAGAACCAACCAGAAGAGAAGAAGGACCGAAGAAGCTGTGCTGAACTAAGGAGAGGAGGACGCCCACTCACCTGGCCCCAGCCCTACGGCCTGTACCCACGAACCTGCTCCAGTGAAATCCCGGTGTGTTCTGTAGCCAGCAGCCCCAAGAACCCGGAAGACCTGCCCTGCCTTCCCAAACCAAGACTTTGTATCCCATGAGCACCGGATTTGCTCACCCACAGACTCTGGCTCTGGCCAAATCCGCGAGTCTGCACCAGATGCCCACGGCCCGAGTTAGAGTGGCCCAACACCACGAGGAGGTCTCCCTGGCGATCCTGACCTGAGATCTGTTGATCTCTGACCTGCCTCGAATCTCCAATCGACGCCTGCAGCCCCTTTCTGGAGGATCCCCCCACCCCCCGACCGCGACAGGAACTGGGAAGAAAAACCAGACGCCTAAAGACACCCCTGCACCCAACGTCCCACAGTCTTGGGTGGCCCAACCGACTGTCCCAGTATCCCCAGGCATCCCAATTTACCTCTCCAACCGGTGGTCACCTCCAGAAGATCTTAGTCCCGAGCCTTCAGTGTTTGTTGCAACCGGAGAATCCCCATTGAAATCAACAGGGCACCCGACGCCAAAACAGCACCCAGCCGCCCCTGTGCCGATGGGGGTGCACTTTGGGGGCTAACCCGTATCCCCCTTTGCCCTGAGCCTAACATCAGGAGCTTTGCTCCCACAACCTTGTGGCCTGCTCGTGAGCAGCCACCAACCGGAGGTCCCTTATTGGATAACATTGGGCATCAGCACTCTGCACCCAGCCGCCCTAGTGCCGCTGAGGGTGCATACTTGATCCTGGGTGAACCCTGGTTCTAACCCCAGAATACCAACTCCCACAAACAAGTGTTTACCTGTAAACCGATAACTTCATTTCCTTCTATAGGATTGCATTGACTGCTTTTCCTTGAAAATTCTTCTAAGTGTGGAGTTGGTTTGTATGAAACATTGAAAAACTGCATACGTGTAAAAACTGAATTACTTACCTTTTGTCTAGGAGATGTCCCAGTGTGATATCTAGGCATATCACACTGGTTAGCAAAAGTAACTTAAAAAGTAATGCAAGAAGTAACGTGCACAGTAATCTGTAAAGTAACTGAAAAGTAATTTTGAACTGTTGACTTACCTGTAAATCAACCAACTGCATTTGAACCTGCTTTCAACTGTAATTCACTGCATAAAAACTTGCAAAGTATTATTTCACTCACCTGCACCAGGCTTGGCTTGGTTCTAGAAATAAAATAAATATTTTTGATACAAACAATTGGTCTGAGTTCAGTCTTTGAGTGTGTGACATTTCTTCCCTGAGTGTGTACAACAAATGCATAACACTACCCTGTGATAAAGCCTTACTGCTCGCCCACACTACCACAAATAGAGAGTAAGGTGCTATCTACTTTTACCTCTGCCTATCTTTGGGGTTTCACTGAACTCTGTGCACACTATACCTTACTTTGGTATAGTATATACAGAGCCAGCTTCCTACAAAATGTTCCTCAAGAACGCAAGGACATTTTAAAAGAAGTAAAGATATCAGCCAGCAAAGCTTCCTATGCTTTTATATAGAAAAGGTCGGGCATCTCGGGCATAAAGAAGAGCAATAGTTCCGCTGAATGCCAGGAAGAGACAGTTCTTACCTACTCAGTGAAGGCATCTTTTACCTGTGTCTGAGCTTACAGAAAATATCCTTCACATACATCTATTTTCAGAGTCCCTGTGATTAAGAATGTTGTATACCTTAAAGGATTTCCAGATATGAGAAGGAAGTCATCGCTGTGGAGGCTAAACGTAGCTCTTTAAAGGTAATCTGTGTAAGCTTAATTGCAACCATCACCTTGAAAGGCAGCTTTCCTGGTACCTATAACTTCAGCATTTAGGGTCTGTAAAATTCAGGCTAAAGTTATAGCACAGATACTACAAGTTTTCATCAGAATAGGTCAATCATGAGAACACAGTGATCCTTCGCACCAAACGCTGTCCAAGACTTTCATACTAACCAGTCCATTTATCTTTGTACTTTTTTTCCCAAACCGCCCATTCCTGCTGGAGGAAACAAACAGCCCTTAAACAGATATTTGGATGACAAGATGAACAAGTTGGTTACTTTCAGTAATGCTCTTTCTTGTAGACACCATCTAGCTCCAGATTCCTCACCTTCTAAATATTCTCCAGGCGTCACACTAGATCCGTATACTTTTTAGCATTACCTGTGCACACCGGTAGGTGTAGCAGCGAGGCTCAGCACAGACTGATCGCTCCGGAAAGGGCGTGCAGCGTCTATATAGGCGCCACTCCTGCAGGCTGACTTCAGTTGCTTTAGAGACTGTCCGCGCTCCCAGACGCCGAGCCCCAAAGGCAACTTGGTGTGACAAGTATGCAGATTCCTAGACTTGGGAACTTATTGCTGGACATAGGTCAACCACGGAGAGGAGGGGAGGGTCGGTGAGGGATTTGTGGCTAGACAGCCTCTACCAGAAAGAGCGCTCTCAAAGGTAACTTTCTCTTCAGATAGAGACTTCTAGCCACAAATTCCTCACCTTTTGAATAGATACCAAAGCAGTACCTATTGTGAGGTGGGTCTGTGGATGGACTGAAGCCAGAAAGTCCTACAGGGCCGAGCAGGCAAAATGTCCCCAGTCGGCGAATCTGACTATCCAGACGGGGACACCCACGTAGCCGCTTGGCAAATGTCTAGGAGAGGAACTCTGAGTGATAGCGCAGTGACAGCAGCTGTGGCCCTGGGAGAATGAGCATTAGTCTTTCAAGGCTGCTTTTAGCCAGAGTGTAGCAGATCTTAATGCAGAGCACGATCAGTGGGACATGGTTATCTTCTGCACAGAACCCCACAAAGAGCTGATCCTCTATCTGGTGTTATTTGGTAATATCTGCATAATAATGGAGTACTCTTTTGGGGTCCAAGCAATGGAGTCTCTACTCCACCTTAGAGGGGAGAGGGCACAGCGTAGAAATCAGGTACAGTGAGATTTTGACTGACATGGAACGGTGTCACAACTTTAAGAATGATACCAGAGTCAGCAAAAACAGCCTGTCTGGGAAGAAAGTGGTGAACGGCAGGTTGACACAAACAGATTGAAGCTCAATCGCATGCTGTTCCGATGTTATCACAACAAGGAAAACTGTCTTGAGGGTGAGGAGCCGCCAGGACAGCTGGAAGCAGCTCAAATGGACTGCACATCAGAAATGTGAGGACCAAGTGGAAGTTCCACTGTGGAATGACAAAGGTAGAGTGAGGAAGCAAATGTTGTAAACCTTTCAAATAGCGCATACCAACTGGAGACCTAAACAAAGAAGGCTGATCCGACAACCACAAAAAACCTAAAGAGCCGAAAGATAGGTACTCTAACTGTGCCCAGAGCAAATCCTTGCTGGGCTAGGGACAAAACAAATGACAAAACACCAGTTAACTTTGTCTGAAGGGAATCTATTAGCAAAGTACCACACCAAGCCACAAATTTGTCCAAACAGGCATACACAGTTTTTGTTGAAGGACGCCTGGCGACCAAGATGACATCAACCACCTCTGGGTGAAGGTCGAAGTTATTCAGCTGTAGCCGATCAATCTCCATGCATGAAGGTGGCGATTGTGAAAGCCCAGGTGTAAAATCATGCCGTGCTGCTGCATCAGCAGCAGCAGAACCTCCCAGAGGAGAAGCCTTTGAGGACAGATGCTCAAGCCAAGGAGTTCTGGATACCATTCCATATGTGCCCAGTCTGTGGCCACTAGGTTGACTTGAGGTCGGTCTGTCCTTAAATTCTTGAGAACTTAGAACAGGAGAGGTATCAGCAGAAAGGCATAGAGAAGTCAAGAGTTCCACTCGTGGCAGAAAGCATCCCTGAGCGAGAGACGTCTTGGAAACTCCAACATGCAGAAGTGCTGACTTTGCACTTTCTCTGCAGCGGCAAACAGATCGAGCCAACGTTCTCCATATTCGCATAAGAGACCTTGCACCACCTTCAGGTGTAACTGCTACTTTTGATCCGCTAGGCATTGACCGCTTAGCTCGTCTGCCCTGGCATTCAGTGATCCTGCCAGGAGGTTTACTATCAGGAAGATTCCTTAGGTGGTCCAGCCATTTCTAGAGGCGCAAGGCCTCCAGGCACCGGGTCCGTGACCCCAGCCCACCTTGGTTGCTGCAGTACCACATGGCAGTGGTGTGATCCGTGAGCACCTGCCCCTGCTAAGCCTTCCCTTGGTGGATGGAAGGAAGGCTTTCAACGTCAAACGAATGGCCCTCCGCTACAGAATGTTGATATGAAACCCGGACTCTGCAGGAGCTCAGAGGACTCTGATCTCCACCTCTCCCAGATGACCATCCAAATGATACACCGGTCTGGGTGGTTAAACAGAGGGGTTTGTCGCTGACCCATTTATGGCCCAGTAACAACCACTGCAGATCCTGAAATCTGTGTTCCGAGAGGTCCCTTCCATGTTGGACCCACTGAAACTTCTGATCCCACTGCTGAGCCGCCATATGCCACCTGGCGTGGTTGACCAGAAGGATGCAGGAGGCCATTAGCCCCAGCAGCCTCACCGTGTACATCACTAAAATCCAGGACCAAGGCTGAAACATCAGAATCTTAGTCTGAATGTCCTAGACTTTTTCCTGGCAGGAAGGCATGAAACCAAACCATGTCCTCAATGGCTCTGGTGAAAGGGAATGTGAGGAGGAATCAGGTGTGACACTGGCATGTTGTTAATGAACCCCATGGAGGACAGGAGATTTGTCGTAGTCTGGAGGTGACTGACTACTTCCTGAGATGAGCCCGCCTTCAACAGCGGGTCGTCTAGGTAGGAAAAGACTGGACCCCTTGACCTCTGAAGGTGTTATGGGCACCACTGCCATCACTTTGGAAAACACCTGAGGGGCACTAATGAGACCAAGCGGGGAGCACAGCAAACTGAAAATGTTCAGAGCCCCACCACAAACCGCAGGTTGCGCGGATGGGCCTGCAGTACTGGTATATGGAAATAGGCGTCCTGCAGGTCAAACGCCAACATCCAGTCTCCAGGGTCGAGGACAGGCAAGATCTGGGCCAATGTGAGCATTCTGAATTTTTCTTTTCGAGGAAGGTGTTGAGAGGGCCAGGTCTAAAATAGGCTGAAGTACTCCGTATTTGTTTGGCTCCAGAAGTAGCGAGAATAACCACTTCATACTTCTGGAGTGGGCACCCTCTTGATAGCTCATTTGGCAAAAGGGCTTGCACCACTCCCTGCCGCAAAATGGAAAGATGATCCTTTGTCAGTCACTGGGTGGATGTTACAAGGTGCAGCAGTGCACAAAGGAAAGTTAGGATGTAGCCATTCCCACGATTTGCAGGACCCACCTGTCTGATTTTATGATCCGGCCTCATACCAGGTGGAGGTGCTCCAGTAAGGGCTCACTAAAGGGGCTTGGCAGTTAGGGCTGCAGTGGACTTGGCCTATTGAGCTTAACCCCGGGGCGGTGGGCACCACGGCCGGGAAATTGCTGGTTGCTGCACTAGGGTTGGATCGGCTGATGGTATGGGGTACCTCTGTCAAAGCCACAAAAGGAATGGTAGGGCTGGCCAGGTGGGGGCAGATAAGTCCATGAAGCGTGCCGTGGCCCTGCTCTCCTTATACTGCTCAAGACTGGAGACTTTGTCCCTAGACAGACAAGTCCCATTTAATGACATGCCCATGAGGAATGACTGGATGGCGCCTGAAAATACTGTGGACTGCAGCCAAGTGTAGCGGCGCATGACAACACTGGTGCCAAATGCCTTCCAGGGAGAATCGGTCGTGTCCAAGCCCAAATGAACTGTGAACTTGGCGGCGTCGCAACTGTCCTGTATGGCCTGGGGAAGCACTGTTCAGAGATAATAAGGTACACCTGGAGGGACTGAGCCACTGAGTCCCGATGGCCATCAGAATAGGCAGCTGGCATTCATGGACAATGCCAAGCTGATGCATGAGAAAACCCTGTTCCCGAATGTCTCCACCCATTTTGACTCCCTATCACGTGGGGTAGTTGTCGGAAATGTGTTGGGATTAGTCTTGCCTGCAGACACCTGCACCACCAAGCTTTCAGCTGATGGGTGCGGAGATAAAAATACAGGGTCATCAGGGAAGCAGCGGCGTGCAGTTTGGCAGCTGACTAGGGGTCAGCACCAAGTTTGACCCGAGCCCCCAGTATTTGCAAGGGCCTTGTTAAATGCCCAGGCTGAAAAACCTATGTAAGTACACTGGTCTTGACCTCCAAGGATGGATATTAAAGGTCAAGAACTTTGGCCACCCTATACATAACCATGGTGTAAGAAGCACTCTCCTAAGTAAAAGGGCCAGGGGATGAGAGGAGACTGGACTCAGGGGAGGCTCCTGCAGGTCGTCATACCAACTCTCCTCATGATAAGGTTGGCCAATCTCATCATCAGCATCGTAATGGTCATCTGAATCCATGACAAACCGGGAATGCAGGGTATGCGGTTGCCATTGTGTAGGCAGATCAAGTGGGGGGAAATGGTGCCCCAACAGCAGCCGGGTAAGACTTCGATTGAGATTGAACTGGCGCAGGCTTGACGTCAAGAGAGGACAATTGGGACCTCTTCTTCCGGCATCAATGGAGTCTGTATCGGCATCGATGCGCAGGGAACCAGCGTGGATGGTGGTGCCAGAGGTAGAGTCGAGCAAAGAACTGTCAAGGCCGTTAGGGCTTGGAGGATCCATCTGATGCTGAGGGCAAACCTGCCGGCGGTAACCTAGCTAGAGAACCTCTCGGCTCAGTGGAGCCAGCAGGCGTGCCAGAGGGAGCCGGCAAGGATCCGAAGACTTGGAGAATAGCTGCGCAGAAATCTCGATTTGTTTAGGAGTGGTGGACTGACCCGGAAATTCTGGTTGTGCCGGAAGAAGTTGCGGGATCAGCTCCAAAGAGATTGAGATGTTGGGACCTTCAAGTGCTTGGGATTATGAATAAATTGGGATCATGAATACATTGATGAATTCCTCCATTGTATCAGTGCATGTTCCTAAATGCTGGAAACAAGCTCTTCTGCTTCCTTTACATAAGAAATCTAACAGTGATCCGAGCATCTTAAGTAATTAAGAACTCATTTCTCTCCTGCCTGCTGGAGTGAAGATGCCCGAGAAGCCAGTGAATAGTGTTATCACATTTCTTGGAATCTAACCATCATTTACATGATCAGCAATCTGAATTCAGGTTGTGATATAGTACTGAATCAGCCTTGTTGGAAATAGCTTTTATCAAAGATCATCTCAATCAGAATTCTGGGGCAATGGTGGTGCTCCTCGATTTATCCTCGGCCTTTGATACGTTATCCAATGCCATGCTCCTAAGTAGGCTCAGGAGAATGGGGATCCAAGGTTAGGCCTTTGCCTGGTTTCAATCTTTCTTGGAAGACAGGACACAATCTGTTTTGTGGTCACCCTTCACCTCCTCCCCATAACCGGACTGAGGAGTGCCGCAGGGCTCAGCACTTAGTCCCACTCTTTAATATTTACTTGGAGCCATTAGCTAGCTTAGTTGAATCCTGTGGCCTACGATAGATCTCTTATGCGATCCCCAGCTTCCCCTATCTTTCCACGAGAATGACTTAGCTGCCTGCCTTTAATTTCTTCAAACTGTCTTAAATCAGTGGGCAACTGGATGACAATAATTGCCTTAAGCACAATTCTGATAAAATGGAGGTCCTTTTTTTGGGAACTAAATGCTACCCCGACTCATGCAACTGGTGTCCTTTGGAGCTGGGCATACCACCCTCCCCCGCCTCGACTGCTAGGAAGCTGGGTATTATATTAGATACTGAACTTTCATTCATACCCCAGGTTGAAGCAATATAGGCCTGCTGCTCTGCAACCCTTCAATCTTTAAGGAGGATGCTGTATTTAGTTCCCGAGGACACCCAAAAGACCACTGTTCATTCTCTAGTGACTTCAAAACTGGACTATGCTAACAGTCTATATTTGGGCCTGCTGGCCTGACACGGTGCCTTCAGAATGTGCAAAATGCTGCAGCTCGCCTAATTTTGAAAATTCCAGCACCAGTCAATATAACCCAATCTGTAACAGATTCACTGGCTGCCCATTACTAACCGGGTCCAATTCAAGGCTCTCGCTCTAGCCTACAGAGCTCTCCAACATAAAGGTCCTTTATATAAAAGGAAAAGAAACAAGGCATACTCTCAGTCCAGATCTTTGAGATCCAGAAGTCAAAAACTTCATATTCCCCAGGTGCTTAAAGCAAGGAGGGGTGGTAGATCCTATGTGTACCTTATGGCCAGGCTCTGAATTCCCTCCCATTAGCCCTTCGGTTAGCTTCTTCAGAATCCATTTTCAGGAAAAACTTTTTTTATAATTCCACTCTAAATCTTTATTTGCTCTGGGCAATTGCTGACTAAGCTAGGACACTTCTTCGGCAGCAGCTGTGCCCTTTACAAATTAATTTGTATTGTGTTGGATTAATTCTCATTGTGTCAGGCATATAGCTAAAAGGGTGACAAAGTTGTTCTCCCAGTAGGAGTTACATTTGGATGCCTCCTAATTGGAAGGGCATCTAAAAGAGGAGGGCAGGCCGCTCCTCAGTGCCCTTCACAAAGCCTTCAGGTAGCCTATGCTCTCCAGCTGAACTGAGCTCCAGCAGTTCCAAGCCAGCGCTGTCCAAGGTAAACATCACTGTCACATGGCAGCAGGGTTCTCCTCTTCCCCCATTGAGCTCAGCTCCAGCAAACAAGGCCTCCGTGCCATATGTGCTGCCTCCCCAGGCATTCCCAGCATGTCCCATGCACCAGGGCAGAGACCTTCTAGGCCCCCGCCAGATCAGGGACTCGCCACTCCTGAGGCGCTACTCCCAGAGCCATTGGACCAGTACTGCCTATGTCAGCAAGTCGCCACTATCGGCCCCTTGCTCATGATGAGTGCTCTGAGGGGCAGATGGCAATTCACTCTCATTGGACCAGATTAACTTCTTTCTTTTTTTGCCAGCTTTTAGCGCATTCTTCTCTTTGCTCTGTGTCCATTTTACACCTTGGGTGCAGCTTCGGCTTGGTGGCTAGATTTCAATAGTGGTATTTCAGCAGTAGACTGGGATCGGCTAGGAGGCACATCGGCTAGCTCCCCATCTTGGCTAATCCCCAACAAATGTCTCTTTAAAGGTCAGTCATTTCTGAAAGCGTGGAGGTTGGAAAACAACTTAGTGACCTGGATTTGAACTTTGTGTGAGGAGGACTCAAATTAGTGGATGAAAGAGAAAATCAGACACATTCTTATGTTGCCTGGAAGCGCTCCCCTGCCCTGGAAGCCCTGTACCTGGTGAGGTCGTGCAGGGGGGCCTGCCGCTGCCACACGGCATATTGAACTATTGCACCAGGAGCAATATTGGGGAGTTCCCGCAAACATCTGTCGCAGAGAAAGCCGCTGGGGGTGCCATCATCGCTACTGCTGGCTGTCACAGATCGCCGTCAGATCAAGAGCTGTGAGGGGGAGAGGCCTCGCTGGAGCAGAGACGCGGCTTACAGAATATATGTCAAGTGCCGCATATTTGGCTAGCGGAGGCAAGTGCACTAGGCATCCATAGCTCCTTGGTGAATGGAGGCAGCCGGAGTTAGGCCGGCATGGTTTGTGCTCATGGTGGAGATGCCTCTCTGCTTTGTAGCTCAGTGGCTCACTAACTTTCTGCCTGCTGCCATTGACTTGTCTTTCTCTGCTATTACCTGCCTGCCACCAGCTGTTTGTTGTTGCCTGCTGCAGCTTGCCACCTGGGGCCATATTACAGAATATTGCACGCTCTTTGTTTGCGCCGGGTGCACCTTTCAAAAGGTGCGCCCTACGCAAATAAGGAGTGTGCACCATATTATATTGAATGCGCTGTCCCCTGGGCAGCACGACTTCGCGGCTGCCCTGGAGCAGCCGCATTCAAGTGAAATACGGAGCGGCTTTGAAGCAGCAGCTCCAAGTTTCACTGTACTGGCGGCAAGAGGAGAGGTTCCTTAGTTCAATTTTAACTCTGCTAGAGAAATCAAAGTTAAATGCCCTTGTGACTCTTTCCTCAATTCTTCACCATCTATAGTCAAGAAATGTGCTTACAAATGGCAGTTCACATGATTTTCAGGTTGGTAGTGGTGTAGCAAAGAATGTTTTCTGACACAAAGTACCAGTCATAATGGCCAAGGTTCTCTTTCGACAGTTTGTACACCCTCTTTTTCCATCAGCACGTCTACCCATATCGGTACCCCCCATCCCCCCACCCCCAGTAAAGATACCTCAAAAAGATAAAAAAGCCTCGACTCTGGAAAAGAATCAGGAAAATTAGACTAATAAGCAAAAGGGGTCCCAGGACAATTCAATTTGCCACCATCTCTACAGAGGTGGACTCGGGAATTGCCCAAGCCAGCGGGTGACATGTGCCACCGCCTTTCATCAATCTTCCCTTCAATAAGAGCTAGCCGTCATAAGGGGCACTCCCTTAACATCTTTACAACTCCATGAGTCAGTCTCTACCAATGTGGGAGAAGTGGTTGAGAATCCGTTGGATCTGAGGTAAGTCATCAAAAGAGGAATGAATCCTTGCGCAAGCTCATTTTACCCCACCCATGCCAAAGTCCTTAAACAGCGTACAAAACTCTTCTTCCTCATATGACACTTCCAAAAGTAAAGCTGTGAGAAACTCTAATGGCTCTGAACACATTTTCAATACTAGACTTTACTTTCTTGTTTGACGAGAAAAGGAAGTGAATAGATTTTTGCTAAGCTCTTTTGCAGAGGTTGCATACCACTGCCAAAATGTTAGTAGGTTTACATTTTCCACTCAAACTTGTACTTGCGTACAAAGGTAAAATTACACTCAGAGGTTATAGCCAACCTTGTCATGGGAAATTGGAATTACTTTGAGTAGAACCCTAAATGTAGTTCCCTTGCTCCCCTCCAAGAATAATTCTTTGTGCTATAAATCGGTTTCAAATCTGGGTGGGGTTACTGGTATGATCTGAAACTCAGTCCCAAAGGAAGTTGTTTCCATATTGAAAGCACAAATCAATGTTGCCCCTACTGGGAGACTGATTATCGTCTCCCCGTAGAGGACTTGCTTTCTGATCCTAAACTAGAAGAGTCTCGGCACTGGCACTGGTTGGCTAAATCATTAAATTACTGCCAACCACTATCCTGCAGATTTGGTTTCCAACTCTAATACAGGCCTTTGTGTTATCTCCTGGAACATGGCCGGCGATGCAATGAAAGAACAAAAATTTGCACTTCTTGCTATCCTTAAGGAAGACATTATTTGTATCCAGGAAACTTGGAGTTCTTCCGGCCTCAACCTATATAAATACCTTGCAATCAATTTGCCTGATTCCACGTCAGGTAGGGGTTATGAGAGCACAGGGATTTCGATACTGTATCCAAACCAGTGGATGAAACCGCCCGGATGCTCACGCTCCAAATTTTCATTTTAGCAGTGCATGTATTTAACTTGGAAATATGTTCCTGAACTGTATAGGGGCGGTTGTTGTCCGACTAGACTTTTGTATAGGATCACCTATTGTACACCCATGCTTGACAGAAGGAACACCTCAAGACTATTCTTTGGTGCTGAACACGAAAGACCTTCGGTTTGGCCCTGCAACACCGTGTAAATATGTCTAAGGCTTTTGCAATGAGCTTGTTTCTCACTCTGTTGTGAGGGAGAAATGCACAATGTAAACCTTGTTTGAATTAGATTCTTATTTGAAATGTCTCCTTAGTTCAATCTATCCACATCTTTGGCACGAACCTGCAATGCATTAAGGCAAAAAATAATTTGTAATCCATAACATAGGACTATATTTCAAAGCATTTAGGACAGTAATTCTTCATAAGGTGAAAGAAACAACAGTTTGCTTACCAAGTAAAGATTATTCAAACATACAATAATGACATACTAAAAGTGTCTGACATTCAAACCTACGTTAGCCACATCAGCACAATAACTTAGTGGAAAAGTACTCTGAAATACAGCAATTTATGGCTTTCAATCTTGCTGCGAAAGGTTTTTGGACTGCTATGTGGAAGGTTACTGGATTGCTATGGTTCAAGGGGAGAATCAGCAAACATTTGTGTTTTGCTTTAACAAAGAGATCGATTACTTTATGGGTAAGAAGTAGTGTAAATCATTATTTAGACTATTTGATTTGTCCCAGACATGTTTGACGGCATCTTGTGGAAGAAATACTTTAGCCAAAGTTTCCAAACAAAGATTTGTAACTCTGTTTCAAATGAGTAATGTGTGTTGGTACAGGTTAGCTCCCTCTTAGTAGTGACCTTCCTCTTGATCATGTTCACATTTATTGACTTGAGAATTTTTTCTGTTGCCCTGTTCTGACTTTTACAGACCCTCTGCTACAAAACCACACATTTTGATGATAATTTGGTACATAACTAGGTTCAGAATAACTATCTGATAGCGATCTAGGTCCAGTCAGGGCTGATCCCCCCTCCCCCCTCTTAGGTGCAAGGATACCCTCAGGTGATATGGGTGCCATATAAATACGCATAACATAGGTGCTGCTGTCCCTATCTCTATTGAGATATGCTCATACTCAATGCTGGTTGTTCCCACTGATGACTGCTCCCTTGGTTTTCTCAAACCACATTTTGTTTGGTTCATCTCCATCCAAGAACAGAGTTATTCACTACAATTTTCTATAGTGTTTTTGAAATTTGCATATTTTGCATTGTCTGTCTTAGGTGTACAATTTATTTATATTCTAGTGTCTTATTTGTCCCCCTTTATTTGTGCTCATAACAGAGTTTTTAACTACTATTTATCCAAGTCAAGAGTGCTGAAGACATTTGTTAATTAGGGTGGATTAAGTCCAAGAAACAGTTATCAAGAAGTTGATACAATTTCAGAACAAATTTCTTGCTCCTTTTGCATAACATTGGTAGCCTGCTTGTAACACTTCTTTGATGCATAACTTAGCCTACCTAGAATCTCAATGTTGTGGGGCCCTTGCCTGATCTGGAGCCTCAACACACAAATAAAAATCTAGTCTTACACCTGAGAAGACTGTTTTTTGACGGTAAAGTGAAAGAATATTCTATGGTCTACTCTTAAGCCATTTCTCCCATTTAGCAGGCTGTAGACACAGCAGGCAATAATGCAGATTAGGAAAGCTGGTGTTGCATACACCCACCACTTGCTTCTCTTCATCGTGAGCATAAACTGCAGCAAGTTGTTTTGTATGGTCTATTGTGGGTGGATAAATAGGTGCCTGTTGTCCCAGAACTTCCTCTATTGCTTAAGACATTACCACACATGGTCACTAACCATACTCTGCTTCAACCTCTCAAACAAGCTATCTGCTAAGCCAAAACACTGCTGAAGTGAAATGGCATATCAATTAGTCTGTTTTGCACATCACTAAAAGAATATTGTAAAGCATATAGAAGCAAGACACCCAAGCCCATGGGGCGCGATACTGCATCGAGTGTGGGCAGCTTAGTAAGCATTTTCTATGTTTTGTAGTATGCTTTATATGCTGAAAAAGCTTGGGGAAGTGACCTATTATTTAGTCATCAAGGCTAGATATCACTGATACTGCCATCGCCCAGAAGGCTTGTAAATATCTAAGCAGTACGGCCTCAGGCTAAGACTTACTAAGGCATCCAGGAACTCGGGCTCTCTCACCGGAAAGACTTATTGTAAAGAAGCTGAGCTTTTACTTCACCAACAAAGTATGGACTACCAGGCTTACAGGAGTCAGGCGAGAACTCAGGAAGGGTCCCAAAGGTACACCGTACCTGTGTTTTTTGACACTTACCTTCTCACCACTGGCAGGTAAAACATTATTCTGAATGTAATGGGGTTTCCCCCAGGGATTGGATCATATTCTGCAAGATTAACAGGAAGGACTTGTTCTAAGTCCTGCTGAGTTTTTCAATTTCTGTTAACAAATTTGTTTTTGTTTCAGTAGTATAAAGTGGCATCTCTGCTTTTCTGCTGCTTTTTGTTATGACTGACAACACAAGCACTCTCGGAATATTTAAGATAGTTGTACTTTACAGTCCCAAATCCATATTTTCAGCTGGTAAAAAGTTATCCGCTTCCATAGCACTATCCTACTCTTGGAACAAAAACAAAAAAGGGCAGATCAGATCTGAAAACCTTAAAAATCCCACAAACCTTGTAGATGGGTGGCTTCTCTTGTTCTGCCAAGCACTCTTTCTTGCAGAATATAAAGTCAATTCTGTTGCCGATGTGGTTGGTAATATAGAATCAAAGTCAGGAGGCTCTGGTTAAAGGGCTGGAAAATCTATTTGCGGCACCAAGTTGATTAACAAGGTATCTTGGAAGGTATTCTTACTCTAATCCCTGTGACTAGACAAATCCCTGCTTTTAGATAATCTTTAAAATTGGGACAGTTTCAGTGCAGCACTCAAGTATTTCTCACAATACATTGGTTTATGCTTTTTTTACACTGATTCAGATGCAAGGGAGAAGAGCTTTTTTTGGTAATGTTTTTGCTTTTCAGATTTTAAATTAAAGCTCTTATGAGGAGACACAACCTTGACTTGGAGGATTCGCTGTGCAAGACCATATATTATTTTTGCCTCCATCTTATGAATGGCATTAAAGTACATTAGGGCATTGAGGTAATTTATTCCTTCATGCTTGGTGACAGAACACCACAAACACTCGGTGTGGTTCTTCTTATTAAGTAGTGTCTCACATTTGTTGACCAGTGTGTGTATTTTCAGATGTCTTGCACTCCTATAAGATAAGCCTAAGGCTGCTCGACCACACTATCCCCTAAAAAGACCACCTTGGGAATTGCTAGACCAAGCCCCTGTCCACTTATAAGGGAACCCATGGACTCTTTACACAATGTATCTAATTTTGATATACCATATAAAGAGCCAGTTCCTACAACAGTGTTTGATAAACATGTGCAAAGATGCCCACATTGCAGCCTGAAAGATGTCCAGGACAGGGACTCTGTGGGTTAACGCAGTCGTTGCACCCTTAGCTCTGGTAGAATGAGCACGCAAACTCAGAGGGCTGCTTCTTGACCAGTGCCTAGCAGGTCTTCATTCAGACCACTATCCATCTTGAGATGGTCCAGATCAGTTGACTGGGGGTGAGTGCTTGCAATGTTCAACACTCCGTCCATCATCCCCTTTGGTTTTGCTCTGCATGCTCTTCCCCTTTTTTTAAAATGTTATTTATAGCTCCTTTGTACCCCACAAAGAGTTGATCAACCAGCCAGAACTCTTTTGTGTGGTCAAGGTAGAACGACAACGCTCTTTTTGGGTCCAAACAGTGGAGCTTCTCCTCCTCTTTGGAGAAGTTAGGCAGGGTGAAGTTCTGCCCTACACGGAAGGGAGTTGCAACGTTCGGAAGTAAGGAGACCATGTCCAGAGGAATAGCTTGTCTGGGTGGAAGGTGGTGTATGGAGGGTGTGCCGAGAGTGCCTGCAATTCACCAACCCTCCTGACCGATGTTAAAGCCACTAGAAAGGCAATTTTGATGACCAATAGCCTAAAAGGGCGATTTTGCAGAGGCTCAAAGGGTGCACACCTGAAGGTGAGAACAAGACTCAGATCCCACTGGGGCGAGATGAATGGCCTGGAGGGAAACATGTGCTGCAAACCTTTAAGAAACCCAGCCACAACAGGTGACAAAGAAGTTTGGTCCAGCAACCGCAAAAATGTCTTAAAGATAAAACTGAGCCAAGAGAAGAACCCTGCTGGGCTAACGATAGAGCAAACAGAAGAACCTTGGATAAAAATTTTGGGGTGAAATCAATGAAATGGGAATCACACCATGTCACAAACTTATCCCAATGGGAGGCGTATACAGACTTGGTGGAGAGACACCCGACTGCCAGAATAACATCACAGACTTCAGGAGGAAGGTTAAAAGCTGTCAACTGACACCGTATAATCTCCAACAAAGGTGAAGGGTGTGCAGGTTCAGGTGAAGAACCCTCCCCTGTTCGCAGCAGCGAGAGGAGATCCTCTCGAATAGGCAGCCTTATTGGAGGGCCAATGGTCATGCTCAACAGCTCGGGATACAAGTCTCTCAATGCCCAATCCGTACACATAATAACATGGACCCAGTCGGTCCTGATCTTCTTGAGAACTCAGGGCAGTAGTAGGACTGGCAGGAAGGAGACTGGAGCTACACTCGAGACGAAGAGACTCCGAGCAAGAGTCTATCTTCGAAAGTCCAGCATGCAAAACTGCTGACATTGCGCATTCTCATCAGTGGCGAACAGATCTAACCAAGGTTCTCTCCACTCTTGGAAGAGTCTATGCACCACCTGCGGATGGAGACACCATTCGTGATCCGCTAGCCATCTTCGGCTGCTGAATGTGTGCAGTACATTTACAGACATTTATATTTTCTGTGTGTTAGGAAACTAACATCCTCCAGCTTTCATCTTACACTTCATGCACCCCAGCAGGATTGTCACATAATTCACTTTATTTTTCTTTCTCTGATTGCAAAGTGAGAGGAGTTTGTAAACACCAGTCTCTGTTAACCCTTTTGGTGCTTGCGTCGGCCAATGGCCGACGCAAGCACTACCTTCCTGGTGCGGCGCACGTCCATTGGCCGTCACCAGGGAGGGCCCCGAGATTGTTTTTTTTTTTTAAATTTCCCCTGGGGGAGACGCGAAAGGCTTTCGGCGTCTCCTCCCTCCCCCCCCCGCCACCCCTCCCGCCCATCTGTGACATCAGCGCACCGCGAGGCGCTCCGACGTCAATGATTTCCCCACCGGAGCAGAGGACAGCAGCAGGTAAGGCCGCGCTCGACTCCGATGGTGAAATCAAGCCGAAAACGGCCTCCCCAGCTTTCAGGGAGGCCTCGTTTGAAAGGGGAGAGTCTCCCCTTTCAAATGAGGCCTTCCTGAAAGGGTTTCCTGGTCGTGGATCGCGGCAGCACTGCGATCCACGGCCATGAAACCCCACTAGACACCAGGGATGTCGTTGGGGGGTCGGCCCTCGTGAGAATGGATCAGCCCCCCCCGTGGGGGCATATATTTAAATAAAAAATACTTTGGCTTTCCCTGGCGGGGCGCAATCGCCCCCCAAAATACAAAAAAAATAAAAAAATGAAAGTAAACAAAAAAATAAAAAATGGCGGCGATATTGGCAGGGGGGGGGGGGTCGGTCCTCCTGCTCAGTGGTCGACCCCCTGTGGGGGCATTTTTTTTATTTATAGTCATGCGCTTTCCGTGGGGGCCACAATCGGCCCCCAGGGTAGCCAGAACTATAAAAAGAAATAGAGAAAGATCTTTTATATATATATATACACACACACACACACACACACACATACACAGAGAGAGGGAGAGTCTCTTTCTCGCTGTAGATATATGTATATATATGTATCTATATACATATATGTGTATACAGATACATATATATATACATAAGTCGTCTACAGAGAGAAAGATATATATATACACACACACACACACATATATATATATACATATATGTAGAGATAGAATCATATATATATATATATATATATATATATATATATATATTCACTGAAAAAAACCATAGGTTTCAGACACGTTATAGTTAGAAATTAGCATTTAAAAACCTTTGAAATTCACTGAAAAAACCATAGGTTTTAGGGACAGTTATAGTTAGTTGGACATTGCACTCGTACAAAACCCGTGAAATTCCCCTGTTATAGTTAGTTCAGCTAACTATAACTCGCGCCCCGCAATGCACTGCTGATGACGTCACATATTACATCACTCATGACATGGTCAGTGACATCACTGATGACATCACTGATGACATCTCAAATGACATCACTGATGACATCACTGATGACATCATCCAGTGACTGTGTGTTTCTGTAAAGTTTAAATATGTTTAATATATATAGGGAAAGGCGTATTGAAGAATGAGTGGGTGTATAAGTGTCTGAATGGATGATTTAGTACGTGAGTGACTGACTCTACAAGTGAGTGATTAAACGTATCTTACTGAATGCATGGGTTAGTGACTAAACTGTGTGAATGTCTGTATCCGTCTGTTTGTTGGTGTGTAAGTGGATGCATGGATTTGCGAATAGCTACATGAGTGTCTATATGGGTTATTGATTGGTTCTCTGAGTATCTGTATGGCTGCCTGAGTGTTTGTGTGGGTGGGGTGTGTGTGACTCTATACATAGATGTGTGAGTGGGTGATTCACTGGGTGCATGATTTCAAGAGTGCATCTGTGATGGACTGCTTGGGTGGGTGAGTGTGTGTATGGGTGTGTTAGTGAGTGAATGTATATCTCAGTGGTACATGTGCAAGTAACTACATATGTAAAAGGCAGTATATATGTGTGTTAGAGTATTTAAATGGCTATAAGTGAGAGTGTGTTATTGTGAGAGTGGCTGTATGGATGCGTGTGTGCTTGTATCAGTTATTGTATAAGAGCGTAAGAATGTGCTAGTATTTGTATGAGTAAGTGAGCTGGTGTGTGTATAACTGTATAGGTGAGTAAATGGGTGTGTGATTAATTTTTTGCATGACTGACTAGGTGTGTGAGTACCTCTATGGATGAGTGGCGGTGTGTGAGTGTTTATATAGGTGTATGAGTGCATATGATAGTCCTGTACTGAGTGACTGTAAGTATTAGTGACTGTACAGGTGAGTGAGTGGATGTGTGTGTAGACCTAAGAATCAGTGAGTGGGTATGTAGTTTTTGGTGTTGGAGTGTCTATGGTTTTGAGAATGGCAGTCTGTAATTTAGAGTGGGTGTATCAAAAGTTATATTAGGGTGTGAGAAGATGCATGAAATTATCACATGGATGATGTCATCAGTGATGTCATTTGAGATGTCATCAGTGATGTCATCAGTGATGTCACTGACCATGTCATGAGTGATGTAATATGTGACGTCATCAGCAGTGCATTGCGGGGCGCGAGTTATAGTTAGCTGAACTAACTATAACAGGGGAATTTCACGGGTTTTGTACGAGTGCAATGTCCAACTAACTATAACTGTCCCTAAAACCTATGGTTTTTTCAGTGAATTTCAAAGGTTTTTAAATGCTAATTTCTAACTATAACGTGTCTGAAACCTATGGTTTTTTCAGTGAATTTCAAAGGTTTTTAAATGCTAATTTCTAACTATAACGTGCCTGAAACCTATGATTTTTTAAGTGAATTTCAAAGGTTTTTTAAATGCTAGTTTCTAACTATGCCAACAGAGGTAGGACATGTGAAGAAAGAAGAAAAAACGCACAGAAAGAAGCAAAAGATGTGCAGAAAGAAGCAACAGAGGAGCAGAAAGAGGCCTTGTTGCAAAATCATCCTGTGCCCACAACTTTTTCAGACGGGTACTGGTGGTAACTGACTCTGACTAACCAGAGCCAGTGCGCGTTTGCACAGTGGTGAAGGGAGGGGGGGCCTGAGGTGACGTGTGCAAACGCGCCCCATGGCGCGTTTTAAGTTGCGGGATTAAGTCCCCTTGAATCCTGAGGGTCCCTGGGGCCCAACTAGCCCCCAGGTACCTACAGTTAGGACCACAGAGCTGAGTTGCAGAGAGGCGTTCCGAGGCCACGCACCTTTTTTCACCTCTCTGCAACGCAACTCTGTTGTGCTTACTGAAGGTACCTGGTGGGCTAGTTGGCCCACAGGATTCAAAGGAATTAACTCCCCAACTTAAAACGCACCACAGGGCGTGTTTGCGCACATGTCACCTAAGGCTCCGCCCCTCCCTTCACCACTGTGCAAACGCGCCCCGTGGCGCGTTTTAAGTTGAGGGATTAGGTCACCTTGAATCCTGAGAGTCCCTGGGGCCCAACCAGCCCACCAGGTACTTCCAGTAAGCACCACAGGCCTGCGTTGCAACGCCTGTAACAAATTGTGCAGTTGTGTTTAGGTAGTGAAGAGGGTCGTGCTGGGGGTAGTGTTTTAGGGTTTAGGGTAGTGCAGTGGTGTTTGTGTAGTGTAGGGGTCATGCTGGGGTTAGATTTAGGGTTTAGGGTAGTGCAGTGGTGTTTGTGTAGTGTAGGGGGTCATGCTGGGGGTAGATTTAGGGTTTAGGGTAGTGCAGTGGTGTTTGTGTAGTGTAGGGGGTCATGCTGGGGGTAGATTTAGGGTTTAGGGTAGTGCAGTGGTGTTTGGGTAGTGTAGGGAGTCGTCCTGGGGGAGTGTTTTAGGGTTTAGGGTAGTACAGTGGTGTTTGGGTAGTGTAGGGGGTCGTGCTGGGGGTAGTGTTTTAGGGTTTAGGGTAGTGCAGTGGTGTTTGGGTAGTGTAGGGGGTCGTGCTGGGGGGGTGTTTTAGGGTTTAGGGCAGTGCAGTGGTGTTCGGGTAGTGTAGGGGGTCGTGCTGGGGGAGTGTTTTAGGGTTTAGGGCAGTGCAGTCGTGTTCGGGTAGTGTAGGGGGTCGTGCTGCGGGGAGTATTTTAGGGTTTAGGGTAGTGCAGTGGTGTTCGGGTAGTGTAGGGGGTCATGCTGGGGGTAGTGTTCTAGGGTTTAGGGCAGTGCAGTGGTGTTCGGGCAGTGTAGGGGGTCGTGCTGGGGGTGGTGTTTTAGGGTTTAGGGTAGTGCAGTGGTGTTCGGGCAGTGTAGGGGGTCGTGCTGGGGGTGGTGTTTCAGGGTTTAGGGCAGTGCAGTGGTGTTCAGGCAGTGTAGGGGGTCGTGCAGGGGGTGGTGTTTCAGGGTTTAGGGCAGTGCAGTGGTGTTCGGGCAGTGTAGGGGGTTATGCAGGGGTGGTGTTTTAGGGTTTAGGGCAGTGGTGTTCGGGCAGTGTAGGGGGTCATGCTGGGGGTGGTGTTTCAGGGTTTGGGGCAGTGCAGTGGTGTTCGAGCAGTAAAGGGGGTCATGCTGGGGGTGGTGTTTCAGAGTTTAGGGCAGTGCAGTGGTGTTCGGGCAGTGTAGGGGGTCGTGCAGGGGTGGTGTTTCAGGGTTTAGGGCAGTGCAGTGGTGTTCGGGCAGTGTAGGGGGCGGTGCAGGGGTGGTGTTTCAGGGTTTAGGGCAGTACAGTGGTGTTCGGGCATTGTAGGGGGTGGTGCTGGGGCTGGTGTTTCAGGGTTTAGGGCAGTGCAGTGGTGTTCGGGCAGTGTAGGGGGTGGTGCTGGGGCTGGTGTTTCAGGGTTTAGGGCAGTGCAGTGGTGTTCGGGCAGTGTAGGGGGTCTTGCTGGGGCTGGTGTTTCAGAGTCTAGGGCAATGCAGTGGTGTTCGGGCAGTGTAGGGGTCTTGCTGGGGCTGGTGTTTCAGGGTTTAGGGCAGTGCAGTGGTGTTCGGGCAGTGTAGGGGGTCGTGCTGGGGCTGGTGTTTCAAGGTTTAGGGCAGTGCAGTGGTGTTCGGGCAGTGTAGGGGGTCGTGCTGGGGCTGGTGTTTCAGGGTTTAGGGCAGAGCAATGGTGCTCAGGCAGTGTAGGGGGTTGTGCTGGGGGTGATGTTTCAGGGTTTAGGGCAGTGCAGTGGTGTTCGGGCAGTGTAGCGGGTCGTGAAGGGGGTGGTGTTTCAGGGTTTAGGGCAGTGCAGTGGTGTTCGGGCAGTGTAGGGGGTCGTGCTGGGGGTAGTGTTTTAGGGTTTAGGGTAGTGCAGTGGTGCTTGTGTAGTGTAGGGGGTCGTGCTGGGGGTAGTGTTTTAGGGTTTAGGGTAGTGCAGTGGTGTTTGTGTAGTGTAGGGGGTCATGTTTTAGGGTAGTGCAGTGGTGTTTGGGTAGTGTAGGGGGTCATGCTGGGGGTAGTGTTTTAGGATTTAGGTTAGTGCAGTGGTGTTTGGGTAGTGTAGAGGGTCGTGCTGGGGGTAGTGTTTTAGGGTTTATGGTAGTGCAGTGGTGTTTGTGTAGTGTAGGGGGTCGTGCTGGGGGTAGTGTTTTAGGGTTTAGGGTAGTGCAGTGGTGCTTGTGTAGTGTAGGGGGTCGTGCTGGGGGTAGTGTTTTAGGGTTTAGGGTAGTGCAGTGGTGTTTGTGTAGTGTAGGGGGTCATGTTTTAGGGTAGTGCAGTGGTGTTTGGGTAGTGTAGGGGGTCATGCTGGGGGTAGTGTTTTAGGATTTAGGTTAGTGCAGTGGTGTTTGGGTAGTGTAGGGGGTCGTGCTGGGGGTAGTGTTTTAGGGTTTAGGGTAGTGCAGTGGTGTTTGTGTAGTGTAGGGGTCGTGCTGGGGGTAGTGTTTTAGGGTTTAGGGTAGTGCAGTGGTGCTTGTGTAGTGTAGGGGGTCGTGCTGGGGGTAGTGTTTTAGGGTTTAGGGTAGTGCAGTGGTGTTTGTGTAGTGTAGGGGGTCATGTTTTAGGGTAGTGCAGTGGTGTTTGGGTAGTGTAGGGGGTCGTGCTGGTGGTAGTGTTTTAGGATTTAGGTTAGTGCAGTGGTGTTTGGGTAGTGTAGGGGGTCGTGCTGGGGGTAGTGTTTTAGGGTTTAGGATAGTGCAGTGGTGTTTTTGTAGTGTAGGGGGTCATGTTTTAAGATGCAATGCTCCAATACCTGACCAGTCTGCACTACATAAAACTGCAAAAAAACTAAAAATAAAAAGTGTTTTGCACACTTTTGTCATTGGGCTATATGTGGGCTACATCTGGGTAATATTTGTGCTACATTTGGGCTCTTTTTTCACTGGTGGCCATCTTGGAAGACTTCTTTGTTATGAAGTTTCCTAATTTCTTCATTTACTGCAGTCTCCTCAGTAGGAAATGCTTTCAGTTTTTACTTTGATTCCATCAAGAAGGCATTCAGATGTGTCTCACATCTGCCATAAATTCAGAATGTTAGCACTCTAGTTGCTCATTAGATCACTGGAGTAAAGCTACTGCTCACCAGGGAGTTAACTGGTAGTCTGCTCCTGGTATTGAAAGTGATTGTTTCAGTCTGCATGTCAGAATTTTCTAATGAAATAGAAGAGGATTTGAGATCTCACTTAAAACATGCCCTAATTTTTCTTTCTGCAGCACTAACCATAATTTCTATTTAAAAAAGAACCCCTCATTTTGTTCCTTTTTAAATTAAATGTTTTAAGTGTTACCGGTTTATTCCAATCAAGATGGCTTCAGGTGTGCCATACTTTTGTCATAAGTAAGGCTGTTAGCGCTCTAGTTGTTCTTTAGAACACTCTGGGAAGCTGCAGTAGAACACAAAGGCATCAACTGGCAGGCTGCTCCTGTTGAAATATAACAGGAAGATATTTGAGATCACACTTGAAATATGTCCTAATTTTTCTTTCTACAGCACTAACCATAATTTCTATGACAAAATGAACCCCATCATTTTGTTCCTTTTTAAATTAAATGTTTTAAGTGTTACCAGTTTATTCCAATCAAGATGGCTTCAGGTGTGCCATACTTTTGTCATAAGTAAGGCTGTTAGCACTCTAGTTGTTCTTTAGAACACTCTGGGAAGCTGCAGTAGAACACAAAGGCATCAACTGGCAGGCTGCTCCTGTTGAAATATAACAGGAAGATATTTGAGATCACACTTGAAACATGTCCTAATTTTTCTTTCTACAGCACTAACCATAATTTCTATGACAAAATGAACCCCATCATTTTGTTCCTTTTTAAATTAAATGTTTTAAGTGTTACCAGTTTATTCCAATCAAGATGGCTTCAGGTGTGCCATACTTTTGTCATAAGTAAGGCTGTTAGCACTCTAGTTGTTCTTTAGAACACTCTGGGAAGCTGCAGTAGAACACAAAGGAATCAACTGACAGTCTCTGCCCTTGTTGGATGTACATGTTTTACTGAGAATGTCAGACTTCATTCTCACATGAGTGAGAAAGATAATGTGAATTTACAGAAAATATGCTCTCATTTTAGCTTCTGGAGCACCTTCCAAACCTCCATGGGACAAGCATGAGAAAATAGTGTTCTCTCAAACATGATTCATGATATCCCAGCAGAAGGTTTTTCACATGGTAAAATCACCTTGGAATACACCACAATTCCTAAAATTAGTATGGTACCGTCAACAAATAAATTCTAATGTAACTAAAGCCTGTTATCACCCTTTATAGTTCTCCTTTTGGTGACCCTCAAAATCTTCTATTCACTACAATGCATTTCAATGAGGTACTATCATTTATATTGGTCCCAAGATGGCTGCCAGAAATTCCAGGATGAAGTGCTGACAGCCAATCAGATCTCACGATGACATGTGTGGTTAGGCTCCGCCCAGATATATATGTGACTTTACTTTTGATTTTCTCAGGAACTACTGAATGGATTTACACCATTTAAGCAAAAGGCACGACACTGAACCAAGGGCTACCTCTTTGCCAAATGTGGTGTAATTCCGTTCAGCAGTTCGGGCTGTAGCTGCGACTAAAGGTTCCTATGGAAAAATGAATGGGGAAAACACGTTTTGGGACCCCCCTTTTTTCTCGGCCCCCGCTTGACATATCACCCCGAGACTTTCAGGATAGGAGCGGACCGGAGCGCCCCAACAAGTTGGAAACTTTCGCGAAGATTCGTTAACCGGCGCCAACGTTATTTCAAATAGAATGTCGCGGATTTCCTATGGATAATAGGTTTTAACTATAACTATCTACTGGCGACCGCCAGTAGATATATATATATATATATATATATATATATATATATATATATATATTCAAAAACACAAAGGATGCCGCACTCCAGAGATTGGTTTCAGAGTTGCTTTATTTTCTTCACCACCACTGGTGGTAGTGGTGGTGAAAATAAAGCAACTCTGAAACCAATCTCTGGAGTGCGGCATCCTTTGTGTTTCTGAATTTAAATATCGGATAAGGATTCCACCCGTTGCTGCCTGCACCAGTTATTGAGCACGCGGACATTGGGAATCAATTGGTTGTAATAATATATATATATATATATATACATACATATACACACACATATATACATATACACACACACACATATATATATATACACATACAAACACACACATCTACACACACACACATATATATAAACACACATACACATATATACAGAGATTTCTCAGTGCTGAAAATATGAGACTGTGAAAGAACTATAACGAGTCTCTTTGAAGTTACATGAAAGGCAGTAAAGTGTGGTACTGCTGCAGAGTACACATTTTTTTCCCTGCTACATAGAGATATCTGACTTTTGTCTTGTGGCAGTTTTGACGCCATAAAGAAATGCAGAGGGCATGCTGGAAAGAACAGAACTGTACTATGTGGATAGCTAAGTGGATTAGTAAAGCCACACATTAGAAACACTTTGAAACAGATGAAATGTATGTGAGAGAGGGGCTATGGAGAGATGAGTGGCACGTTTGCTGGATGGTAGTGAGGGAATCAAAGGAGGTCATAGTGTGCAATTGTAAAGCACACGTTCACCCGTAGGCATCTTGGCGCTGAATAACATTTATTGAAAGTCATGGGAGGGCGCCAAAATGATTGTCGCACTGGCTTCCACCAGCGCTAAAGGCTGCGATGATAGGTATGTGGCATGGTAAAGTAATACGGTGTCTTTTTTCTCTCTTTCTTAGTGTTTTTGGAGAGCGTATGGATTTCGCAAAGGAAAGGTAAGGTGACTTCATCATTACTGACTGTTAAACACTTCACTCACGCACACACCCACCTACACTTTGAAACCAACAACCTATTTGCCTTCTACGTAGGATAGTGTTTTAAAAGGATAGTTTTAGGCACTAGCAGAGATGGCGTATCGGTGGATGAATGCTGCCCAGGCCCCAAGTCTGGTTCTGGAGTCCAGCTCTGAGGCAGGATCAGAGACAGACAGCAGAGACTGAGACCGCATCTGAGGGAGGACAATGGAGCAGAATCTGGGAGTGATTTTTCAGTCGGCGCAGTTCCATCCGACAACTCATCTTCCAGCGATTCTGAACGAGACGATGTCAGTCGTGCTGTCCCTTTGCCAGCACAGTCTGTGCAGCGGGACACCAGTAGCAGGTTAGAGCAACCCAGAGAGCAGGCACGTGCGGCCGCAAGCACAGACGGAGCGCTGTCTTGGCAGCCTCCCAATTTAGTTCAGCCCCAAATTCCGCCTTTCACTGGTGACGCTGGATGTAAAGTCGATACGGCAAATTTTTTGCCAATTGACTACGTCCATCTCTTTTTGGATGTTGACTTCCTTGACGAAATTGTGCAGCAAACAAATTTGCGTGCCAAACAATTTCTCAGGGAGCATGGAGGCACTCATTCTAGGGCACGCAAGTGGACTCCCACTTCTTTAGGGGAGTTGAAGATATTTTTGGGCCTCACGCTTAAAAAGGGGGTAGTGCATAAACCAACCTTGCTATCCTACTGGTCTACTCGCACGGTTTGGTTAACCCCCATCTTCGCACCATACATGAGCAGAGATCGTTTTTGCTATTGCAACGCATGCTGCATTTCAATGACAATTCTGCTGCATTGCCCCGGGGCCATCCAGACCATGACAGGTTGTTCAAAATTCAGCCTGTTGTGGAACATTTGTCTGCCAGGTTTCCAGAGGTTTATACTCCTGGAAAGAATATAGCTATTGAGGAGTCCTTGATCTTGTATAAAGGGCGGCTGCTGTTTAGGCAGTACATTCCGAGCAAACGCGCTCGCTATGGCATCAAGCTGTACATGCTGTGTGAGAGCTCGACTGACTATGTGTACAGCTTGAGAGTGTATACAGGGAAGGACACAACTCTTAACCCTGTAGGTTGGACTCCCACACAAGGGGTCACAGGAAAGATCGTATGGGAGCTTGTCCAGCCACTTTTTCACAAAGGTTATAACCTTTATGTGGACAATTTCTATACAGGAATAGAGCGGTTTAGTGAGCTCTACAAAGCTGGCACCGTGGCTTGCGGTACAATTTGTTGTTGCCGCAAAGGATTCCCGCAGGAGCTTGTTTACAAGAAGCTCCAGAAATCCCAGAGCACTGCGTTACGTTCCAACGAACTGCTCGCAATCAAGTTCTCAGATAGGCGTGACGTGTACGTACTCACTACAATTCATGCTGAGAGCACTTCCCCTGTCACGGTTTGGGGTCAGATGGCCGAAGTCCACAAGCCCACCTGTATACTTGATTACAACAAGTACATGGGCGGAGTGGACAAGAACGACCAGGTTCTTCAGCCATACAATGCGAGTTGTAAAACTCGCACTTGGTATAAGAAACTGTTTAGTCACCTGATCGAGATGGCAACATACAATGCGTATGTTGTTTATCGTCAGAACACCACATGATGCCTCATGTCTTTCCTGGACTTTCAGTTGTCTGCGATTGAAAGTCTCACTGCTATAGAAGCAGCAGCCTCCACTTCATGTGTTCTGGAGGACGTGGCAAGGCTGCAGGAGCGACACTTTGCTGATAAGTTTCCTGCAACACCCAAAAAGGAGTGACCATGTCCTCGTTGTAAAGTGTGCTCGATGCAGGGAAAGAGGCAGGAGACTCGTGTTTACTGTCCCCAGTGCCCAAGTAAGCCTGCCTTCTGTTTTCCTACTTGCTTTATGTTGTATCACACTAAAGCAAAATACTGGGAAATTGACTGAGGTGGAGCTGCCAATAGGTAAACCTTTCAATTGGTGTGAATGGATACCTACTGTCTGTGGGCCACTCCTTCACTACGCAAGCAGCTGCAGAATATTTGTTCCTCTACTTCAGGAAATCATGGACTTCTCAACACCTTTATCTGCTTTAATAACGTGGTAATTGTGCTGTTCGCCAATTGACAAGTGCATTATAGTCCTCACGCTGCACATACTGGTGGACAGAACATACGCCACGTTGTCACGGAGTACCTGTGTTTCACATTCAACCGTTCTTCATAGTTTATGATGTTCTCTTTAGAAAGCTTTTGAAAATTTCCAGCATGTTTGCCTTATTTTCAAAGGTAGATATGCTCGCTTAGTTCGAGATATGGCCTACAGGGATACTCGGACTACCCCCAACTTGCATCCACAAACTGGAAGGAGTTGGATTTAGCACAGTGAAAGCATTGATAGCACGTGACAAATGTTTTCTCAAGCTTCAAGTAGCTAGAGATGGAAGGCATTAGTATAGGGTCTCTTGACAATTAGACAGGATTAGTCAGGACTCTGATGAGGACAGACACACGAACGGGTTAGAACAGCTTACGGTAGGTGCGCTTTCCGAGGAATATTGCAAAGGTAGAAGGCAGATAGTAAAGGTAGTATAGATACACGTCATGACTTCATCTTCACCCATGGATTCAAATCTATTGCTGCCACACTCGCACTGAATTTACTATAGTACTTATGGGTCACTGCTGCTTGCCATGTTCATCCTCCGTTAGAACTTAGTAGATGGTCAGTTTGCTGTATGATAAGTGCATTACAGTCACTGCACATAACGGTGGACTGGACATATGCGACGTTGTCACGGACTAACCGTGTTTCACATTCATCTGTTCTTCATAGTTTATATCTTTAGAAAGCTTTTGAAAATTTCCAGCATGTTTGCCTTAGTTTCAAAGGTAGATATGCTCGCTCAGTTCGAGATATGGCCTGCAGGGATACTCGGACACCCCCCAACTTGCATCCACAAACTGGAAGGAGTTGGATTTAGCACAGTGAGTGTGCTAAAGGCGCATGAAAGACATGTCTTCCTGAGCCTCATGTGGCTGTCATGGGAGCCATTAGTAAAGGTTCACTTGGCATGCGTTCGGTAACGTTCAGGAAGGAGGGGGAGAATTGACAGGTGGTAAAATGTAGTCAAACTCATTATGTCTTGTGGCATATGAATGTGAATGGCCCTTGCATGGCGGCGGTATATTCATGTGAGTGCAAGTGATCTGGTGGATTGGGCCCGTGGCTGGTTGTATGCAAGTCTTGTGAGTGGTGCGTGAATGGCGTGTGAATGGACCATAAAGTGGTTGGTGCCGTGAAGTGGCTTTATGGCTCCCCTTCAGAAGGCTTGGCTTCAATATTTATATACTTTGATAAGTATTTGTGCTTTGAAGCCAGCGTTTCTGGAGGTGCTAAAACCAACCAGTGTAAGTGGTGGATTAGCTTTATCAAATTAGTGTTAGATTTATATTTGTGGCGGTTTAATGGCTTTTTGTAAGACTTTTTTTTTGTCAATATGGGTAGCAGGGGACTTTGTGCCCTAGCTCAGTCGTCACCTAGGCAAACCTTCACATTTTTGATTAGTAGACAAGGAAGGAAGTACAAGGGTGAATGACTTGCGTGGCTCTCACCGTTTTCTTTTTTACCCAACATACCCTGCAAACCTCAAATTTAGCTGAAAAAAACACTTTTTTCACACATGTGTGGGAAAGTTGTGGGATCACCGGGCTGACACAAATGTCCTACTACCCAGCGTTACCCCAAGTCTCCCGATAAAAATGGTGCCTCACTCGTGTGGGTGGCCCAAGTACCCGCAACAGGCAAGGGCCCAAAACGTATCGAGGAGACCTCAAAATTGCCCATCACAAAACGACCTGATTTTGCAAGGGGGGTCACCTGGGTTTTTGGCCCCGTGCTCGGCGGCCAGCTAGAGAAACCGACCAAACCCACACATTTCTGAAAACTAGACACCCGGCGGAGTCCGATGAGGTATGGCTTGCGTGGATCCCCCAATGTTTCCCTACCCAGAATCCCCTGCAAACCTCAAATTTAGCTGAAAAAACCCCAATTTTGCCACACATGTTTGTGTGGGAAAGTTGTGGGATCACCGGGCTGACACAAATTTCCTACCACCCAGCGTTCCCCCAGGTCTCCCAATAAAAATGGTGCCTCACTCGTGTGTGTGGCCCAAGTACCCGCGACAGGCAAGGGCCCAAAACGTATTGAGGAGACATCAAAATTGCCTATCACAAAACGACCTGGTTTTGCAAGGGGGGTCACCTGGGTTTTTGGACCGTGCTCGGCGGCCATCTAGGGAAACCTACAAAACCCACACATTTCTGAAAACTAGACACCCTGGGGAGTCCGATGAGGTATGGCTTGCATGGATCCCCAGTTTCCCTACCCAGAATCCACTGCAAACCTCAAATTTAGCTGAAAATAAATAAATCACTTTTTCCACACATTTCTGAGTGGGATAACCGTGCCGGCACAAATGTCCTACCACCCAGCGTTCCCCTTGTTCTCCCGAGTAAAAAGATACCTCACTTGTGTGGGTGGGGCAAGGGCCTGTGACTGGGAAGAGCCCAAAACATAGGGATTAAGGGTATAGCACTGAGAATTCCAAGCGCTACATTTTTTTAAAAATAAGTTTTTAGCCAATTCTGTATTGGACACCCACACAAATGAGGTATCATTTTACTCGGAAGACTGAGGGGAATGCCGTGGGGTAGGACATTTGTGCCGGCACGGTGATTCCACACAAAATTATGTGGAAAATGTGTTTTTTTCAGCTAATTTTGAGGTTTACAGGGGATTCTGGGTAGGGAAACGTTGGGGTATCCACGCAAGCCATACCTCATCGGACTCCCCAGGGTGACTAGTTTTCAGAAATGTGTGGGTTTTGTAGGTTTCCCTAGATGGCCGCGAGCCCGGGGCCAAAAAACCAGGTGCCCCACCCCCCTGCAAAACCAGGTTGTTTTGTGATAGGTAATTTTGAAGTCTCCACAGTACGATTTGGGCCATTTCCTGTTGCAGCCACTTTGCCTACCCACACAAGTGGGGTAACATTTTTATCGGGAGACCTGGGGGAACGCTGGGCGGTAGGATATTTGTGTCAGCCCGGTGATCCCACAACTTTCCCACACAAAAATGTGTGGAAAAAGTGAATTTTTCAGCTAAATTTGAGGTTTGCAGGGGATTCTGGGTAAGAAAACGTTGGGGGATCCACGCAAGCCATACCTCCCTGGAATCCCCCCGGGTGTCTAGTTTTCAGAAATGTGTGGGTTTGGTTGGTTTCCCTAGATGGCCGCCGAGCACGGGGCATAAAACCCAGGTGACCCCCCCTTGCAAAACCAGGTCGTTTTGCGATAGGCAATTTTGATGTCTCCACAATACGTTTTGGGCCCTTGCCTGTTGCGGGTACTTGGGCCACCCACAGGAGTGAGGTACCATTTTTATCGGGAGACCTGGGGGAACGCTGGTGGTAGGAAATTTGTGGATCCATGCAGATTCCAGAACTTTCCACCACAGAAATGAGGAAAATGTGTTTTTTTTGACAAATTGAGGTTTGCAAGGGATTCTGGGTAACAGAACCTGGTGAAAGCCAGACAAGTCACCCCATCCTGTATTCCCCCGGGTGTCTAGTTTTCAAAAATGTATAGGTTTACTATGTTTCCCTAGGTGCCGGCAGAGCTAGGGTTAAAAATCTACAGCTAGGCACTTTGCAAAAAAATGGTCCATTTTCACTGTGAAAATGTGATGTGTCCACGTTGTGTTTTGGGCCGTTTCCTGAACCGGGAACTACACCTACCCACACAAGTGATGTACCATTTTTATTGGGAGACTTAGGGGAACCCAAAATTGTAGACCAACTGTTATTACCTATTGACTTTCAATGCATTTCTGCCTTTCAAATGTGAGACAAAGTCACTTTGAAAAATGACCTATAATTCACGTGCTGGTATGGGTACCCACAATTTCGGAGATGTGTAAATAGCTACCGTTTCTAAACTCTATATTTTGTTCCCATTTCAGAAACACATAGGTGACTTTCATACCGATTTTTCCCTGATTATATTTTCCCAAATGAATTGCTACATACCCGGTACATAATAAAAAACCATTGCAAGACGCTGCTCAGTTATTGGCTCTGGGTTCCTCGGGTTCTTGGTGAACCTACAAGTTCTATATATCCCCACAACCAGAAGGGTCCAGCGGATGTAACGGTATATTGCTTTCAAACATCTGTCATACTTAGTAGAAGTTACAGGTGAAAACGTTTGCACAAATGGCTGTTTTTTTTTGTTTAACTCATTTTCAATTTTTTCTATTTTCAACTGTTAGTTTCTATACGAAAACCTTAACGGATCTACACAAATGACCCCTTGCTAAATTCAAAATGTTGTCTACTTTTCAGAAATGTATAGTTTTCCAGGATCCATCATTGCTTTCATACCCATTTTTACCATTAACTGGAAGAAGGTTGAAAGCACAAAAAATAGCAAAAATAGGCTATGTCCCAGAAAAATGCCAAAACTGTAAAAAATGTTGGTTTTCCGACAAAAGTCTGCTTTTCCCTGAAAGCTGGGAAGATAGTAATTTCAGCACCACACCCCTTTGTTGATACCATTTGCAGGGAAAAAACCCAGACGCTTTCATCTGTAGCCCTTTTTTCCCATTTTTCAAAAAAAAAAAAAAAATCTAGCTGTGTTTTGGCTTATTTTTAGGTCCCCTCCAGGGGAATCAACAATCCCTGGGTACCTTTAAAATCCCCATGATGTTGGAAGAAAAGGACGCAAATTTGGCGTGGATACCTTATGTGGTCAAAACGTTACAGGGGCCGAAGCGCGAACTACCCCAAATAGCCAAAAAAGAGCTCAGCACTGGGGGGAAAAGGTCCAGCAGTTAAGGGGTTAAAAGATAAGCAGCAAAAGACATAGCCTGACAACTGACCTCTGTCTTCGAAGCACAGTTAATGTGACATAACTACAGAATTTAAAGGCATCTCTATTTTTTGCGTTGACTTTGGCGACCCACAGCTTGGGAAACACTAACCTAAAACAAGTTTAAATAAAATTAGGATTTATGAACCAGAAAACAAACTTGTCTTGATATCATGGAGCACAGACAACATGAATTACCTTCGAAATCTTGGTTGTCTACAAATGGTGCAGGTCCCCATATTCTAACGGTGCCATCATCCGAAGCGCTTGCCATCAAGGATGGGACCTGCGGGTTCCAGCTCACACAATTGACCGTACGAGTATGTCCAGTAAGCTCTGCAATGGGCAGCTCACTACGTTTGTGCCAGATATATACTTTATGGTCTGCAAAGGATCAACAGAAAGTCCAAGATGACAAAAATAGAAAAAAGTGTGTTTAGCACAGGAACTCAGATTAGGATTTTAAGCATTGAGCAAGATAATTACCATGTGTTCATTAAGTGCCTGAGGAATGCTTTGTGACCTAGCATAAGCACACATACTCAAACACAGTTAAAGTGCAGCTATGGTTACAAATTAAAACAGAAAAACACTGCAAATTCTTAAGTTATGGTTAGCAACACAGCAGCCATGCAAACCATAACTCGCATAACAAATGCAGTGCTCATGATATTACCCTTAATGCAACATATGCAATTATAAATGTTGTAAGGATTCTGTTATTTACCCTGCAAGCATCGGTTCGTTGCATGTGGTGCTGTAGATCACATGGTCAGCATTTCTCCTGCCATCTACTTGTGAGCTCTGACAATTGCAAGTTGTTTTTCTTATAAGTTTTTCGGCCAACAGGTGGGAGTAGGAATGGAGTAGTAAATAAGAAAAGAACTGTGTTCATACATGTAGAACGAGAATAATATTGAAGTGAAGTTATCTGTAACCAACACTGGCTTACGAGGATGGCACGTGTGATTCTACAGAACTACATACAATGAACAGATGCTTACAGGGTAAGAAACATAATCCGTTCGTAGTATGTGCAGCTGTAGATGCACATGCTCTGCATCAACTGTAAGCAAAAGACACACAATTGATGGACGGAATGCAGAACAAATCAAAACATTCACCCCCAGTCAAGAGATCTGGGTTAAATCCATCATTCTTTTGCTCACCATGCCACCCCAGTTTAGACCTGGCCATATGCAAATCAGTCTTGACCCTGTGCCTCAAGGGAACAGTCCACCCCGAACTGCCAAGCCAGGTCCTCCCTGGACCGGAAACAAGCATCCTAGGACCGGTTTCGGGGTTTCACCCCTCTTCAGCCAGGATAGCTTGATTCCAGTGGCACAGTGAGCCCAGGACCCACGTCTGGGCATACCTGGCGCACTTAGGGCGAGAAAGCAAAAGACACACAATTGATGGACGGAATGCAGAACAAATCAAAACATTCACCCCCAGTCAAGAGATCTGGGTTAAATCCATCATTCTTTTGCTCACCATGCCACCCCAGTTTAGACCTGGCCATATGCAAATCAGTCTTGACCCTGTGCCTCATGGGAACAGTCCAGCCCGAACTGCCAAGCCAGGTCCTCCCCCGAAACCGGTCCTAGGATGCTTGTTTCCAGTCCAGGGAGGACCTGGCTTGGCAGTTCGGGCTAGACTGTTCCCATGAGGCACAGGGTCAAGACTGATTTGCATATGGCTGGGTTCAAACTGGAATGGCATGGTGAGCAAAAAAACGATGGATTTGGGCCCAGATCTCTGTACTGGGGTGAACGTATGGCATTGTTCTGCATTCTGTCCAACTGTTTTTGCATTTGTCACCCCGAGTGGGACGGGTATGCCCAGACGTGGGTCCCGTACTCTCCATGCCACTGGAATCAAGCTATCCTGGCTGAAGAGGGTGATACCCGAAACCGGTCCTAGGATGCTTGTTTCCAGTCCAGGGAGGACCTGGCTTGGCAGTTCGGGCTGGACTGTTCCCATGAGGCACAGGGTCAAGACTGATTTGCATATGGCTGGGTTCAAACTGAAATGGCATGGCGAGCAAAAAAACGATGGATTTGGGCCCAGATCTCTGGACTGGGGTGAATGTATGACATTGTTCTGCATTCTGTCCATCAACTGTTGTTTTTGCACCTGCATCAACTGTAAAGCAGTACTCCCTGAAGCGGTGGCAGGGCAATGGATGGTGCAGAGGTCAGCAACAGGGTCCTACGGACAGTTTGACCAACTCTGGCTTGCTGCCTTACAAGGATGTCCACACAATGTTGGGTGGACCATGTGGCAGCTTTACAAATAGCTGCTATGGGTATGTTCCCCACAAAAGCCATATTTGCGCCCTGGTGGAGTGTGGCCTGGGGATGGAATGTAGGGTTTTTAGCCTTTGCGTAATACGTTTGGATGCATTTAACAATACACCAGACAATCCCTGCCGTAGAAATGGCATGACCTTTATAAGGCTGAGAAAAGGCTACAAATAGTTTTAACATTTTAGAGAAAGATTTGGTCCTATCTATATAGAACATAAGAACATGATTATCATTAAGTGTGAACAGTGCTCTTTCGGCTACCAAGTCAGGTTGTGCAAAAAAGACTGGGAGCCTAGTTGTCAGATTAAGGTGGAATGGGGAGACCACCCTAGGCAGGAATTTAGGATTGGTTCTGAGAACCACTCGGTCACTGTGAACCTGGAAAAAAGGTTCCTACAATGTGAGGGCCTGTAGTTCCCTAATACGCCTAAGAGACATGATGGCTACGAGTAAAGCAACTTTCCATGAAAGAAACTACAGAGGGCATGAATGCAGAGGCTGGAAAGGGGGTCCCATACATCTGATATGGACAATATTGAGATTCCAGACTGGGGGTGAAAGTAGCCTTGGTGGAATAACATCTTTAAGGACCTCCATGAACACATTAGCTAGAGGGATTTTGAAGAGTGAAGGGCGTTCCATGTTGTGTATACAAGTAGCAATGGCGGCAAGGGGTATCCTAATTGATGTGTAGGCTAACCTAGACTTTTGTAGTTGTTGTGTAACAAATGATGTCTTGTACTGTAGGGGCAAGAGGGTCTGTGTGTTTTGGAGAATAGTGGACAAACCGCTTCCACTTCGCAGCAGAGCAGGTGTGTGTAGTGGGCCTATAGGCTTCTTTGCGTATATCCATTTACTTTTACGATAAGGAAAATGCTACTTACCAGTATGCATCTGTTGTTGGCATGCAGAGCGTAGAGTTGTATACTTTAGCATAGATCGCCATCTGGTGTTGGGCTCAGATGTTTGCACTTTGTTTTTGTTTGAAGAAGTCTTTGTAGTCACGAGATAGGCGGCGACTCCTTATGGTGATAGTGCGCATGGGCATCGACTCCATCTTCAGATTGTTTTTCGCCATAAAGGGTGATGATGGAGTTAGTAAGAGAATAGAAAAGGATGTCCATGTAATGTATCTAAATAAGATAATACTGCAACAGATAAAGGTACCCGGGGAGGTGGGTGGGCGTATACAACTCTACATGCCAAGAACAGATGCATACTGGTAAGTAGCATTTTCCGTTCGAGGCATATGAGCTGTAGATTGTATACTTTAGCATAGACTATACAGCAGTTTCCCTCCCTAGCGGTGGCAACCTGTATGTGTTGCAGAGATTTTAAAAAGTGTTCTTAGTACAGCCTGGCCCACAGTAGCTTGTTGTTTTGCTTGCACATCTACACAGTAGTGTTTAGTGAAAGTATGTGGTGTAGACCAAGTTGCAGCTTTGCAGATGTCATCTAGGGGAATGTTCCCTAAGAATGCCATAGAAGCTCCTAGTTTGCGTGTGGAGTGAGCTCTAGGGGGAATAGTTAATGTGCGTTTAGCTTTAAGATAGCATATTTGGATGCATTTAAATATCCACCTTGCAATTCCTGTTTTTGAAATGGGATTGCCTTTGTGAGGTGGGGAGAAAGCTACAAAGAGTTGTTTTGTGTTTCTAAAGGGCTTAGTTCTTTCGATGTAGTAGAGTATCGCTCTTTTAACGTCTAGCGTGTGGAGAGCGCGTTCTGCCACTGAGTCTGGTTGAGTGAAAAATACTGGAAGTTCAACCGACTGATTAAGGTGGAAGGCAGATACTACTTTAGGCAGAAATTTTGGGTTAGGCCTAAGAACCACTTTACTAAGGTGTATTTGTAAAAATGGTTCATGTATGGTTAATGCCTGGAGTTCACTAACTCTCCTAAGGGATGTGATAGCTACCAGGAAGGCTACTTTCCAAGTAAGGAACTGTAACTCGCATTTGTGCAGAGGTTCAAATGGGGACCCATGAGTCTGGTAAGGACTATATTGAGATTCCATACAGGAGAAGGTGGAACTCTAGGTGGAATTATTCTTTTAAGTCCTTCCATAAATGCCTTGATAGCGGGTACTCTAAACAAAGACAAATGTCTGTTTTGGAGGTAAGCAGCGATTGCAGCCAGATGTAGCCGTATAGATGTGTATGCTAGGTTACATTGTTGTAGATGCAAAAGATAACCGATAATGTTTTGGATGGAAGCATCTAGCGGATCGATTTTGTTGTTTGTACAGTAAATGACAAATCGCTTCCACTTTGCTGCATAGCATGCTTTAGTGGTAGGACGTCTGGCCTCTTTAATGATGTTCATGCAGTCTGGCGGGAGATTGAGGTAGCCAAACTCTAGGTCTTCAGGAGCCAGATCGCAAGATTGAGTTGATTGGGATCTGGATGCCTTATCTCTCCATGGTTCTGAGAGAGGAACTTGGGGGAGAGGTGCAGCTTTTGATGAGGCACTACTGAGAGTTCCAACAGGGTTGTGAACCATGGTTGGCGTGCCCAAGTTGGAACAACTAGGATCATTGTGAGGGAGTGTTGTTTGAGCTTCCGAACCACTAACGGAATGAGCGGGAGAGGCGGAAAAGCGTATGCAAATTTGCCTGACCAGTTCATCCATAGCGCATTGCCTTTGGACAATGGGTGTGGATATCTGGATGCGAAGCTTGGGCATTTTGCGTTTGTGTGTGGCGAACAGATCTATGTGTGGATGACCCCACATGTGAAAGAATGGAAGAAGAACTTGAGGATGAAGTTCCCATTCGTGGATCTGCTGTGTTTGATGACTGAGCAGATCCGCGATCTGATTGTGTACTCCCGGGAGATGTTGTGCGAGACGGTATATGTTTATGAGGAATAGCCCATCTCCATATGCTTTGCGCTAGTCGTGAAAGCTGAAGAGAGTGTGTCCCCCCCTGTTTTTGTATGTGGTACATTGCTGTCATGTTGTCTGTACGTACCAAGACAGCTTTGCCTACTAGCAAGAGTTGAAAAGACTTTAGTGCTAGAAAGACTGCCAGTAACTCCAGGTGATTTATGTGGAGTTGTTTTTGTTGATGGGTCCTTATGCCCCGAACGGTTTGGTTTTGGAAATGAGCTCCCCAGCCGGTGAGTGATGCGTCTGCTGTTAGCACGATCTGTGGAACCGGGTCGAGGAACGGCCGCCCTTTGACCAGGTTTTGCGTGTTCCACCACTGCAGAGAGCGATGTGTGCGGCTGTCCACCAACACCAGATCTGTCAACTGACCTTGAGCCTGGTTCCACTGATGTGCCAAACATTCCTGTAATGGCCGCATTTGGAGTCTTGCATAAGGGACGATGAGGATGCAAGAGGCCATCATTCCGATTAACTGCATAAAGACTCGAGCTGGCAATGAGTGTTGAGGCTGAAATTGGGATATTAGAGCCTGCATGGTGCGTATCCTGACTGGATTGGGGTATGCTAGGGCTTTTGAAGTGTCTAGAGTGGTTCCTAGATACTGTTGTATTTTGGACGGTTGAAGGTGAGACTTGGTGAGGTTTACTGTGAACCCCAAGTCGTGAAGTAATTGGATGGTTTTGTGTGTGTGTTGTACACAACTGTTGTGAGACTTGGCTTTTATGAGCCAGTCGTCCAAATAAGGAAACACATGGATGTGTTGCCTTCGTAAGTGAGCTGCCACCACTGCGAGGCATTTGGTGAAGACTCTGGGTGCTGTGGTCACTCCGAATGGGAGGACTTTGAACTGATAGTGTTGACCGTCCACTATGGACCCGAGGTATTTTTTGTGAGAGGGATGAATAGGAATATGAAAGTAGGCGTCCTTTAGATCCAGAGTGGAGAGGAAGTCGTCTTGTTGAAGTAGTGGGAGCACCTGTTGGAGAGTGACCATGTGGAAGTGGTCTGATTGAATGTAGAGGTTTAGGGGTCCGAGGTCCAGTATTGGCCTGAGAGAGCCGTCCTTTTTTGGGATTAGAAAATAGAGCGAGTAAACCCCTGTGCCCTGATGATGTAAGGGGACTGGTTCTATTGCGTTTTTTTGTAAGAGAGAGAATCTCTTGTTTTAGAAGGGTCAAATGTTCCGTGGACATTGGACGGTGTTTGGGAGGGATGTGTGGGGGATTGGAGGGGAGTTCCAGGCAGTAGCCATACTGGATAATTTGTCTTACCCACCTGTCTGTGGTGATGGAATTCCAGACAGGTAGGAACTGTGATAGACGTCCCTCGACAGGTGTGGAGTGGTCGGGGGGGAAGTGGAGGGAAGTCACTGCTTGATGGTAGGGGGGGTGCAGGTGTTGTTACCGCATCCTCTTCCCTTATTGTTGCGCCTCTGTATCCTCCCCTAAAATATCCTTTGGAAAAGGAACTTTGATTGGGGCTTTTATAAGATGAGGAGGGTTGTTCTGATGTATTGGTTTTGGAGCCACCCCTATAAAAGGAGCGACGAAAAGAACCTCTATGGGAAGGTAATTGCATGGCCCCCATAGATTTTGCAGTCTCTGCATCTTTTTTCATCTTTTCTAAAGATGTGTCGACTGTAGGCCCAAAGAGATGTTCTTGGTCGAAAGGCTGGTTAAGAATACTGGTTTGCACCTCTTGTTTGAAACCGGATATCCGAAGCCAAGCGCGCCTGCGTAACAAAACACTGGTATTAACGGCACGAGATGCGTTATCAGCGGCATCAAGAGCACATTTAATGGATGTATTTGTAATTCATTTACCCTCTTGTATAAGGTCATTTGCCTTGTCCTTATATTGGTCAGGGAGATGCTGGATAAGCTTCTCAAGCTCATCATAGTGAGCTCTGTCATATCTTGCCAGCAGAGCTTGGGTGTTGGCAATTCTCCAATAATTTGCAGCTTGTGACGCAACACGTTTTCCAGATGCGTCTAAAAGTTTTGATTCTTTGTCAGGAGGTGGGGTGTCGCCTGTGGTTTGTGAATTGGCCCTTTTACGTGCATTAGACACCACAAGGGAGTCTAAAGGGACCTGACCCTTGATGTACATTGGGTCGTTGGGAGCTGCCTTATATTTTTTATCTATTCTAGGGTTAAGAACCCTGGCCCTGACGGGGTCTTTAAACACTTCTGGTGCATGTTTAAGCAAGCCCTTCAACATTGGTAGGGTGTGTGTGGACTTTTGTGGCTGAGCGAAAGTTTCTAATAGGAAGTCTTCCTCTAAGGCATCTGAGTGTAATTGTACCCCATGATATTGTGCAGCCCTGGTGATTAGTTGCGCAAACCCCACATTGTCATCTGGAGGGGATGGGCGAGAGGGATATAGGTCCGGGTCATTTTGTAGATCCGGATCAGTATTATAATCTTGCCAGGGATCTGGATCTTGTGGGATGGTATGTGCGTCATCATCCCCTTGTGGATTTGTGTTCCCATCCCTATCCCCATCCCCATCCTCACCCTCATAATCACTATCCTCATCTAGTGGTGGAGGTGAAATTGAGGGTTGTGGGGAATGTACTGGAGAAAGTAGTAGATTGGGATCAGTAGGAGGAGGAGGAGGAGGAGGGTGGGGGAGGTGTAAGAGGTGGAGAGGTATTAGTGCCCATATTTCTTTTTTTACTAGGAACTGGAGAATCTTGTGAATAGTCCGGTTTCCTTTTTGGTGTGGAAGTAATACGACCAGTCTCTGGGTCAATATGTATTGTTTTCTGCTTTGGATCTGGAAGATCTGGTACAGAAGGGTGTTTGGATCCAGTGTCCTTTTTCGGAGTCGAAGATTTATGGTCTGTATGTTTCTTTGCCTTATGAGGGGTTTTATCCTGTTTAGGCTTAGGTGTCGGAGTTTTCGTTCGGGGATGTTTTTCGGCTCCGAAGACTTCGGTTTAGGCTGTTTCGGCTCCGAAGGCTTGGTTTTTGGCTGTTTCGGCTCCGAAGGCTTGTCTTTTGGCTGTTTCGGCGCCAAGGGTTTCGGCGTCGAATGTGTTTTTGGCGCCGGTGGTGGCACATTTATGGGTTTGGGCTTCGGTGCCAGAGGTGTTTTATGGGTACAGGAGTGGGGTTGGAGTGGGGTTGGCCCGAGTCGGAAGGCTTGTCTTTCGGTTTCATAGCCGGGCCGGGGTGTCTGAAATATTTGGCCGGTGTGGACCTAAGCCCGAGGGCGAAGGTGTTACCGGAGCCTCCTGTGTGGGAGTGGGTAGGACAGGGATCTTGGTACTCACAGACCGCTGAGCTGGCGTGAGTGTGTCGTCGACGTCAGAGTCATCGGCCTCGGAGACTGAGACCTGTTCTTCCTCGTCCTCTTGTCCTGGAAGGGTATCGGGACCTGGTTCAAAGATGTCCGGAATCGAAGCACTTCCCCGGGACATTTCGTGGCATCGAGCCCGACTATCACGGATGGTTTTCTTGGACCTGAAAGATGAACAGGCCTCGCAGGTGTTTTCTTCGTGCTCCGGAGAGAGGTAAAGATTACACACCTCGTGTAGGTCAGAGTGTGGGAACTTAGCACCACACTGGGGACATTTTTTGAAGGGAGTCCGTTCCATCGACATCCAACGTGGTGGCACGGGTAGGCCCAACGGCCCGCGTCGAAGTCTAGGTCGAGTAGCTTGATTGTAGAGGATGTGCGTCGAAAGGGAAACGAGATCGAGACAATACCATCGAGAGGTGAGTGATTGCGTGTCGAAGGGGGTTTCGATAACTACACCAACCCGGAGAGCAGCAAGTCACATCCGAACTCGATGGCGGAAAAAACAATCTGAAGATGGAGTCGATGCCCATGCGCACTATCACCATAAGGAGGAGTCACCTATAAAGACTTCTTCAAACAAAAACAAAGTGCAAACATCTGAGCCCAACACCAGATGGCGATCTATGCTAAAGTATACAATCTACAGCTCATATGCCTCGAACACCAAGGTAACCAAGCTCTAGGACCTCAGGCGTCAAATCACCAGATTGAGGTGTCTGGGTTTCTGACTTTGCAGTGGTTTTGTATGGGAAGGTCCAGTCTGTTGGGAAGCATCTCATGAGGGGCAATGGAAGGTTTGAGAACAATGGTTGCTTTGGCCACGTTTGAGCTACCGGATGAAAGTGAGGGATGTTTGTGCTTGTCCAAGCTTCCTGACCACATACGGTATCAGTGTGAGAAGAGGAAAAGTTTAGGCAAAGATCCTTGACCAATTCATCCACAAAGCAATCTCTAGGAACTGGGTGTGTGTATATATGGCGGCGAAGTTTGGGCATTTTGCATTTTCGTATATGGCAGAAAGGTCTATGTCTAGGGTGCCCCTTCTCTGAAAGTAAGGGTGAAGTTCCAATTTGTGGACATGCTACTGCATCCTGCTGAGCAGGTCTGCAAAGTTATTGTCCACTTCCAGCAGATACTCTGCCAGGAGACTAACTCTGTGGTGGATAGCCAAGCACCAAATCTGCTGCGCTAAGGCCAACAATTGAGGGCGGGGGGGGAGCGTGCGCTGCCTTGTTTTTGGATGAAGAATATGGCGGTCATGTTTGTATGCACAAGGACTACCTTACCTTGAATCTGATGAAGAAAGGCTTTGACAGCTAGATGAATGGCTAACAGTTTAAAGTGGCTGATGTGGAGACCTCGTTGGTGAAGAGGCCACAGACCCTGGAGTGTCATGTTGATGTGTGCTCCCCAGCTGACTAGGAATGCATCTGTGGTGATGGTCATTTGCGGAACTGCATCTGCAAAGGGCACGCCCAGCAACACATTGTTGCTGTTGCACCACTGGAGAGAGCGATAGGTACTTGCCCTTACCAACACCAGATGCCCTAACTGTGACCAATGGCTTGAGAAGGTGCATAAGAAGTCTGTGGGCCACTATGGCAATGCCTGAGGCCATCATTCCTAGAAAGCGCATTACCATGCAGACTAAAAGTGAAATGAGTGGCTGAAAAAGAGGTAGAAGCTGCTGGAATGCTTGCACCCGCTGCCAACTGGGAAAGGCTTTGCTCACGACTGACCCTGGGAAGGGTTGGATTTGGAGAAGTTATAAGTGAGATTTTGTGGCGTTTACTGTGAACCCCACGCTATGTAAGAGAAAGATTGCATCCCGGGTGTGGGCTAGACATTCCTGTCTGCTTGCACTGTTGATCATCCAGTGATCAAGTGGAAAGGGAAGATGTGAGTTCCTCCCCTCCTGAGGTGAGCGGCTACTAGTGCTAAACACTTGGTGAAGACCCCTTGGAGCCATAGTGACGCCAAAGGGCATCCAATTGACTTGGTAGTACTGACCACTAACCATGAAGTCGATGAGCTGGATGAACTGGAATGTGAAAGTGGTCCTTGAGGTCCAGAGTGGTCATAATGTTGCCTTGCTGCAGTGGGAAGGGGGTGGATAGTGAGGGGGTCACATCCTGTAGGGTAACCATGTGGAAAGGTTCTGACAGGATGTTGAGAGGGGGTAGGTCAAGGTTTGGTCTGAGAGATTTGTCTTTCTTGGGAATAAGGGAGTATAGAGAGTAGACTACTTTGCCCTGGTGGTGATGGGGCACTGACTGTATGGCTCCTTTGAGAAGGAGCGCCTGAACCTCCTCTTGTTGTAACAAACAAGGTACTTACCGTTGGTAACGTGTTATCTGGTAGAGATTTTCTAGCTGCAGATTCCTTACCTTAGAACAGGGGTCTCCAACCTTTTCTGTAGTGAGAGCTACTTCTGCTCAAGGAAAGTATTCCTGAGCTACTAGTGAACTTTATAACTGTAAAATAGTGACTACACTATGACCACTCTAAGCAGGATTATCAGGAGTTACCACCCAAGTATTCCAGGTGCGGTTACCAGCAGAAATGCCAGGAAAACGTTCATCAATATAAAATGCCTCCACCTGACATATGAAGTAAAGTTCAAATCTTGACATGGCCTACGGCACAAAGTATATAAGTACAGCAGTAGGTCTCCCCAGCTCAGCTTGAATTATCATTCATCAGTTTCTCAAAATGCACATTTTTCAATCAAATACCACTTTCCACTGTGGGCAAACAAACTCAATTTTCCAGAAGAAAACCCACTTTTGAAAACAAAAACTGCATTTAAATTTTAAAATATCAGTTTTCAGATTTTAGGAACTGCACAGTCCCAAAACATCAGCTTGTCATTTTCATCAAGTACTCCCATGTACAAATGCCTCATAAGGACAGACTTTTTTGAATACCCAGGTATTACAGTCTTATGCCATGGATGGTCACCACAGCACCACGGTAGCAGGTATTATGAAAGTAATTCCCCCCATTATACTAAGGCCACAGTTCTGCCAAGGCTGGAAACCATAAGGACAGGGCAGAGACCATGTATCAGTCATGACCATTATTATGCCAGGACTAGGTAAATGTAGGCCAGTCATGCTCCCAGTATGTAAATGATGGCTGCCAGTATACCACAACTAGACCAAAAATACCAAAAATAGTCAAGGATGACCATTATTATGTCATTGGCACTATTATGCCAGGAATGGGCACAATTATGTCAGAGATAACACCCTTATGATGGGGGCTAGCATACACATTTGGTGGTCCTTGACGGTAAACAGACATAATATCGAGTTTTTATTTTCGACCTACAAAAATATCGAGTTGTTCATATCGGAGGTACAGAATATCGACATCAAGAATATCGGTGACCAGAATATCGACATGAAGGTAAGAAATATCGTTTTTTCCAATATCGAAGTTAATAATATCGTTTGCTAAAATATCGTTGTTAATAATATCGATATTTATATTAGTGTTGTGTATTTTAGTGTGTATGTTAATAGTATGTTATTTAATGTTTTTTGTATAAGTATATCTGTTTTTTAATGTATGTGTGAAATTTTTAGAAGTTATTTATTTTATGTAAAATAATTTTGCGTATTTTAGTTCTGTAGCGGGTTGTGGGTTTATTAGGGAATAGGGTAGGAAGTAATTTAATTATAATAAAGAAATTAATAATTTTTATTAATTAGTATTTATAATTAATTTATTATTAATTAATAATTAATTGGTTAAAATGTTTATTAATTAATTAATTGATAATTATATTAATTGCGTTATTTTTTTTTAGGAGCAGGTTGTGGGTTTATAGGGGAATAGGGTGGGAAGTAATTTAATTATAATAAAGTAATTAATAACTTTCATTTATTAGTATTTATAATTAATTTATTATTAAATAATTATTAATTGGTTCTTAATTATTATTAATTAATTGATTGATAATTATATTAATTGCGTTATTTTTTTATGAGCGCGTTGTGAGTTTATAGAGGAATAGGGTGGGAAGTAATTTAATTATAATAAAGTAATTATTAATATTTATTTAATATTATTTATAATTAAATTATAATTAATTATTAATTGGTTATTACATTTTATTAATTGATTAATATGATAATTATATTAATAGTGTTATTTTTAAAGAAGTGGGTTGTAGTTTTATATGGGAATAGGGTGGGAAGTAATTTAATTAAAAGAAAGTAATAAATATTTTTTATTTATTGGTATTTATTTTTTATTTCTATTTTATAGTGTTTGTGCTAATTTATTTATTAATAATTAATTATTAATTCTTTGTAAATTATAATTCATTAATTTTAAAATATGTTAATTGTGTCAAATATGCAGGAGTTTTTTGTGTGTTTATAGGGGAATATGGTGTGAATTAATTTATTTAAAAATTACTAATAAAGAATTTTTTTATTATAATTAATTTTAAAAATAGTTATTTGTTAGTAAAATGTTATTTTTAAACTTTTATAAATGAATGTTTGTAGTTATTTTTTAGTATTTTTTAATATTAAATAATTTTTCTGTTTTTGAAATTTTTAATATTTTTATAATTGTTTTTATTTTTGTGTTATCAATAATTTTTATATTGTAGTTGCTATTTTGTTTTTTTTTACTTTAATTTTAATTTTGGGGAAATATTAATTTTAACCCTATGCTATCTAACACTTTCACCACTGTTGCACTCAGTGGACTGGGAATAGTAATTATTACCTCTACGCTATCCAACACTTTCCCTACTGTTGCACTCTCTGGAGTGGGAATAGTAATTTTTATCCCTACGCTAGCCAACACTTTCCCTACTGTTGCACTTTCTGGAATGGGAATAGTAATTTTTACACCTCCGCTATCCAATACTTTCCCTACTGTTGCACTCACTGGAGTGGGAATAGTAATTTTTACCCCTCCGCAATCCAACAGTTTCTCTACTGTTGCAATTTTTGGAGTGGGAATAGTAATTTTTCCCCCTACGCTATCCAACACTTTCCCTACTGTTGCATTCTCTGGCGTGGGAATAGTAATTTTTCCCTCTACGCTATCCAACACTTTCCCTACTGTTGCATTCTCTGGCGTGGGAATAGTAATTTTTACCCCTCCGCTATCCAATACTTTCCCTACTGTTGCACTGATTGGAGTGGGAATAGTAATTTTTACCCCTCCGCTATCCAATACTTTACCTACTGTTGCACTCTCTGGAGTGGGAATAGTAATTTTTACCCCTCCGCTATCCAATACTTTCCCTACTGTTGCACTCACTGGAGTGGGAATAGTCATTTTTACCTCTCCGCTATCTAATACTTTCCCTACTGTTGCACTCACTGGAGTGGGAATAGTAATTTTTACCCCTACGCTATCCAATACTTTCCCTACTGTTGCACTCTTTGGAGTTGGAATAGTAATTTTATTCCCTCCGCTATCCAACATTTTCTCGACTGTTTTAGTTAATGTAATGTAAAATGTATTTATAAAATATTAAAAATATTTTAATATTTTAATTTATGATATATATATTTAATTTTTATTTTTATGTTATTGGTGTATGTGTATATATATGTATTTATAATTTTTTATATGTTTGTAATAATTTATAATTTATTTAAATTATTTTTTAATAATAAGTAAATATATATATATTATAATTTATATATATGTATGTTTAATTTTTTTACATTATATGTATTACTTATAATTTTAAATATTTTCAAATAATTCTAACTACATTTTTTTTAATTATATGTATTATTTACTTTATTTTACATTATTTCTTAAACATAAAAAAAACCGATATTTTTAACAACGATATTTTTGTACTTACCATTATGTAGATAGGACTTCGATATTCTGGACATCGATATTTTGGGTCCGATTTTTGTCATCGATATTTTGGTTGTCGATATTCTGTCAGTGATTCGTCCTTGACACCAGGCGTAGCTTTCAGGAAGCAATAGTGTTTATTATGGACGCACATAAATGCTGATGAGCCTCTTCATTTTTGTCTGGTCTGGATCATGCCCTGTTCTCAGGTCTTGAGCTGATCATGCACCCAACTGACACATTTTCACTCTGGCTCCTGCAGTCCCAGACTTTGGTGGGTCAGCACCGATTACTGCTCAGGCTACTGCTGCCATACTTCTTTTATGGTCCACTGCTCACACACATGTGACTGATAAAGCAGGGACTACAACATGGTCAATCTCCTTGTGGCTTAGTTATATTGAGATTGGATACAGACTGTCAAGTGGCAGGCCCTATAGGCCGATACAGTGTGTGTTTGAGTGTTTAGTATGAGTTACTAGCATAGGTTTGGCTGGTTGTCACTCCAAGGGTCTTGAGATGAGCAGTGGTGCCTTCTTTAATAGATACCTAGGGCCCCATTAGGATGGCGTGCAGACTACAGTCCGCCCGCCACCCTAGCGGTGCTGGGACCGGCCGCCAGCGGTGCGGCGGTCCCGCACCACCAATTAGGATGCGACCGCCACCCTGGCGGTCGCATCCTGCATCTTTAACATTGCGGCGGGTGCTGCTGTAAGCAGGAACCGCCGCAATGCCAAAGAGGCATGTTGTGCATTGCCATGCACAACGTGACAGGCACCGTGCGGTGCCTGCCACCTTGAGCATGGCAATGTAGGGGGGTACCATAGGTACCCCCGAAGTGCAGCCCCCCACCCCCCGGGGGCCCGCAACGGGCCCCCAAAGTAATTCCCGCCATGGAAAGGCCAGAACCGCCAGGCATCATAATATGGATGGCGGTGCCCGAGTTCCGCCTGGCTGGCAATCGTGACGATTGCCGACTGGCGGAAAAGCGGCGGACGGACTTTCCGTCCGCCGCAGTACCCCCCGCCATGGTAATATGGCGGGGGGTAAATGTGGTTGTGATGGCGGGCGGATCGCCACCGCCGGCCGGGCGGTGGCGATCCGCCCGCCATCATAATCAACCCCCTACTCTCTGAATTTGATACTGTGCCTGACTTCACCTCTGAGAGCTACTTTGAAGGTACTGGCGAGCTACCAGTAGCTCCCGAGCTACTCGTTGGAGACCCCTGCCTTAGAATAATCCCCCGCATCAGACTAGATCCGGAAACCTTTGATGAGCAGTACCCCTGCACGCCAGAAGGTGATGTCATTCGGCTCTGCATGGCTACGTCCGCACCGGAAATTACATGTGCGGAGCTTATGTAGGCACCACCCCTGTGCGCTGACGCAGTTTTTTCCTGGCTTTCCATGCCAGAAGCACGTAGCCATGAGGTACATTGACCCCTGGTGTGCGAAGCTAGGGCCCTTAGAAGGGGTGAACCGGAGTGTCGGTAAGGAATATGCAGCTAAATAGAGTCAATACCAGATAAGGTGTTACCAAAGGTAAGTAACTTGTCCATCTGACAGACTTACAGCCGCAGATTCCTTACCCAAGAATAGATACAAAAGCAATGCCTCCCTGGAGGTGAGGTTGCGATGCGGATTAGACTAAAAAGACCTGTAGGACTGAATGGGCAAAGAGACCATCACGCCGGACCAGTTTGTCCAGGCAGTAGTGCTCCGTAAACATGTGCAAGGAAGCCCACGCTGCTGCCAGACAGATATCCATGACAGGAACTCCACAAGCTAACACATTGGTCGCAGCCCTCAGGAGGTTGCTTTTTGGGCAATCCTCAGCAGATTTTGATGCAGAGCACTATTCATCTTGACATGGTTCATTTCTGCACCGCCTTTCCTTTCTTGGCTCCAATGTACCCAAAGAAGAGCTGAATGTCCACCCGAAACTCTTTCGTGTGGTTAAAGGTAAACCGACAAGGCTCTTTTTGGGTCCAGTAGGTGGAGTCCCTCCTCTTCTTTAGTGGGGGTGAGGCGTGGCATAGAAGGTAGTGATAGATTGGCCTACGTGAAAAGAAGTTACCACCTTGTGCAAAAAGAATGCTCAAGTCCAAAAGAACAGCTTGCCTGGGTCAATGGCAAGGTATGAAGGACGCGCAGACAGTGCCTGAAACTCACCGACTTACTGGGAAGAGGTTATTGCCACCAGAAAGGCCATCTTTATGGTTAGGAGTCAGCGTGAGGAGTTGTGGAGCGGTTCAAAAGGTGCGCACATCAGGAACGTAAGAACTAAATTCAAGTCCCACTTGGGCATAGTGAGAGAGATTATTAACCTTTCGATTATTTAAAATCTTGACAGGTAAAAAAAAATAAAAACCTCATAATCTACACTTCTCCAACCAAACACCCCCCTACCTCGTAGCCTCCTGTCCCTTGGTTACTTAAAACACGCCAGACATGCTAAAGCCCTATTTGTTGGTAAATCCCTTCTTTGCCTACAAGCAAAGCGGTGCATTTTAGTAGCACTAACATTTCCTTAAAATACATTAAAAATATGAAATCTTTACTGTCGAGCGGGTGATTTTGTGTTGCACAAAAATTACCCAGAAACCAGTTAAAAGTTCAATGAGTTTGAGCCCCTGGTTGGGAACGGAAGACAGTAGATGCCGGGCAACTTTCTAGTATGTTTGCACTTAGCCCAGTTTCGTTTTCTTATTTGGTCAGGCCGTATGGTGCTCATCCTTATGAGTCGGCGATAGTGTGATACTTTCTTTTTCCAAATTGCAGTTGTGATTGTGCTGTTGCCCCTTATAATAGCCCTGGGGCATAATAAAAGGCGCAAGTGGAAACCTGTTGGAGACCTTTAAAGAACACATGTACAATTGGGGATTTAAAGAGGTATGGCTAGTCTGGCAACCGGAAAAATGCTGAGATGGCTGAAAGATAACCTTTCAATGCGCCCATAGCCGAGCCCTGCTGGGCCAAGGAATGAATAAACAGGAGAACTTGAGAAAGGTACACATATAGGTCAACATGTTGGTCTGTACACCAGGTCATGAACTTGCTCAAACGGCAGGCGTACACAGTCTCAGAAGGACACCTGGCTGCCAAGATAACATTGCAGAGTTTGGGCCGAAGGTAGAAAGCTGCCAACTGTTGCCGCTCAATCTCCCCTCATGAAGGCGAAGCATTTTCAGGTTCGGGTGGGGAACCCCACCCTGTTGCTGAAATAGAAGAGCAGCATGATCGGAGCACTGATGCTCCAGCTCAACATCTCAAGATACCAGACTCTCCATGCACAATCCAGAGTCACAAGAAGGACTTTGACAAGGTCGTTCGTGATCTTCCTGAGCACTCTGGGCATGAGTGGTATTGGTGGAAAGGAGCAGTGTGTAAATATTATAATATTTAGGAACAAAGAAGGTAGGTGTGGACCTGAACAATATAAAAAAACATATATACATGCAAACTTGATTCAGTAGTATCAAAAATATTTTTTATTATTTTTTTTAAAAAGATAATTATAACTGAATACACAAAAAACAATCATGAAATATGTAGTCCTCTGTGTATATGTATTTACACTGGGTTCAAGAGGGTCAAATAACAAAGATGGTTTTCTTATTTTTACAAAATCTGATACATAATATACACAGTATTGTTCATTAATATATAAGAAATTATTTGACACACTACAATTAATGTCACAGACATACAAACAGGATAATTATATGAATGTGTTCAGAGGACAAACATTACTGGCATGGCCTTGAAAATTTGTATCCTACGCGCATTTCGGCTGTATGCCTTCATCAGGAAGCCATGTACAAGAAAATGGAAACCTAAAGAAAAAGTGCATGTATAAACAAAACATGAATCAAAATGATTTAATGAAGAATACAAAGAGAAACGGTCCTAATACAATATTAACTACCAATTTATTTGAAAAAGATAAAACTGAGTCCCGGGGACTTGAGAGATTAAAACACTAAATGCAAGCCAATTATAACTAACAGAGAGACTTTTATCTAATAAAGTAATATAACAATGTGCCGTATTTAATAGATATTCATCATCAAGGAATAGAATAGAATCAACAATACCAAAAAGCCACCTGAAAGTGAGAAACTGGTTGTGAAAGCTATAGCCCAAAGAGTAGAACAAACACCAAAGATAAGGTTTGTGAAAATTTCTAGAATTGAAAAGTGACTTAAAAAGATCATGCATAGTGTTACTCCCAACATTCTGTGATATTGATGTGTTTCTTAAAAAGATAATCTGTAATATACCTCGTTGTAGCTCAAGATGATAAGTGTTAGGTATAATATGGAACCTCAAGCTAGAGAAGTAGTTCTATATAGAAACGACAGAACAGAAATGGGAGTGAATACATACGCTGTATTTCAACTAGTACGGAAAAAAAGAGGTGTATGTAAATGAAAAAACAGAGGGTATAAAAACTGTTAATCAGACAATGGACAATTACCGCTGGTGAGTGAAAATGCAGCGCTCGAAGAGGGCCTGTAGAGTATAGGGTCCTCTTGTTTTAATTGAGTAGTCAGGAGGTGAATAATGAAGATTTCACATCTGAGGTTATCAGGATTCACTCCAGAATGAACCACTGGATCTGGACGTTTCTGAAATGTATGGAATTAGACATTTGTCTATGGGACTTGGTTGTAAAGTTTATATCTATGTTGCCAATTCAATCAAAATTTTTTTTAGAATAAACAATCTTGTATATATTACAGAGATGGTATAGCTAAAGGATTCTCATGGCCACCACTTGTATGATAGGTATGTATCGCAAAATTGATGATAAGGCGATTGGAAAGTAAATATGTGTCCAACGTATAATATAGAGACGATTATTTCATAGGCATAGAGATTTTAATTATGTATATATATATCCGATTAAGTTACTAAAAGTGCAAATAATATGTTGCATATTTAGAGAAAAACAGAAGATTCAGGCTAGACCTGTATAGAGGCTTAATATGTCTCCTATCAATTAAGTAGTATGATGTGAAACCTGATTTAGGTACAGAAAGAGTCTATATGCTAAAGTGATAGCGTACAGCTCAGGATATAATTACGACAAAAAATATAGGTAATGGTGAACATGCTACCACGAAAAGGCAAAAGGAAAACAGAAAGCAAAAAAACTCACAGAGCTTAAAACTGGCCGTCGATAGCTGTGTAATTGAAAAATAGATGACGGTTTTGCAACAGCCTGATGTATGCTAGAGATTAAAAAGTGGCCAAAGGTAAAATAAATGCCACAACATAGCGGAAAAGTCTAGCATTAGTATGTTAAAAGAAGAGAGAGGGCTGTAACGAGCTAGTTCTTACCTGAAAAGTCAACAAGTAAAGGGACGCAGTGAGGAACCAAATGCATACAGGAACGATGCAGGGCTCCAAGATTACTGCGTTCCCGATATTTAAACCATGCTCTCGTGCGTCTAAGAAGCTCCAAGATTAGAGTCTGCAATGCGGCTGGAACGGCGTGTGAGGCGCGCTATGAAATGCTAGCTGTTTAAATAGTATTTTTTAGAAAGTGCGCGCCAAACCGGAACGGCATAAACGTAATTAGCCAAGAAGAAAGACATGGAGAGTGGACTACATCATGTGCAAAAGAAAGAATATTCGTCGCCATGTTGGAATGGGCCATAGAGAATGCTTGTATTATTGTAGGTTAATAATAAACTGGATTTAACGTGCCTTGCTAAGAGAAAAGGCAGCATGTGAAAAAATTACTGGCTGTTTAAATAGTATCTCTAAAAGATGCACGCAAAACCGGAACGGCATAAACGTGATTAACCAAGAAAAAAGACATCGAGAAGGGGCTGCATGATATGCAAAAAAGAAGATATTCATCGCCATATTGGAATAGGCCATGAAAGATGTATATTTATTGTGAGTTAATAGTGAGCTAGATGTAATATAGCTTACTGAGAAAGAAAAGAGCACATTAAAAGTTGTGTGTATCAGGCATGCAAATGAGAAAGGAATCAATAATGAGACCCATACATTTGCAAAAAAACACACATCATATCCATATGTGATATGCTGCGCTTAGTAACAAATTAAACGCGATGTAATGTGAGCGGTGAGAGATAAGAAAAGGGTTGTTGCGCATGATACACTTTTAATGAAAAATTATCATCACCAAGATAGGTCACTGAAAATGCCTTTCATAGAGAGAATTGAAATGGCCATCTAGAATGTGCCCAAAGCGATTGCTAGTCAATATAGGATACTATGCCAAACTGAAGGGGGCATGGCATGGCCATTGCTGTGTAGAGCTAGCACACTAAAGAGTGGTAAATCAAAGATGAACTATTCAATGTCACGAAAAGATGAAAAAAGAGAATGGAATCATAGAAAAGTCCCATGGATGTAAAACTGGGTCACTTTTCATGAATAGATCAGTAGGTGTCTCAAAGGGCTGCCTACTAAATACAGAAGTGCCAATACCACGATACTGTATGTTCGAAATCAATGAGATATACCTTTGAGGGCCTAAATGGGGATTATCCAAGATTGTGTTTCAGGACCTGTTCCCAGGGAATTTCATTATTCATCCCATTCAGGTACGTGTTCAATAAAAATATCCAATAGACTTCGCGACATTTACGTATATTAGTGCTAAAAGTGCCAGTATTCGTGCGGATCTTCTCTAATATGATCCAACGTATTTCTTCAGGGGTATGTTGTTGGACCATATAATGTTGCACTAATGGGGCCTGCAGTTTATGTGTACGAATGGCTGATCTATGTTCTGTAAGCCTTGTGGACATAGTGCGTGCTGTTTCTCCCACGTACCCTTGATTGCATGGACATATAATCAAATAGATGATATTTGAGGTTTTACAGTTTGTCAGAGTTTTCAGAGATAGATTAATGTTATTAAACATAAAATCTTTTGTCTCAATCGCAAATTGGCATGCCACACAAGACATGCATTTAAAATTACCTGTGGGAAAAGGTGGTCCCTGAATAGAAGACTGAACAATATAGTTTGATTTGATGGGCATACGGGATTGGACAACAAGATCTTTCAAATTTTTGCTTTTCCTATAGGCAAAAAGAGGCTTGGGTAATGCATCTGCCTTAGTTTTCGTGGCATTAAGAATATGCCAATTGGAGTTAATTATATGACGTATTTTCTCATTCATCGTTGAATGTCTGGTTACAAATACCAACCTGGAGATGGGATCTTTAACTTGAGATGTGAGGAGATGTTGCCTGTCGTAAAAACGTGCCCGTTTATAGGAGTCACGTATCAATCTACTAGGATACCCACGAGCCAAAAATGTAGTTTTCATATCCGCGGCTCGAATGTCAAAATCCTGGACATTGGTACAGTTCCTGCGGAGCCTCAGGAACTGTCCAAAGGGTATACTAGATTTTTGCATCTGGGGATGGAAACTATGAAAATGCAAAAGAGTGTTATGGGCTGTAGGTTTAACATACAGGTCAACCTCCAACAGGTTGTCTTTATTCTGTATTGTTATGTCCAGGAATTCTACCTTGGTGTTACTGTAGTTAGCTGTGAATTTAATATTAATATCACAGAGATTGAGCCAAGAAACAAACTCAGTAACAGTTTCAGGGTCGGCTGTCCAGATAAAGAAGACATCGTCTATGTATCTAGACCATAGATACACAGACTCACTGAATGGGGCAATCTCATTGTATATGAAGCGTGTTTCATATAGAGCCATATAGATGTTTGCCACTGTTGGGGCACAGGAAGCCCCATGCTTACTCCCTTCGTTTGTTTGAAAAGGGAACCATTGAATTCAAACGTATTTTCTGTGAGAACAATACGTAGGCATTCAATGATAAACAATCTGGGGCAATCAATGTTAAAAATGTCCATGAACCAAGTGACCGCTTCCATAGCTTCCGTATGTGGTATATTAGAATATAGGGCTGCTATATCCATAGTCACTAGAGTTTGACTTGAGGCATTGAATGGAAGATTTTCTACCTTTCTAATAATATCTCGTGTATCAGAGATATATGATGGAATTTTAGAGATGAAAGGTCGCAAAAAAGTGTCTATGTATTTAGATAAAGGCTCAGTGACCGAGCCGATGTCAATTACACAATTACACAGCTATCGACGGCCAGTTTTAAGCTCTGTGAGTTTTTTGCTTTCTGTTTTCCTTTTGCCTTTTCGTGGTAGCATGTTCACCATTACCTATATTTTTTGTCGTAATTATATCCTGAGCTGTACGCTATCACTTTAGCATATAGACTCTTTCTGTACCTAAATCAGGTTTCACATCATACTACTTAATTGATAGGAGACATATTAAGCCTCTATACAGGTCTAGCCTGAATCTTCTGTTTTTCTCTAAATATGCAACATATTATTTGCACTTTTAGTAACTTAATCGGATATATATATACATAATTAAAATCTCTATGCCTATGAAATAATCGTCTCTATATTATACGTTGGACACATATTTACTTTCCAATCGCCTTATCATCAATTTTGCGATACATATCTATCATACAAGTGGTGGCCATGAGAATCCTTTAGTTATACCATCTCTGTAATATATACAAGATTGTTTATTCTAAAAAAATTTTTGATTGAATTGGCAACATAGATATAAACTTTACAACCAAGTCCCATAGACAAATGTCTAATTCCATACATTTCAGAAACGTCCAGATCCAGTGGTTCATTCTGGAGTGAATCCTGATAACCTCAGATGTGAAATCTTCATTATTCACCTCCTGACTACTCAATTAAAACAAGAGGACCCTATACTCTACAGGCCCTCTTCGAGCGCTGCATTTTCACTCACCAGCGGTAATTGTCCATTGTCTGATTAACAGTTTTTATACCCTCTGTTTTTTCATTTACATACACCTCTTTTTTTCCGTACTAGTTGAAATACAGCGTATGTATTCACTCCCATTTCTGTTGTCGTTTCTATATAGAACTACTTCTCTAGCTTGAGGTTCCATATTATACCTAACACTTATCATCTTGAGCTACAACGAGGTATATTACAGATTATCTTTTTAAGAAACACATCAATATCACAGAATGTTGGGAGTAACACTATGCATGATCTTTTTAAGTCACTTTTCAATTCTAGAAATTTTCACAAACCTTATCTTTGGTGTTTGTTCTACTCTTTGGGCTATAGCTTTCACAACCAGTTTCTCACTTTCAGGTGGCTTTTTGGTATTGTTGATTCTATTCTATTCCTTGATGATGAATATCTATTAAATACGGCACATTGTTATATTACTTTATTAGATAAAAGTCTCTCTGTTAGTTATAATTGGCTTGCATTTAGTGTTTTAATCTCTCAAGTCCCGGGACTCAGTTTTATCTTTTTCAAATAAATTGGTAGTTAATATTGTATTAGGACCGTTTCTCTTTTTATTCTTCATTAAATCATTTTGATTCATGTTTTGTTTATACATGCACTTTTTCTTTAGGTTTCCATTTTCTTGTACATGGCTTCCTGATGAAGGCATACAGCCGAAACGCGCGTAGGATACAAATTTTCAAGGCCATGCCAGTAATGTTTGTCCTCTGAACACATTCATATAATTATCCTGCTTGTATGTCTGTGACATTAATTGTAGTGTGTCAAATAATTTCTTATATATTAATGAACAATACTGTGTATATTATGTATCAGATTTTGTAAAAATAAGAAAACCATCTTTGTTATTTGACCCTCTTGAACCCAGTGTAAATACATATACACAGAGGACTACATATTTCATGATTGTTTTTTGTGTATGCAGTTATAATTATCTTTTTAAAAAAAATAATAAAAAATATTTTTGATACTACTGAATCAAGTTTGCATGTATATATGTTTTTTTATATTGTTCAGGTCCACATCTACCTTCTTTGTTCCTAAATATTATAATATTTACACACTGGTCATTTTCCCTGATTTAGGAACTTACGTCAGGGGTACCCTTTTTCTTTACAAACATTGGTGGAAAGGAGTACAGGAGGCCGGAGCACCACTCAAGATGAAGGGCGTCTCTGAGCGAGAGCTGCCTTAAACTCCAGCGCGCACAACTGCTGACACTGCACGTTCTCGGAAGAGGTAAACCGATCTTACCAAAGTTCTCCCCAAACTTGAAAGAGACCTTGCGTCACCTCTAGATGGAGACGCCATTCATAATCTGCTAGGCACAGACAGCCGAGTTTGTCCGCTCTGATGTTGAACCACTAGGGATTTGCCTGGTGTTGCAGCCATGTCCAGAGGCGCGAAGCCTCTTGACAAAGGGTCCACGACTCCACACCACCTTGTTTGGTCCAATACCACATGGTGATGGCGTGGTCTTTGAACACCTGTACCAACCTCTCCTGATTGAAGGAAGAAAGGCTTTCAATGACAACCGGATCACCCGAACCTCCAAAAAATTAATGTGGAGCCCAGATTCCAAACAGAACAGAGTCCTCTGATCACCTCTTTCAGATGGCCGCCCCTGCCCAGAAGTGTTGCATTTGTCACTACAGTCAGCTCTGGTTGGGGAAGGTTAGAACGGTCTGCCACTGACCTAAACACAGTTTGTCAGCCGACCACTGCAAGTCTTTTGAAGTTCCCTCTGCAATCGAGACCACGTCGGAGAGATTACCCTGATGTTGCGCCCACTGGAACGTCGGGTCTCGCTGCAGAGCCTGCATATGCCAACAAGCATGTGTCACAAGCAGGATGCAGGAGTCCATGTGGCCCAGCAGCCTCAGTGTCAGTCTCACCAAAACCCAGGAAAGAGCTGAAACATTGGTAAGATAGCATGAATATCCTCGACTCGCCATACAGGAGGATAGGCCCTAAACTGCAGTGTCCAGAATGGCTCCAATGAAGGGGAGCATCTGAGAAGGAGTCAGGTGTGACTTCCGCACGCTGATAGTGAACTCCACCGAATGCAGAAGGTTTCCGTAGTCTGGTGGTGGGAGACAACTGCCCTGAGAGACCCGCCTTTAACAGCTACTCGTCAAGTTAGGGGATGACTGGACCCCTAACCTCCGCAGAGGAGCTGCGATCACTGCCATCATTATCATGAACACCAGAGATTCGCTGGTAAGGCCGAAGTGGAGCACAGTAAACTGAAAGTGCTCTTGGCCCACTGTGAACCGCAGGTAACGTTGTGGTCAGGAATGACGGGGATGTGGAAATATGCGTCCTGCAAGTCCAACGCTACCATCCAGTTTACTGGGTCCAGGGCAGACAGGACTTGAACAAGCATTAATTTAATCCAAGAGGGATTGAGAAGGCGCAGATCTAGAATAGGATGAAGACCTCCGTCCTTCTTGGGCACCAGAAAGTAGCGGGAATAGCAACCATGACCTACTTCTGATGCAGACACCCTCTCTATGGCTCCCTTGACCAAGAGTGAAAGCACTTTATGACGGAGCAGGTAGAGGTGGTCTCCGTCAGCCTGTCATAAGTGGGCGGCATTAGTGGACACAAAACGGGGAGAGTAGTCCTTTGGACGAGCGGTAAAACCCAGTGGTTGGATGTTATTGACCTCCAATGGAGCAGGTGATGGTGTATCCTGACCACCACTGGATGCCCATGATGGTTGCAGGGCAAACTAATGGGGTTTGAAGGCTGAGGCTGCCGAGGGAGAGGTGGACTGGTCCAACTTCTGGTTACCTGTCCCCGTGGTCTGTGGGCACCGCACCCTCAGCCACAAAATATTGGGAAACTTGCTGGGAGGGGAGACAAGCAGTTGAAAGCCCCTTCCGTGGCCACAAAAGGTGCGGAAGGGGGTCTGGGGTTGACGAGGGGCTATACAAAGGCCCAAGGACCTGGCTGTAGCCCTGCTGTCCTTAAACCACCAGACAGGAGCCATCAAAGGGCATGTCCATGAGCGAGGCCTGGACATCTCCCGAAAAGCCAGTGGTTCTCAACCAGACGTGGCGCCTAAGGGCCACTGACTATGAAAGTGCTCTGCCCAGCGAGTCTGTCGTGTCCAGCCCACTTCTAATGGTGAACTTGGCTGCATCTCCCCCATCAGCATTGCCTGAGAGAGAATGGCTCGGGTCTCCTCCGAGACAATGGGTAGCACTTGTGCAACCGAGTACCAGATCATATGGGAGTATTGGCCCAAGAGGCACACAGTGTTCACAGACCACAGTGCCAGACTGTTAGAAGAGAACATCCTTTCCCTGAAGGTGTCCAGCCTTTGGGATTCCCTATCCGGTGGAGTGGTATGGAATGCACAGGGGTTGATTTTGGAGGTGGAGGCCTGAACCACCCAGCTCTCTGGAGTGGAATGCTGGATGAGGAAACTGGGGTCCCCTGGGGCAGGGCAATGGTGGTGGGAATTGTCCTATAGACAGGAGCCTCTGTGCAGGACTTGGGCCAACCCCCCGAGTAGGACATCAGCAAGGGTTTCATTAAATGGGAGTAATGGTTCGGTGGGGGTTACTCCTGCCTGAAGCACCTCAGTCAAGACCTTTGTGAAAAAAATGTAGTATTCCTAGCAAAAGCAAGCAAGTTGATCTCAATGGGCAGAGATGACTCTTCTAAAACCCACAGAATATGTAGGATGGGGGCTGTGAGCATCGTATGACACCACAGAGTCAAATCCTGCTTCATAGGACTGCTGGGTTTACATATAACTCGAGGCACACTTGAAAAGGAGAGAACAGCATGCCAAGACAATTCTTGTGCATCCACTGTATGGTTGCTGGAGGAGCATGCTTTTGTCTTAAGTCAGTCGTTGGATTTGTTGTAGGTAAAGTACCTGCTGCAAACTCGGTTTTAGAGTTAGATGTGAGAGGACACTAGGATTACCATAGAATACTCCCCCATACACATGCTCCCAGCCCTCACAGCCCAAGTTGAGTGTGGCTGAAGGCTTTCGCCATTTTGAAAATACCCTTAGCAAATGACATTTTGGGCCTGTTTGCAGTAAGGAAAACAGCAACTACTGAGCAAGTGGGTAGGATTGGCCCTGGGAGCTTTTGTCGCATTGGTCGGGGTGGGGGGATGCAGGAGTCACCCCCACCCAATTAGCTCATGCCAGGCATAAATGTGACATCTCTATGCACCCACTTAGAACACATTCTCGCTTTCTTGAACTCCGGAAGATGAGATCATAGGACTTGCTGTCTGCAATCAGATGGTCCCTGAAGGACTGGAACTGCTCCTTCTTGTACCCAGGACAAAGAAGTGGACTTTAAGTGTCAGTTGCCTGACTTCCTGTGTGGCTAAATGAAGACAGCAAGCTGCAAGAGGCCTTTCCCTGGTAGTACCCAGCTGACCAGTAGCTAATAGACCGGGACCTTGACCCTGCTGTTGGTCTGTCTGACAGCCTGTACGTTACTAAGCGCCTCCCCAGCAATCCTGGGGTCTTTAAAAGTGTACTCCAGAGGTGGATTGGAACTTTTAAGACTAAGGGCCTGATTTAGACTTTGATGGACAGAGTATGTCCTGTTGCCACGGCGGTGTACTTTACTACTGCCATGACAAGGGTACTCCATCCTCCAAATTTAGAAATGTCTGCCAGCCAGCGGACATCTATTGCATTTCCAGCAACCGCTGTCTCATAGGTTTGTGTAAATGTACTACAAGTTTGACGTGACTGAGCTGTACGTCAAGCTTTCAACATTATTTTTATTTTCAACAAACCAAATCTCAAATCGGGGTTTGGTTTCTGAAAATAAAAATTAAAAATACTGCCAAGTTTTGTATGGTAGTTCAAGAAAGCAAAAACTTGCCACTTGTTCACCCACTTTAGATAGGGCGGACACTTGGCCAAATCTCCGATGGTCCTTACTCAGTCAGGCAATTGGAGGTGTATGTAGACTGTGGAGACTGAGAAGTCTCCGCTGCCTACATACTAAAGTTCTGACCCGGTAGGAGCATGCGTCGGATCACTGCCATGGGAAGCGGTCGGCACCTATTCAGACAATGTAAATCTTGGTTAGCTTTTAGGAGTACAAAGCAGGGGTCATTCATTAGGTGGACAAGCTTAACTTTATGAAGGGCCCACCAGATCGTGTGATGCTTTTTGAGCACGGGCAGGACTGAGTCTTGCTCATGGCAGCTATGAAGTTCTTCACAGCAGACCTGGCCAGCCATCTCATTCGCTATGCTTGAGGTGCCGTTGCCAGGGGCCACAAGGCTAGCAGTGGGCTGAGGGCTTTCACTTTAGGGATGCCCAAAGAAGCAGATTCATGCTTGCCAATTGCCGCTTACCTTTGTAACTGAACCTTTGCTCCAAAGGTGAAAAACTGCCTGAGTGGCGCGTGGTATTATTGGCTGCTCAATTTCATCAGGTCGTTACATTCGCTCTTGATTTCTTCCAAAGGCATTTAGATTGTGATCCTGCAAGCTAGCTTCATTTCATTCAGGCCCAGAGAGGTGAGCAGGCCATTGCTTTGGAGAGCAGTAATGATGGTCTCACCTGGATTCAGCTTTGCAATATGCCGTCACTTGTAAAGAAGCAGGTTATGCTTCCTTCTTGAGAGCTTACTTGCTGCTGGAGTGGCTAGTCTTGGGTTCAATGCAAGAGCTCCATATTCCTACACGTGATTGTTGCAAAGGTTAAGGTTTGGCCTGCCCTCTGCAGTGGATGTTAGCTAGCTAAGTGTGCCATTGACTGAGTCTCTGGTAGGCACTTCTTAGTATAGTGGCCCATTCTATCCTTTTGACTTTTCATCCAGTATGGCAGAAACAACTACATTCGTCCCACAGAGAAACCAATGTTGCACACCTCTATAATCTGTGGCAGATGGACACTTTCAAATACTGCAATCATGGCAAAAGATTCTGCATGATGTTACAGCCTATGGTTAAGGTGATCAGAAAACTGCCACAGGGAGTAGTCTGTTTGATCAGAAGCACCTGTTCGGGTACATGCTTCATTGCTTGTCCATATGGCAAAGATGGGGACATTACTTTTTTGTTAGACTTGTGTAGGAAGCTGGCTCTGTATATACCAGGGGTCTCCAACCTTTTCTGTAGTGAGAGCTACTTCTGCTCAAGGAAAGTATTCCTGAGCTACTAGTGAACTTTATAACTGTAAAATAGTGACTACACTATGACCACTCTAAGCAGGATTATCAGGAGTTACCACCCAAGTATTCCAGGTGCGGTTACCAGCAGAAATGCCAGGAAAACGATCAATATAAAATGCCTCCACCTGACATATGAAGTAAAGTTCAAATCTTGACATGGCCTACGGCACAAAGTATATAAGTACAGCAGTAGGTCTCCCCAGCTCAGCTTGAATTATCATTCATCAGTTTCTCAAAATGCACATTTTTCAATCAAATACCACTTTCCACTGTGGGCAAACAAACTCAATTTTCCAGAAGAAAACCCACTTTTGAAAACAAAAACTGCCTTTAAATTTTAAAATATCAGTTTTCAGATTTTAGGAACTGCACAGTCCCAAAACATCAGCTTGTCATTTTCATCAAGTACTCCCATGTACAAATGCCTCATAAGGACAGACTTTTTGAATACCCAGGTATTACAGTCTTATGCCATGGATGGTCACCACAGCACCACGGTAGCATGTATTATGAAAGTAATTCCCCCATTATACTAAGGCCACAGTTCTGCCAAGGCTGGAAACCATAAGGACAGGGCAGAGACCATGTATCAGTCATGACCATTATTATGCCAGGACTAGGTAAATGTAGGCCAGTCATGCTCCCAGTATGTAAATGATGGCTGCCAGTATACCACAACTAGACCAAAAATACCCAAAATAGTCAAGGATGACCATTATTATGTCATTGGCACTATTATGCCAGGAATGGGCACAATTATGTCAGAGATAACACCCTTATGATGGGGGCTAGCATACACATTTGGTGGTCCTTGACGGTAAACAGACATAATATCGAGTTTTTATTTTCGACCTACAAAAATATCGAGTTGTTAATATCGGAGGTACAGAATATCGACATCAAGAATATCGGTGACCAGAATATCGACATGAAGGTAAGAAATATCGTTTTTTCCAATATCGAAGTTAATAATATCGTTTGCTAAAATATCGTTGTTAATAATATCGATATTTATATTAGTGTTGTGTATTTTAGTGTGTATGTTAATAGTATGTTATTTAATGTTTTTTGTATAAGTATATCTGTTTTTTAATGTATGTGTGAAATTTTTAGAAGTTATTTATTTTATGTAAAATAATTTTGCGTATTTTAGTTCTGTAGCGGGTTGTGGGTTTATTAGGGAATAGGGTAGGAAGTAATTTAATTATAATAAAGAAATTAATAATTTTTATTAATTAGTATTTATAATTAATTTATTATTAATTAATAATTAATTGGTTAAAATGTTTATTAATTAATTAATTGATAATTATATTAATTGCGTTATTTTTTTAGGAGCAGGTTGTGGGTTTATAGGGGAATAGGGTGGGAAGTAATTTAATTATAATAAAGTAATTAATAACTTTCATTTATTAGTATTTATAATTAATTATTAAATAATTATTAATTGGTTCTTAATTATTATTAATTGATTGATAATTATATTAATTGCGTTATTTTTTTATGAGCGCGTTGTGAGTTTATAGAGGAATAGGGTGGGAAGTAATTTAATTATAATAAAGTAATTATTAATATTTATTTATTATTTATAATTAAATTATAATTAATTATTAATTGGTTATTACATTTTATTAATTGATTAATATGATAATTATTTTAATAGTGTTATTTTTTAAAGAAGTGGGTTGTAGTTTTATATGGGAATAGGGTGGGAAGTAATTTAATTAAAAGAAAGTAATAAATATTTTTTATTTATTGGTATTTATTTTTTATTTCTATTTTATAGTGTTTGTGCTAATTTATTTATTAATAATTAATTATTAATTCTTTGTAAATTATAATTCATTAATTTAAAAATATGTTAATTGTGTCAAATATGCAGGAGTTTTTTGTGTGTTTATAGGGGAATATGGTGTGAATTAATTTATTTAAAAATTACTAATAAAGAATTTTTTTATTATAATTAATTTTAAAAATAGTTATTTGTTAGTAAAATGTTGTTTTTAAACTTTTATAAATTAATGTTTGTAGTTATTTTTTAGTATTTTTTAATATTAAATAATTTTTGTTTTTGAAATTTTTAATATTTTTATAATTGTTTTTATTTTTGTGTTATCAATAATTTTTATATTGTAGTTGCTATTTTGTTTTTTTTTACTTTAATTTTAATTTTGGGGAAACATTAATTTTAACCCTATGCTATCTAACACTTTCACCACTGTTGCACTCAGTGGAGTGGGAATAGTAATTATTACCTCTACGCTATCCAACACTTTCCCTACTGTTGCACTCTCTGGAGTGGGAATAGTAATTTTTATCCCTACGCTAGCCAACACTTTCCCTACTATTGCACTTTCTGGAATGGGAATAGTAATTTTTACACCTCCGCTATCCAATACTTTCCCTACTGTTGCACTCACTGGAGTGGGAATAGTAATTTTTACCCCTCCGCAATCCAACAGTTTCTCTACTGTTGCAATTTTTGGAGTGGGAATAGTAATTTTTCCCCCTACGCTATCCAACACTTTCCCTACTGTTGCATTCTCTGGCGTGGGAATAGTAATTTTCCCTCTACGCTATCCAACACTTTCCCTACTGTTGCATTCTCTGGCGTGGGAATAGTAATTTTTACCCCTCCGCTATCCAATACTTTCCCTACTGTTGCACTGATTGGAGTGGGAATAGTAATTTTTACCCCTCCGCTATCCAATACTTTACCTACTGTTGCACTCTCTGGAGTGGGAATAGTAATTTTTACCCCTCCGCTATCCAATACTTTCCCTACTGTTGCACTCACTGGAGTGGGAATAGTCATTTTTACCTCTCCGCTATCTAATACTTTCCCTACTGTTGCACTCACTGGAGTGGGAATAGTAATTTTTACCCCTACGCTATCCAATACTTTCCCTACTGTTGCACTCTTTGGAGTTGGAATAGTAATTTTATTCCCTCCGCTATCCAACATTTTCTCGACTGTTTTAGTTAATGTAATGTAAAATGTATTTATAAAATATTAAAAATATTTTAATATTTTAATTTATGATATATATATTTAATTTGTATGTTATTGGTGTATGTGTATATATATGTATTTATAATTTTTAATATGTTTGTAATAATTTATAATTTATTTAAATTATTTTTTAATAATAAGTAAATATATACATATATATTATAATTTATATATATGTATGTTTAATTTTTTTACATTATATGTATTACTTATAATTTTAAATATTTTCTAATAATTTTAACTAATTTTTTTTTAATTATATGTATTATTTACTTTATTTTACATTATTTCTTAAACATAAAAAAACCCGATATTTTTAACAACGATATTTTTGTACTTACCATTATGTAGATAGGACTTTGATATTCTGGACATCGATATTTTGGGTCCGATTTTTGTCATCGATATTTTGGTTGTCGATATTCTGTCAGTGATTCGTCCTTGACACCAGGCGTAGCTTTCAGGAAGCAATAGTGTTTATTATGGACGCACATAAATGCTGATGAGCCTCTTCATTTTTGTCTGGTCTGGATCATGCCCTGTTCTCAGGTCTTGAGCTGATCATGCACCCAACTCACACATTTTCACTCTGGCTCCTGCAGTCCCAGACTTTGGTGGGTCAGCACTGATTACTGCTCAGGCTACTGCTGCCATACTTCTTTTATGGTCCACTGCTCTCACACATGTTGTGACTGATAAAGCAGGGACTACAACATGGTCAATCTCCTTGTGGCTTAGTTATATTGAGATTGGATACAGACTGTCAAGTGGCAGGCCCTATAGGCCGATACAGTGTGTGTTTGAGTGTTTAGTATGAGTTACTAGCATAGGTTTGGCTGGTTGTCACTCCAAGGGTCTTGAGATGAGCAGTGGTGCCTTCTTTAATAGATACCTAGGGCCCCATTAGGATGGCGTGCAGAATACAGTCCGCCCGCCACCCTAGCGGTGCTGGGACCGGCCGCCAGCGGTGCGGCGGTCCCGCACCACCAATTAGGATGCGACCGCCACCCTGGCGGTCGCATCCTGCATCTTTAACATTGCGGCGGGTGCTGCTGTAAGCAGGACCCGCCGCAATGCCAAAGAGGCATGTTGTGCAATGCCATGCACAACGTGACAGGCACCGTGCGGTGCATGCCACCTTGAGCATGGCAATGTAGGGGGGTACCATAGGTACCCCCGAAGTGCAGCCTCCATCCCCCGGGGGCCCGCAACGGGCCCCCAAAGTAATTCCCGCCAGTCCTTCCATGGCGGCATCGCCGCCATGGAAAGGCCAGAACCGCCAGGCATCATAATATGGATGGCGGTGCCCGAGTTCCGCCTGGCTGGCAATCGTGACGATTGCCGACTGGCGGAAGCGGCGGACGGACTTTCCGTCCGCCGCAGTACCCCCGCCATGGTAATGTGGCGGGGGTAAATGTGGTTGTGATGGCGGGCGGATCGCCACCCACGGCCGGGCAGTGGCGATCCGCCCGCCATCATAATCAACCCCCTACTCTCTGAATTTGATACTGTGCCTGACTTCACCTCTGAGAGCTACTTTGAAGGTACTGGCGAGCTACCAGTAGCTCCCGAGCTACTCGTTGGAGACCCCTGGTATATACTATACCAAAATGAGGTATAGTGTGCACAGAGTCCAGTGGAACCCCAAAGGTAGGCAGAGGTAAAAGTAGATAGCACCTTACACTCTATTTGTGGTAGTGTGGGCGAGCAGTAAGGCTTTATCAGAGGGTAATGTTAAGCATTTGTTGTACACACTCAGGCAGCAAATGATTAAACACATTCAAAGACTGAACTCAGACCAATTTGTTTGTATCAAAAATATTATTTTGTTATGTTTATTTTCTTGAACCAAGCAAGCCTGGTACAGGTAAGTGTAAATGGTACTTTTCAAGGCAGGTTGAACAATACAAGCAAGCTGAATGAAAATGTCTTTGTTACAGGTTTGTAAATCTTTCCAATACAGTGGAAATTACTGTTAGATTACTTTTGATTACTTTATGGATTACTTTTTCTACTCAGTGTGATATGCCTAGATATCACACTGGGACATTTCCTAGAGAAAAGGTAAGTAAAGCAGTTTTCAATTATTGGCAGTTTTTCAAGTTCTCATACAAAAACAACTCCACACTTGAAACAATTTAAGAAAAAATTGTCAATGTATTCCTTTGGGGAAAATATTGTTATCAGTTAACAGGTAAGTACTTGGTTGTGGGAGTTGGTATTCAGAGGTTAGAACCAGGGTTCCCCCAGGGTCAAGGATACACTCTCAAAGCACCCTCAGCGGCACTAGGGCGGCCAGGTGCTGAGGCCCAATGTTATCCAATGAGGGATAGGGGGCCTCCAGTTGGTGGCTGCTCACGAGCAGGCTACAAGGTTGAGGGAACAAAGCTCCTGGTGATAGGCTCAGGGCAAAGGGGGATCCAAGTTAGCACCCAAAGTACACCCGCAGCGGCGCAGGGTCGGCTGGGTGCAGGGTGCTGTTTTGGCATCAGGTGCCCTGTTGTTTTCAATGGGAGTTGCCGGTTTTGGATTTTGGCTGCAAGCTCGGTCCAGGAAGACTTCCGGGAGGAACCAACAGCTTGGCAGGTTAGTTGGAGGGTTCGGGGACGTAGGTGCACCTCGGGTTCTCCTCTCCAGGGCGCAGGGCGGCTGGATGCAGGGGTGTCTTTTGAGGTCAGATTTCACCTTACCGGGCCACTCGGTTGTTGGGGGTGGGGGGTTAAGAGTCTCCGTGCAGAGGCTGCAGGCGACGTCGGGGAGTCCTGGAGGGGTCAACCCACGGTGGACTTGGACTCTGGAGATCCGGGGACCTCGCTGGGACCAGTGGGCCACCCGGATTCGGGCCGTAAGAGTCGGTGCAGTGGTGGTTCCAGGCGTCGGGTTTCTTTGTCCTCAGCAGGCTCGGAGTCTTTCTTTGTAATTCTTTTTAACAGAGCTGCTGTTCACAGGAGATCCGGTCTTTGTGAAAGGCAGTCAGTCCTCCCAGAGTTTCTGGAGGTCGCTGGCTGCAGGACAAGGCGACTTTTGGCACAGGATCTCTGGAAACTGCAGAGGGGCCGGTAGGGCTGGCACCAAGTCAGTTCTTCTCTGCAGTCTCCTCTGCTGGGCGTCTTCTTCGTCCTTCTTAGGTTGCCGGTATCTGTCTTCTTAGTTCAGGGCTGCTCCCTAAATACTGTATTTAGGGGGCATTTTAGGGTTCTCTAGGTCAGTAGCCGACGGGCTACTGACCTTAGGGCGACTACACCCTTGGTGTGCTCAGCCCAAGTGGGGGAGTGGGCACAATCCCAAATCCTGATTGGAGAGTGCCTGCCATCTGCAAGATGGCAGTCACGGAACAGTGGGCTTCACCTCGTCTCCCCCCACCAGAGGGGTGGGGTTGGCAGAGGTGGGCACACCTTCTGGGCTGGCTATTTTTTCCCACCTGTCTTCCCACCGAAAAGGAGGGGAGACAGGAAGGGGGCCTGCTCCTGATAGCAGGAAAGGCTGGGGGTCGCATTACAAAGGCAGCAAGGCATTTGAAGCTCCCCTGCCACAGATGGCTCTTGCTGGCCTGGGGGAGGTGTGACCACCTCCGCCCGGGAAAGGTTTTGTTTCTGGGCTCCGGGGGTGAAGGCTCCCAACCCAGGGGTCCAGAAACATGCCTCGTGGTGGCAGGCTGATGTGTACCAGTCAGGGAACCCACCAGAGGCTGGTCGTTTTTCATGGGCATCTTCAAGATTCCCTCTGAGTGCGTTTTTAATTAAATCCCACACTGGCATTAGTGTGGGTTTAATGTCCTGAGAAGTTTGATACCAAACTTCCCAGTTTTCAGCAAAGCCATTATGGTGCTGTGGAGTTCGTAATGACAAACTCCCAGCACCATATTCTCTTAATGGCATTACTGCACTTACAATGTCTAAGAATTGGTCTAGTCTATAAACTCACAACGCGCTCATAAAAAAATAACGCAATTAATATAATTATCAATCAATTAATTAATAATAATTAAGAACCAATTAATAATTATTTAATAATAAATTAATTATAAATACTAATAAATGAAAGTTATTAATTACTTTATTATAATTAAATTACTTCCCACCCTATTCCCCTATAAACCCACAACCTGCTCCTAAAAAAAACAACGCAATTAATATAATTATTAATTAATAAAAATGATTAACCAATTAATTATTAATTAATAATAAATTAATTATAAGTACTAATTAATAAAAATTATTAATTTCTTTATTATAATTAAATTATTTCCTACCCTATTCCCTAATAAACCCACAACCCGCTACAGAACTAAAATACGCAAAATTATTTTACATAAAATAAATAACTTCTAAAATGTTCACACACACATTAAAAAACAGATATACTTATACAAAAAACATTAAATAACATACTATTTACACACTAAAATACACAACACTAATATAAATATCGATATTATTAACGATATTTTAGCAAACTATATTATTAACTTCGATATTGGAAAAAACGATATTTCTTACCTTCATGTCGATATTCTGGTCACCGATATTCTTGATGTCGATATTCTGTACCTCCGATATTAACAACTCGATATTTTTGTAGGTCGAAAATAAAAACTCGATATTATGTCTGTTTACCGTCAAGGACCACCAAATGTGTATGCTAGCCCCCATCATAAGGGTGTTATCTCTAACATAATTGTGCCCATTCCTGGCATAATAGTGCCAATGACATAATAATGGTCATCCTGGACTATTTTGGGTATTTTTGGTCTAGTTGTGGTATACTGGCAGCAATCGTTTACATACTGGGAGCATGACTGGCCTACATTTACTTAGTCCTGGCATAATAATGGTCATGACTGATACATGGTCTCTGCCCTGTCCTTATGGTTTCCAGCCTTGGCAGAACTGTGGCCTTAGTATAATGGGGGGGAATTACTTTCATAATACATGCTACCGTGGTGCTGTGGTGACCATCCATGGCATAAGACTAATACCTGGGTATTCAAAAAAGTCTGTCCTTATGAGGCATTTGTACATGGGAGTACTTGATGAAAATGACAAGCTGATGTTTTGGGACTGTGCAGTTCCTAAAATCTGAAAACTGATATTTTAAAATTTAAAGGCAGTTTTTGTTTTCAAAAGTGGGTTTTCTTCTGGAAAATTGAGTTTGTTTGCCCACAGTGGAAAGTGGTATTTGATTGAAAAATGTGCATTTTGAGAAACTGATGAATGATAATTCAAGCTGAGCTGGGGAGACCTACTGCTGTACTTATATACTTTGTGCCGTAGGCCATGTCAAGATTTGAACTTTACTTCATATGTCAGGTGGAGGCATTTTATATTGATGAACTTTTTCCTGGCATTTCTGCTGGTAACCGCACCTGGAATACTTGGGTGGTAACTCCTGATAATCCTGCTTAGAGTGGTCATAGTGTAGTCACTATTTTACAGTTATAAAGTTCACTAGTAGCTCAGGAATACTTTCCTTGAGCAGAAGTAGCTCTCACTACAGAAAAGGTTGGAGACCCCTGCCCTATAGTGTCTAGAGGAATAGGGTGGGAAGTAATTTAATTATAATAAAGTAATTATTAATATGTATTTAATATTATTTATAATTAAATTATAATTAATTATTAATTGGTTATTACATTTTATTAATTGATTAATATGATAATTATATTAATAGTGTTATTTTTTAAAGAAGTGGGTTGCAGTTTTATATGGGAATAGGGTGGGAAGTAATTTATTTAAAAGAAAGTAAATATTTTTTATTTATTGGTATTTATTTTTTATTTCTATTTTATAGTGTTTGTGCTAATTTATTTATTAATAATTAATTATTAATTCTTTGTAAATTATAATTCATTAATTTTAAAATATGTTAATTGTGTCAAATATGCAGGAGTTTTTTGTGTGTTTATAGGGGAATATGGTGTGAATTAATTTATTTAAAAATTACTAATAAATATTTTTTTTATTATAATTAATTTATTTTAAAAATAGTTATTTGTTAGTAAAATGTTTTTAAACTTTTATAAATTAATGTTTGTAGTTATTTTTTAGTATTAAATAATTTTTTGTTTTTGAAATTTTTAATATTTTTATAATTGTTTTTATTTTTGTGTTATCAATAATTTTTATATTGTAGTTGCTATTTTGGTTTTTTTTATTTTAATTTTAATTTTTGGGAAATATTAATTTTAACCCTATGCTATCTAACACTTTCACCACTGTTGCACTCAGTGGAGTGGGAATAGTAATTTTTACCTCTACGCTATCCAACACTTTCACTACTGTTGCACTCTCTGGAGTGGGAATAGTAATTTTTACCCCTCCGCTATCCAATACTTTCCCTGCTGTTGCACTCACTGCAGTGGGAATAGTAGTTTTTACCCCTACGCTAGCCAACACTTTCCCTACTGTTGCACTTTCTGGAATGGGAATAGTAATTTTTACACCTCCGCTATCCAATACTTTCCCTACTGTTGCACTCACTGGAGTGGGAATAGTAATTTTTACCCCTCCGCTATCCAACAGTTTCTCTACTGTTGCAATTTTTGGAGTGGGAATAGTAATTTTTCCCCCTACGCTATCCAACACTTTCCCTACTGTTGCATTCTATGGCGTGGGAATAGTAATTTTTCCCCCTATGCTATCCAACACTTTCCCTACTGTTGCATTCTCTGGCGTGCGAATAGTAATTTTTACCCCTCCGCTATCCAATACTTTCCCTACTGTTGCACTCTCTGGAGTGGGAATATTAATTTTTACCCCTCCGCTATCCAATACTTTCCCTACTGTTGCACTCTTTGGAGTGGGAATAGTCATTTTTACCTCTCCGCTATCTAATACTTTCCCTACTGTTGCACTCACTGGAGTGGGAATAGTAATTTTTACCCCTACGCTATCCAATACTTTCCCTACTGTTGCACTCTTTGGAGTTGGAATAGTAATTTTATTCCCTCCGCTATCCAACATTTTCTCGACTGTTTTAGTTAATGTAATGTAAAATGTATTTATAAAATATTAAAAATATTTTAATATTTTAATTTATGATATATATATTTATTTTTTATTTTTATGTTATTGGTGTATGTATATATATGTATTTATAATTTTTAATATGTTTGTAATAATTTATAATTTATTTAAATAATTATTTTTTAATATTAAGTAAATATATATATTATAATTTATATATGTATGTTTAATTTTTTTACATTATATGTATTACTTATAATTTTAAATATTTTCTAATAATTCTAACAATTTATTTTTTAATTATATGTATTATTTACTTTACATTATTTCTTAAACATAAAAAAACCCGATATTTTTAACAACGATATTTTTGTACTTACCATTATGTAGATAGGACTTTGATATTCTGGACATCGATATTTTGGGTCCGATTTTTGTCATCGATATTTTGGTTGTCGATATTCTGTCAGTGATTCGTCCTTGACACCAGGCGTAGCTTTCAGGAAGCAATAGTGTTTATTATGGACGCACATAAATGCTGATGAGCCTCTTCATTTTTGTCTGGTCTGGATCATGCCCTGTTCTCAGGTCTTGAGCTGATCATGCACCCAACTCACACATTTTCACTCTGGCTCCTGCAGTCCCAGACTTTGGTGGGTCAGCACTGATTACTGCTCAGGCTACTGCTGCCATACTTCTTTTATGGTCCACTGCTCTCACACATGTTGTGACTGATAAAGCAGGGACTACAACATGGTCAATCTCCTTGTGGCTTAGTTATATTGAGATTGGATACAGACTGTCAAGTGGCAGGCCCTATAGGCCGATACAGTGTGTGTTTGAGTGTTTAGTATGAGTTACTAGCATAGGTTTGGCTGGTTGTCACTCCAAGGGTCTTGAGATGAGCAGTGGTGCCTTCTTTAATAGATACCTAGGGCCCCATTAGGATGGCGTGCAGAATACAGTCCGCCCGCCACCCTAGCGGTGCTGGGACCGGCCGCCAGCGGTGCGGCGGTCCCGCACCACCAATTAGGATGCGACCGCCACCCTGGCGGTCGCATCCTGCATCTTTAACATTGCGGCGGGTGCTGCTGTAAGCAGGACCCGCCGCAATGCCAAAGAGGCATGTTGTGCAATGCCATGCACAACGTGACAGGCACCGTGCGGTGCATGCCACCTTGAGCATGGCAATGTAGGGGGGTACCATAGGTACCCCCGAAGTGCAGCCTCCATCCCCCGGGGGCCCGCAACGGGCCCCCAAAGTAATTCCCGCCAGTCCTTCCATGGCGGCATCGCCGCCATGGAAAGGCCAGAACCGCCAGGCATCATAATATGGATGGCGGTGCCCGAGTTCCGCCTGGCTGGCAATCGTGACGATTGCCGACTGGCGGAAAAGCGGCGGACGGACTTTCCGTCCGCCGCAGTACCCCCCGCCATGGTAATGTGGCGGGGGTAAATGTGGTTGTGATGGCGGGCGGATCGCCACCCACGGCCGGGCAGTGGCGATCCGCCCGCCATCATAATCAACCCCCTACTCTCTGAATTTGATACTGTGCCTGACTTCACCTCTGAGAGCTACTTTGAAGGTACTGGCGAGCTACCAGTAGCTCCCGAGCTACTCGTTGGAGACCCCTGGTATATACTATACCAAAATGAGGTATAGTGTGCACAGAGTCCAGTGGAACCCCAAAGGTAGGCAGAGGTAAAAGTAGATAGCACCTTACACTCTATTTGTGGTAGTGTGGGCGAGCAGTAAGGCTTTATCAGAGGGTAATGTTAAGCATTTGTTGTACACACTCAGGCAGCAAATGATTAAACACATTCAAAGACTGAACTCAGACCAATTTGTTTGTATCAAAAATATTATTTTGTTATGTTTATTTTCTTGAACCAAGCAAGCCTGGTACAGGTAAGTGTAAATGGTACTTTTCAAGGCAGGTTGAACAATACAAGCAAGCTGAATGAAAATGTCTTTGTTACAGGTTTGTAAATCTTTCCAATACAGTGGAAATTACTGTTAGATTACTTTTGATTACTTTATGGATTACTTTTTCTACTCAGTGTGATATGCCTAGATATCACACTGGGACATTTCCTAGAGAAAAGGTAAGTAAAGCAGTTTTCAATTATTGGCAGTTTTTCAAGTTCTCATACAAAAACAACTCCACACTTGAAACAATTTAAGAAAAAATTGTCAATGTATTCCTTTGGGGAAAATATTGTTATCAGTTAACAGGTAAGTACTTGGTTGTGGGAGTTGGTATTCAGAGGTTAGAACCAGGGTTCCCCCAGGGTCAAGGATACACTCTCAAAGCACCCTCAGCGGCACTAGGGCGGCCAGGTGCTGAGGCCCAATGTTATCCAATGAGGGATAGGGGGCCTCCAGTTGGTGGCTGCTCACGAGCAGGCTACAAGGTTGAGGGAACAAAGCTCCTGGTGATAGGCTCAGGGCAAAGGGGGATCCAAGTTAGCACCCAAAGTACACCCGCAGCGGCGCAGGGTCGGCTGGGTGCAGGGTGCTGTTTTGGCATCAGGTGCCCTGTTGTTTTCAATGGGAGTTGCCGGTTTTGGATTTTGGCTGCAAGCTCGGTCCAGGAAGACTTCCGGGAGGAACCAACAGCTTGGCAGGTTAGTTGGAGGGTTCGGGGACGTAGGTGCACCTCGGGTTCTCCTCTCCAGGGCGCAGGGCGGCTGGATGCAGGGGTGTCTTTTGAGGTCAGATTTCACCTTACCGGGCCACTCGGTTGTTGGGGGTGGGGGGTTAAGAGTCTCCGTGCAGAGGCTGCAGGCGACGTCGGGGAGTCCTGGAGGGGTCAACCCACGGTGGACTTGGACTCTGGAGATCCGGGGGACCTCGCTGGGACCAGTGGGCCACCCGGATTCGGGCCGTAAGAGTCGGTGCAGTGGTGGTTCCAGGCGTCGGGTTTCTTTGTCCTCAGCAGGCTCGGAGTCTTTCTTTGTAATTCTTTTTAACAGAGCTGCTGTTCACAGGAGATCCGGTCTTTGTGAAAGGCAGTCAGTCCTCCCAGAGTTTCTGGAGGTCGCTGGCTGCAGGACAAGGCGACTTTTGGCACAGGATCTCTGGAAACTGCAGAGGGGCCGGTAGGGCTGGCACCAAGTCAGTTCTTCTCTGCAGTCTCCTCTGCTGGGCGTCTTCTTCGTCCTTCTTAGGTTGCCGGTATCTGTCTTCTTAGTTCAGGGCTGCTCCCTAAATACTGTATTTAGGGGGCATTTTAGGGTTCTCTAGGTCAGTAGCCGACGGGCTACTGACCTTAGGGCGACTACACCCTTGGTGTGCTCAGCCCAAGTGGGGGGAGTGGGCACAATCCCAAATCCTGATTGGAGAGTGCCTGCCATCTGCAAGATGGCAGTCACGGAACAGTGGGCTTCACCTCGTCTCCCCCCACCAGAGGGGTGGGGTTGGCAGAGGTGGGCACACCTTCTGGGCTGGCTATTTTTTCCCACCTGTCTTCCCACCGAAAAGGAGGGAGACAGGAAGGGAGCCTGCTCCTGATAGCAGGAAAGGCTGGGAGTCGCATTACAAAGGCAGCAAGGCATTTGAAGCTCCCCTGCCACAGATGGCTCTTGCTGGCCTGGGGGAGGTGTGACCACCTCCGCCCGGGAAAGGTTTTGTTTCTGGGCTCCGGGGGTGAAGGCTCCCAACCCAGGGGTCCAGAAACATGCCTCGTGGTGGCAGGCTGATGTGTACCAGTCAGGGAACCCACCAGAGGCTGGTCGTTTTTCATGGGCATCTTCAAGATTCCCTCTGAGTGCGTTTTTAATTAAATCCCACACTGGCATTAGTGTGGGTTTAATGTCCTGAGAAGTTTGATACCAAACTTCCCAGTTTTCAGCAAAGCCATTATGGTGCTGTGGAGTTCGTAATGACAAACTCCCAGCACCATATTCTCTTAATGGCATTACTGCACTTACAATGTCTAAGAATTGGTCTAGTCTATAAACTCACAACGCGCTCATAAAAAATAACGCAATTAATATAATTATCAATCAATTAATTAATAATAATTAAGAACCAATTAATAATTATTTAATAATAAATTAATTATAAATACTAATAAATGAAAGTTATTAATTACTTTATTATAATTAAATTACTTCCCACCCTATTCCCCTATAAACCCACAACCTGCTCCTAAAAAAAACAACGCAATTAATATAATTATTAATTAATAAAAATGATTAACCAATTAATTATTAATTAATAATAAATTAATTATAAGTACTAATTAATAAAAATTATTAATTTCTTTATTATAATTAAATTATTTCCTACCCTATTCCCTAATAAACCCACAACCCGCTACAGAACTAAAATACGCAAAATTATTTTACATAAAATAAATAACTTCTAAAATGTTCACACACACATTAAAAAACAGATATACTTATACAAAAAACATTAAATAACATACTATTTACACACTAAAATACACAACACTAATATAAATATCGATATTATTAACGATATTTTAGCAAACTATATTATTAACTTCGATATTGGAAAAAACGATATTTCTTACCTTCATGTCGATATTCTGGTCACCGATATTCTTGATGTCGATATTCTGTACCTCCGATATTAACAACTCGATATTTTTGTAGGTCGAAAATAAAAACTCGATATTATGTCTGTTTACCGTCAAGGACCACCAAATGTGTATGCTAGCCCCCATCATAAGGGTGTTATCTCTAACATAATTGTGCCCATTCCTGGCATAATAGTGCCAATGACATAATAATGGTCATCCTGGACTATTTTGGGTATTTTTGGTCTAGTTGTGGTATACTGGCAGCAATCGTTTACATACTGGGAGCATGACTGGCCTACATTTACTTAGTCCTGGCATAATAATGGTCATGACTGATACATGGTCTCTGCCCTGTCCTTATGGTTTCCAGCCTTGGCAGAACTGTGGCCTTAGTATAATGGGGGGAATTACTTTCATAATACATGCTACCGTGGTGCTGTGGTGACCATCCATGGCATAAGACTAATACCTGGGTATTCAAAAAGTCTGTCCTTATGAGGCATTTGTACATGGGAGTACTTGATGAAAATGACAAGCTGATGTTTTGGGACTGTGCAGTTCCTAAAATCTGAAAACTGATATTTTAAAATTTAAAGGCAGTTTTTGTTTTCAAAAGTGGGTTTTCTTCTGGAAAATTGAGTTTGTTTGCCCACAGTGGAAAGTGGTATTTGATTGAAAAATGTGCATTTTGAGAAACTGATGAATGATAATTCAAGCTGAGCTGGGGAGACCTACTGCTGTACTTATATACTTTGTGCCGTAGGCCATGTCAAGATTTGAACTTTACTTCATATGTCAGGTGGAGGCATTTTATATTGATGAACTTTTTCCTGGCATTTCTGCTGGTAACCGCACCTGGAATACTTGGGTGGTAACTCCTGATAATCCTGCTTAGAGTGGTCATAGTGTAGTCACTATTTTACAGTTATAAAGTTCACTAGTAGCTCAGGAATACTTTCCTTGAGCAGAAGTAGCTCTCACTACAGAAAAGGTTGGAGACCCCTGCCCTATAGTGTCTAGAGGAATAGGGTGGGAAGTAATTTAATTATAATAAAGTAATTATTAATATGTATTTAATATTATTTATAATTAAATTATAATTAATTATTAATTGGTTATTACATTTTATTAATTGATTAATATGATAATTATATTAATAGTGTTATTTTTTAAAGAAGTGGGTTGCAGTTTTATATGGGAATAGGGTGGGAAGTAATTTATTTAAAAGAAAGTAAATATTTTTTATTTATTGGTATTTATTTTTTATTTCTATTTTATAGTGTTTGTGCTAATTTATTTATTAATAATTAATTATTAATTCTTTGTAAATTATAATTCATTAATTTTAAAATATGTTAATTGTGTCAAATATGCAGGAGTTTTTGTGTGTTTATAGGGGAATATGGTGTGAATTAATTTATTTAAAAATTACTAATAAATATTTTTTTATTATAATTAATTTATTTTAAAAATAGTTATTTGTTAGTAAAATGTTTTTAAACTTTTATAAATTAATGTTTGTAGTTATTTTTTAGTATTAAATAATTTTTGTTTTTGAAATTTTTAATATTTTTATAATTGTTTTTATTTTTGTGTTATCAATAATTTTTATATTGTAGTTGCTATTTTGGTTTTTTTATTTTAATTTTAATTTTTGGGAAATATTAATTTTAACCCTATGCTATCTAACACTTTCACCACTGTTGCACTCAGTGGAGTGGGAATAGTAATTTTTACCTCTACGCTATCCAACACTTTCCCTACTGTTGCACTCTCTGGAGTGGGAATAGTAATTTTTACCCCTCCGCTATCCAATACTTTCCCTGCTGTTGCACTCACTGCAGTGGGAATAGTAGTTTTTACCCCTACGCTAGCCAACACTTTCCCTACTGTTGCACTTTCTGGAATGGGAATAGTAATTTTTACACCTCCGCTATCCAATACTTTCCCTACTGTTGCACTCACTGGAGTGGGAATAGTAATTTTTACCCCTCCGCTATCCAACAGTTTCTCTACTGTTGCAATTTTCTGGAGTGGGAATAGTAATTTTTCCCCCTACGCTATCCAACACTTTCCCTACTGTTGCATTCTATGGCGTGGGAATAGTAATTTTTCCCCCTATGCTATCCAACACTTTCCCTACTGTTGCATTCTCTGGCGTGCGAATAGTAATTTTTACCCCTCCGCTATCCAATACTTTCCCTACTGTTGCACTCTCTGGAGTGGGAATATTAATTTTTACCCCTCCGCTATCCAATACTTTCCCTACTGTTGCACTCTTTGGAGTGGGAATAGTCATTTTTACCTCTCCGCTATCTAATACTTTCCCTACTGTTGCACTCACTGGAGTGGGAATAGTAATTTTTACCCCTACGCTATCCAATACTTTCCCTACTGTTGCACTCTTTGGAGTTGGAATAGTAATTTTATTCCCTCCGCTATCCAACATTTTCTCGACTGTTTTAGTTAATGTAATGTAAAATGTATTTATAAAATATTAAAAATATTTTAATATTTTAATTTATGATATATATATTTATTTTTTATTTTTATGTTATTGGTGTATGTATATATATGTATTTATAATTTTTAATATGTTTGTAATAATTTATAATTTATTTAAATAATTATTTTTTAATATTAAGTAAATATATATATTATAATTTATATATGTATGTTTAATTTTTTTACATTATATGTATTACTTATAATTTTAAATATTTTCTAATAATTCTAACAATTTATTTTTTAATTATATGTATTATTTACTTTACATTATTTCTTAAACATAAAAAAACCCGATATTTTTAACAACGATATTTTTGTACTTACCATTATGTAGATAGGACTTCGATATTCTGGACATCGATATTTTGGGTCCGATTTTTGTCATCGATATTTTGGTTGTCGATATTCTGTCAGTGATTCGTCCTTGACAGCAGGCGTAGCTTTCAGGAAGCAATAGTGTTTATTATGGACGCACATAAATGCTGATGAGCCTCTTCATTTTTGTCTGGTCTGGATCATGCCCTGTTCTCAGGTCTTGAGCTGATCATGCACTCAACTGACATTTTCACTCTGGCTCCTGCAGTCCCAGACTTTGGTGGGTCAGCACTGATTACTGCTCAGGCTACTGCTGCCATACTTCTTTTATGGTCCACTGCTCACACACATGTTGTGACTGATAAAGCAGGGACTACAACATGGTCAATCTCCTTGTGGCTTAGTTATATTGAGATTGGATACAGACTGTCAAGTGGCAGGCCCTATAGGCCGATACAGTGTGTGTTTGAGTGTTTAGTATGAGTTACTAGCATAGGTTTGGCTGGTTGTCACTCCAAGGGTCTTGAGATGAGCAGTGGTGCCTTCTTTAATAGATACCTAGGGCCCCATTAGGATGGCGTGCAGACTACAGTCCGCCCGCCACCCTAGCGGTGCTGGGACCGGCCGCCAGCGGTGCGGCGGTCCCGCACCACCAATTAGGATGCGACCGCCACCCTGGCGGTCGCATCCTGCATCTTTAACATTGCGGCGGGTGCTGCTGTAAGCAGGACCCGCCGCAATGCCAAAGAGGCATGTTGTGCATTGCCATGCACAACGTGACAGGCACCGTGCGGTGCCTGCCACCTTGAGCATGGCAATGTAAGGGGGTACCATAGGTACCCCCGAAGTGCAGCCCCCCAACCCCCCAGGGCCCGCAACGGGCCCCAAAAGCAATTCCCGCCAGCTTTTACATGGCGGCATCGCCGCCATGGAAAGGCCAGAACCGCCAGGCATCATAATATGGATGGCGGTGCCCGAGTTCCGCCTGGCTGGCAATCGTGACGATTGCAGACTGGCGGAAAAGCGGCAGACGGACTTTCCGTCCGCCGCGGTACCCCCCGCCATGGTAATATGGCGGGGGGTAAATGTGGTTGTGATGGCGGGCGGATCGCCACCGCCGGCCGGGCGGTGGCGATCCGCCCGCCATCATAGTCAACCCCCTACTCTCTGAATTTGATACTGTGCCCGACTTCACCTCTGAGAGCTACTTTGAAGGTACTGCCGAGCTACCAGTAGCTCCCGAGCTACTCGTTGGAGACCCCTGCGCTAGAGCTTTTGAAGTGTCTATTGTAGCCCCTAGATATTGTTGTATGCTGGAGGGTTGGAGGTGGGATTTGGTGAGGTTTACCGTGAATCCCAAGTTGTGAAGCAGTTGGATTGTTGTGTGTGTGTGTGTTGCACACAACTGCTGTGTAACTTGGCTTTTATGAGCCAGTCGTTTAGATAAGGGAAGACATGAATGTGCCGTCTTCGTAAGTGGGCTGCAACTACTGCGAGACACTTGGTGAAGACTCTGGGTGCTGTAGTCACCCCAAATGGGAGGACCTTGAATTGGTAGTGTTGACCATCTACCACAAACCTGAGATATTTCCTGTGAGCGGGGTGAATGGGAATATGAAAGTAGGCGTCCTTTAAATTCAGAGTGGAGATAAAGTCGCCCTGTTGAAGCAGTGGGAGCACCTGTTGGAGAGTGACCATGTGGAAGTGATCCGACTGAATGTAGAGGTTTAGCGGTCTGAGGTCCAATATGGGCCTGAGAGAGCCGTCCTTTTTTTGGAATTAGGAAATAGAGGGAGTAAACCCCTGTGCCTTGATGAGGCAAGGGGACTGGTTCTATTGCATGCTTTTGTAATAGAGAGAGAACCTCTTGTTTGAGAAGTGTCAGATGTTCCGAAGACATTGGACGTTGTCTGGGAGGAATATTTGGGGGAGTAGAGGTGAGTTCCAGGCAGTTACCACACTGGATAATTTGTCTTACCCACTTGTCTGTTGTGATTGAATTCCAGACAGGTAGGAACTGTGAGAGACTCCCCCCGACAGGAGTGGGATGATCGGGGGAAGGGCAGGGAAGTCACTGTTTGGTGGTAGGGGAGTTGCGGTTATTGTTGCCGCAACCTTTCCCTTACCATTGTTGCCTCTGTAGCCTCCACAAAAGTATCCTTTGGAGGACGTTTGTTTGGGGCTTTTATAGGAGGAAGAGGAATGTTCTGAGGCAATGGTTTTGGAGCCAGCTCTGTAGAAGGAGCGGCGAAAAGAACCTCTAGGTGAAGGGAATTGTAAGGCCCCCATGGATTTAGCAGTGTCCCTATCTTTTTTCATTTTTTCTAAAGATGTGTCAACTGAGGGCCCAAAAAGATGTTCTTGATCAAAGGGCTGATTTAGAATAGCAGATTGCACCTCCTATTTGAATCCGGAGACTCGGAGCCAAGCGTGCCTGCGCAACAAAACGCTAGTGTTAATGGCGCGAGATGCGGTATCAGCAGCGTCGAGCGCACATTTAATTGAGGCGTTTGTGATCAATTTCCCCTCTTGTATAAGGTCGTTGGCCTTTTGTTTGTACTGGTCAGGAAGGTGTTGCATGAGCTTTTCAAGCTCGTCATAGTGAGCCCTGTCGTACCTGGCCAATAAAGCTTGGGCATTGGCAATCCGCCAATGATTTGCAACCTGTGACGCAATACGTTTACCGGATGAGTCTATTAGTTTGGACTCCTTATCAGGAGGGGGGGGTGTCGCCTGACCTTTAATGTAAATTGGGTCATTGGGAGCTGCCTTATACTTTTTATCTATCCTGGTGTTGAGAATCCTGGCTCTGACAGGGTCCTTAAAAACGTCTGGGGCATGTTTGAGCATGCCTTTTAACATTGGCAGGGTGTGCGTGGACTTTTGCGAGGGTGCAAAGGTTTCAAGTAAAAAATCTTCCTCTAAGGGATCAGAATGTAACTGTACCCCGTGGTATTGGGCAGCCCTATTGATTAGTTGCGCAAACCCAATATTGTCATCTGGTGGTGATGGCCTAGATGGATAGAGGTCCGGGTCATTGTGTAGGTCAGGATCTGTGTTGTAGTCATCCCAAGGGTCTACGTCTTGTGGGATGGTATGTGCATTATCATCCCCATGTGGATCTATATTCCCACCCCTATCGATATGATCATCCTCAGTATCTGATGTTTGAGGTGAAAAAGTATGTTGTGGGGAGTGTGGTGGAGAAATTAGAAGATTTGGATCAGCTGGAGGAGGAGACGGAGGTGGGGAGGTGTTAGTACTCATCTCCTTTCGTTTCAAGGGTATTTCAGATTCCTCTGAAGTGTCCAGTTTCCTCTTTTTTGGAGGCTTGGCGACGACTTTGCCAGTCTCTGGGTCAATACAAAGTTTTTTGTTTTGGATCTGAAAAATCAGGTACAGGCTGTGTGGGTAAAATGTCTTTTTTTCGGTCCCGAAGATTTTGGCTCAGAATGTTCTTTGGACCGAGTCTCTGAGGCTTTCTGTGGGGTCTTGGACTCCTTAGGTTTTGTTGTAGGAGTTTGTGGCTCCGAGACTTATTTCGGCTCCGACGATTTTTTGGGTTCCGAAGCCGTTTTCGGCTCCGAAGATTTTTTCGGTTCCGAATGTTCGTCCTTGGTATGTTTCGACGCCGAGGGCTTCGGCGTCGAGGCTGTCTTAGGCATCGACAAACAAGGGCGTGGCCCATCTTTGGTCTGATGCTTCGGTGCAGAAGGAGACTTTTCGGCACCGGAATGGGGTTGGCTCGAGCCCGAAGGCTTATTTTTAGGTTTCATAGCCGGGCCCGAGTGCGGGGCGTCTGAGACATGGCGCCGGTGTCGACCCGAGGGCGAGGGTGTTACCGGAGCCTTAGGTTTGTTTTTTGGGAGAGGGGTTTCGGTACTCGCGGACCGCTTAGCCGGGGTGAGTGTCTCCTCTTCGACGTCGGAGTCGTCGGCCTCGGAGACGGAGATGTCTTCTTCATCACCTTGTTGTTCCGGCTGGACATTGGAATCCGGTCCGAAGATGTCCGGAATCGAGCTGCTTCCGTGAGACATTTCGTGACATCGAGCCAGACAGTCAGGGATGGTTTTCTTCGACCTGAACGATGCCCAGGCCTCGCAGTTCTGGTCTTCGTGCTCCGGGGAGAGGCAGAGATTACAAACCTCGTGCAAGTCCGTGTGTGGGAACCTAGCACCACCCCCGGGGCATTTTTTGAAAGGAGTAATTTCCATTGACTGCTGGCGTGGTCGGCGCGGATAGGCCCAACGGCCCGCGTCGAAGATCGAGGTCGAGCAGTTAGTTTTAAAGGTGCGCGTCGAAAGGGAAACACGATCGAGACAATACTGTCAAGTGGCGAGGGATTGCGCGTCGAGGGGCGATTCGAAACCGATATCGACCCGGAGCGCAGCAAATCACATCCGAACCCGATGGTGGAAAAAAACAATCTGGAGATGGAGTCGATGCCCATGCGCACTATCGTCCTAAGGAGGAGTCACCTACCTCGTGACTACAAAGACTTCTTCCAAGACAAAAACAAAGTGCAAACATCCGAGCCCAACACCAGATGGCAATCTATGCACAAGTATACGATCTACAGCTCATATGCCTCGAACATGAAGTTATCGGTTAACAGGTAAGTACTCGGTCTTTGGGGTTGAGTTTCTGGGGTTAGAACAAGGGTTCCCCCAGGGTCAAGGATGCACTCTCAAAGCACTATCAGCGGCACTAGGGCGGCCGGGTGCAGAATGCTGAGGCCCAATGTTATCCAATGGGTGATAGGGGGCCTCCGGTTGGTGGCTGCTCACGAGCAGGCCACAGGGTTGTGGGAGCAAAGCTCCTGTTAGGCTCAGGGGAAAGGGGGATCCGAGTTCGCACCCAAAGTACACCCGCAGTGGCAGCTGGGTGCAGGGTGCTGTTTTGGCGTCGGGTGCCCTGTTGGTTTCAATGGGGATGCTCCGGTTTTGACAGACTGCAGGCTCGGGAACGAAGATCTTCTGGAGGTGACCACCAGTTGGAGCGGTAAGTTGGGATGCTGGGACACCGTCGGTTGGGCCACCCAAGGCCGTGGGACTTCGGGTGCAGGGGTGTCCTTAGGCGTCGGATTTTCTTACTAGCTCTGGTCGCGGTGATTCTCCAGAAAGACTGCAGGTGTCGTGGAGAGGGTCGAGGCAGGTCAGAGATCACCAGATCTCAGGTCAAGATCACCGGGGAGACCTCCTCGTGGTGTTGGGCCACTCGAACTCGGGCTGCGGGTGTCGGGTGCAGACTCGTGGATTTGGCCGGAGCCAGAGTCTGTGGGTGAGCAAATCCGGTGCTCACAGGAGACGGTCTTTTCTGTGGAAGGCAGGGCAGGTCCTCGGGGTTCTTGAGGCTGCTGGCTGCAGGACACACCGGGATTTCGCTTCTGCAGGTTCGAGGTGGGAACAGGTCGGTAGGGCTGAGACCAAAGTCAGTGGGCGTCGTCCTCCTCTTAGCTTCAGCACAGCTCTTCGGTCCTTCTTTTCTTGGTCAGTTCTTGTCTTAGGAGGCAAGGTTAAGGGGTGCCCCTAAATACTAGATTTAAGGGCGTTACAGGTAAGTAAAGGTTGGGACCAATGGGTCCCTTCTTTGGGGTGGGTACACCCCCTATTATGCCACCCTCCAGTGGGAGGAGGCTTATGCCTCACTCTGGATGGCTGGGTCCCCCCATCTGCAAGATGGCAAGGACTAAGAGTTGTGCTTCACCTTGCCTCCCCCACCTGGGGGGTGGGGTTGGCAAAGGTGGGTATACCTCCCTTCCTCACTTGGTTTTACCGCCGATTCTCCCGCCCAAAGTGGGGGTCAGAACCGGTGGGGGCCAGTTGCTGGAAGCAGCACAAGGCCTGGGGAAGCTCACAAAAGGTGGCAAGCCTTTGAAGCCCCAGGATGTGCATTGTTTCAGACCCCCGAGAGCAGCAGGCTCTCGACCCCGGAGTCCAGAAACAGGTCTGGTGGTGGCAGCTGGTGAGCAGCCACTCAGCCTGGACACTAGTGTTAGGTCATTTTTCAGGGGGCATCTCTAAGATGCCCTCTGTGTGCATTTTTCATTAAACCCCACACTGGCATCAGTGTGGGTTTAATGTGCTGAGAAGTTTGATACCAAACTTCCAAGTTTTCAGTAAATCCATTATGGTACTGTGGAGTTCGTAATGACAAACTCCCAGCACCATATACTCTTAATGGCATTACTGCACTTACTATGTCTAAGACTTGGCTTAGACAGTGTAGGGATACAGGGCTCATGAACCTGTACCCTCACCACTGGTATAGTGCACCCAGCTCGAGGGGTGGCTGATCTATGCCAGGGCAGTGGGTTGTAGGAATGGCACACAGGGATGTGTGCCATGTCGACTCTTCACTTTGTTCAGCACCAAAACACGCAGCCTGCAAATGCAGTGTGTGTGTGTAAAGGTACAGGGCCTCTAAGTGTGGCACAATAAGCGCTGCAGCCCTTAGAGGCCTTCCCTGGCCACAGTGCCCTTGGTACCTGTGGTACCATTTACAAGGGGCTGACCTGTGGCCAGAGAGTGCCAATTGGGTTTTGTTTTCAATGCAGTTTTAGGGAAAGAACATAGGCCATGGGTATCTGTTCGGCGGCAGCCCAGGGCACACTCAGTCAAAGTACATCAGCAGTTAAGCAAAAAAGTGGGGGCAACCATGCAAAAAGAGGGCACTTTCTTACAGCCTGTGCCTTCTTTTTGCCACAGGCAGGGCAGTTGACAAAGAGAGAGGGCATTTTAGATAGAAAAAAATATATAATTTCCGGTCAGAAATATCATTCTCTTCACTGCAGATGGAAAAAGACATCAAGTGAAGCAAAGAAACTTAACTTTATAAAGCAATTTCTTGACAAAAAGTAAAAAATAAATAAAAAATGTAGAAAAGTAAAAATGAAAAAATGTGAGAGCTCCGTGCAAGGGGGCGCTTAGGGGTGCCGAGTCCTTTTGTACACAGAAATTGACTTTTGCTGTACGAGTCTTTTTCTGTTATGTCTAGATCAGGCACTCCTTGTGATAACGCAGGGGTAGCAGCTTTGGCCCTGGCGGAATGGGCCCTCCGACCTTCCGGAGACTGCTGCTTCACCAGTACGTAGCAGATTTTGATGCAGAAGATTATCCACTGTGACAAAGCAGTTTTCTGTACTGCCTTACCTTTCTTTGCTCTTGAAAACCCCACAATGAGTTGACTGTCCACATGATGGCATTTGGTGCAATCTATGTTGAAGATTAGGGGTTCAACTGACAAGTCTCTCCTCTTTCACCGGTAAGGCGGGGCAAAGCACGCTGAGAGGGTGATAGATTACCCAGAGAGAACAGATGTCACGACTTAGCAAAAAGACTGCCCTGGTCCTCAATGCCACTTTTTCCGTGACTGCACGGAGAGATCCTGGTGCTCACTCATGCGATGACCTAAAGTGATCACTATGAGAAATTCAGTTCTGTGAGTAAGAAGGTGCAGCAAACAGCTCTGCATGTGTGGAATGCACATGTCTAAGGTGAGGCCCAAATTACGGTACCACTGCTGCATCACATAAGGGTTGGGAGGGTACATGTGCATAAAACCTTTAATAAAACACATCACAACAGGTGATGTAGACAAGGATAGTTGGTCCAGTAAACACAAAGAGGCCGGAATGGCCGACAAGGAATAGGCTACTTTCCCTGTAAGCATCTGTTCGTTGTATGCGGGGCTGAAAATTCACATGCTTTGCACACTCTTGTCATTCAGTGCTGAGCTCTGAATTGCAACTACTTATTGCTGAAGTCTTTGATTCATGAGGTCCGTGTGACTCCTCCCTTCGTTGGCAATACGCATTGGCACAGACTCCATTGTTACGACTGTGTAAGGAAATGCCTCTTTGTGTAGTCACACTCAAGCTGTGGACTGATGTTGATAGTTTTTCAACTCAGAGTGCACAGAGGCCTGCTCAGTGCCAGTGCCCTGACCCTAAAATGTATGTGGAACTGCCTGTACCCAACTGGAAATGGCTAACTTACCTCTAAGTCCCTAGTATATGGTACCCAGGGAATGCAAGTTAGAAGACTACCTCAGGGATACCAGCACTGGTTGTTCCACTGTTAGAAATTGGGTTACTGTTTGACTAGGGTGTGAGCCTTGGTCAAGCAGCAACCACAATCCTTGTCATGGTAGGTCGCTCCCCCACCACACAGCTCCGTCTGTGTGCCCCCTTGCTGCCCTGATTGTGCTCGTTTTTCCTTTCTGTGCCCCCTTGCTGCCCTGATTGTGCTCGTTTTTTTCCCTTTCTGTGCCCCCTTGCTGCCCTGATTGTGCTCGTTTTTTCCTTTCTGTGCCCCCTTGCTGCCCTGATTGTGCTCGTTTTTTTCCTTTCTGTGCCCCCTTGCTGCCCTGATTGTGCTCGTTTTTTCCTTTCTGTGCCCCCTTGCTGCCCTGATTGTGCTAGTTTTTTCCTTTCCGTGCCGGTTTCCCGCCGCTGCGCCCCTGCGGCCCCGCCCCCTCACTGCCCATTCCCTGCTCCTCCCTCCCACCTCCCCATTTATGGCGGCCGCTGTGCGGCCGCGCCTAAGGCAAGCCGAAGGCGTGCCTAAGGCAAGCCCGTCTGCGCCCGTCCCCCTGGCCCGGGCATCCCCCGCGCCCGCCACATCAACAGACGCCGATACTACGCCAGCACCCTCCACGCACTCAACCCCGGAAAAGATCACGCCTGCTACCGGGCCACCCCGAAGCGCACCCAAGGGCCCTTCACCTGCCGGAACTGCAGCTTCGCCAGCACCCGCCCCGCCAAACAACCGCCCAGGAAAGAACCCAACTACCTCAGATGCATCCTCCTCAACACCCGCTCCGCCCGCAAACACGCCATCGAACTCTGGGACCTTTTCGACTCAACCTCCCCAGACATCGCATTCCTGACGGAGACCTGGCTGAATCCCGCTTCAGCCCCCGACATCGCCATTGCCATCCCGGACGGCTACAAGATCACACGCAGGGACCGCACCAACGGAGTCGGAGGAGGCATCGCCATCGTCCACAGGAACACCCTCAGAGTCTCAACAAACACCGACACCCTCAGCACCGCCGAACACATGCACTTCCAGATCCACACCGATCCCAACACCACCCTCAGAGGAACCCTCATCTACAGACCCCCCGGACCCCGACCACAGTTCAGCGATTCCATCGCTGACTTAGTCAGCACACACGCCATCGCCTCCACGGACTACATCCTCCTCGGGGACCTGAACTTCCACCTCGAGAACAACAAGGACACCAACTCCACCACCCTGATCGACAACCTCGCCACCCTCGGACTCAGACAGCTCGTGACTACACCCACCCACGCCGCCGGCCACACGCTAGACTATCTTTTCCGCAAGCCCACACGTCTCCTTCAACCACACCTCCGAACCCCACTGGACCGACCACCACTGCATCCACTTCACCTACAGGAAGCCCACCACGCACCACCGCACCGAACAAATGCCTCGCCGCTGCTGGAGCAAAGTCACCGAAGACCAGCTAACCACCACCCTCGCCCTGAGCCCACCCGCCGAACCCTCCGACCCCGACACCGCCGCCCGCAACCTCAGACAGTGGATCGACGACTGCGCCAACACCCTCGCCCTGCTCAAGAATCCACCCAACAGCCACACCAGCAAGAAAGCCACCTGGTTCACCGAAGACCTCCAGGCCTCCAAACGAACATGCCGAAAACTGGAGAAGATCTGGCTCCACGAACGGACAGCGGACAGCTACGCCGCCCACAAGAGCGCCACCCGCAGTCACCATCACCTCATCAGATCCGCCAAAAGGGCCTCACTCAAAGACCGCCTAGACAACAACGCACACAACAGCAAAGAGCTCTTCAACATCGTGAAGGAACTCTCCAACCCCAGCTCCAACACCAACGACATCCCGCCGTCGCGAGACCTGTGCGACTCACTGGCCACCTTCTTCCACCGCAAAATCGCCGACATCCACGACAGCTTCAACACCACGACCGCCCGGCAACCACCGAGACCACTGCCCCCACAACCACCAACCGCCTGCTCTCCTGGACCAACATCAACGACGAGGACACCAGCGAGATCATGAACACCATCCACTCCGGTTCACCGCTAGACCCGTGCCCTCACCACGTCTTCAACAAAGCCAGTACAGCCATCGCGCCCCATCTCCGGAAAATAATCAACATCTCCTTTGAGACAGCAACCTTCCTGGAAAGCTGGAAGCACGCCGAGATCACCGCCTTACTCAAGAAACCCAAGGCAGACCCCAAGGACCTCAAGAACTTCCGACCCATCTCTCTGCTCCCGTTCCCCGCGAAGGTCACAGAGAAAAATCGTCAACAAACAACTGACCCGCTACCTCGAGGAGAACAACATCCTGGAGCATTCCCAGTCCGGCTTCCGCAGCAACCACAGCACCGAAACCGCCCTCATCGCCGCCACCGATGACATCAGGACCCTGCTAGACAACGGAGAAACAGCAGCCCTCATCCTCCTGGACCTATCGGCCGCCTTCGACACGGTCTGCCACCACACACACTACGAACACGCCTTCACGACGCCGGGATCCAAGAGAAGGCCCTGGACTGGACCACATCCTTCCTTTCCGGCAGAACACAAAGCGTCCGCCTCGCCCCCTTCCGATCCAAGGCCACCAAGATCATCTGCGGCGTACCCCAAGGCTCCTCCCTCAGCCCAACGCTGTTCAACATCTACATGGCACCCCTCGCCCACGTCGCCCGACAGCACAACCTCAACATCTCCTACGCCGACGACACCCAGCTGATCCTCTCCCTCACCAAATACCCTCACACCGCCAAAGCCCACCTCCACGAAGGAATGAAGGCCGTCGCCGAATGGATGAGGACCAGCCGCCTGAAGCTGAACTCGGACAAGACGGAGGTCCTCATCCTTGGCTCCAACCCGTCAGCCTGGGACGACTCCTGGTGGCTGACATCACTGGGAATAGCCCCGACACCCACCGACCACGCACGCAACCTAGGGGTCATCCTCGACCCCACCCTCTCCATGACTAAGCAGGTCAACGCCGTTTCCTCATCCTGCTTCAACACCCTCCGAATGCTCCGCAGGATCTTCAAGTGGATCCCCACCGAAACAAGAAAAACAGTCACCCAGGCCCTCGTCACCAGCAGGCTGGACTACGGAAACGCCCTCTACACAGGAACGACGGCTAAGCTCCTGAGACGGCTGCAACGCATTCAGAACGCCTCTGTACGTCTTATCCTCGACATCCCCCGACGCAGCCACATCACACCCCACCTGAGAGACCTGCACGGGCTCCCTGTCAACAAGAGGATAACCTTCAAGCTCCTCACCCACGCACACAAAGCACTCCAGAACTCCGGACCAGCCTACCTCAGACGACTCAGCTTCTACACCCCCACCCGCCAGCTCCGCTCCACCAGCCTCGCCCTCGCCACAGTCCCCCGCATCCGGAAAACGACCGCCGGCGGCAGATCCTTCTCCCACCTCGCCGCCAAGACCTGGAACACCCTCCCCACCAACCTTCGGCAGACCCAAGACCTACTGGCCTTCAGAAGACTCCTCAAGACCTGGCTCTTCGATCAGTTGCAGCACCACCCCCCTCTTCCCCCAGCGCCTTGAGACCCTCGCGGGTATGTAGTGCGCTTTATAAGTGACATGATTGATTGATGGTAAGGCACAAGCAAACCCCAAATTAACCTGTGCTCAACCCCATGGTAGCTTGGCACAGAGCAGTGAAGCTTAACTTAGAGGCAATGTATAAAGTATTTGTGCAACACTTCAAATGTGACAACTCCACACAAAAAGATCCCACGCCAGGATAGAAAAATAGAGCTTAATTTAATAAATAAAACAAGACTAAAAGAACAAAAATGTCATCAGTAGAAACAATTATACACATTTTTAAAGAATAATCTGTGAAATAGTGCCTAAAAGCTGAAAGCGCCAACCGCAGCCATCTGTTCGCGCTAGATCGGGTCAAAGCCAAAAGTTCAGGCCGACTGCGATGTAGCGCGGGTCGGATACAGTCCCAGATTAGTCCTGCTGAAGGTTTACCTTCTCAGGTTTTGGTGCCAAGCAAGGAGAGTGTCGCAGGTGGTAGTTTGCGTGGTAGCGGATGGGCGGGCTGGTGCTTCGCGTTTGCGGTTCTCTGTGGGCAGTCGATGCTGCTGTGTGAAGAGACGGGCTAGTGGAGGTTCGTGCTCAACTTCAGTGTGAGCAGTGCAGTTCCAGTGCGAACATGCCCATGGTCGCGAAGAGCCCAAAAAGTTTGCTTTCAGGAGCCCGTGTGCCACACCAAGGGTCCAGGTCTGAGCGGTACCACTTGGGTTCAGGAACTCGGTAAAGACGGGTCCAGGTACTGTTGGGGAGCCTATTATGTCCCTGAGGTTCAAATCAGGAAGCCAGCAGACTAGCCCTTTGAGTCATTCTGGGGTCCTGGGTTCAAGATTGAGTTGCAGGCCCGGTTTGTGCTCCCCAGGCAAGAGGGCAGCAGGGCATAAATTCCTTTAGAGCAGCAGTCCAGGAGATCACGTAGCAGCCCTTCGCCCTGGCAGAGTATACACAGGTCCAGAAGTGTACTGAAGAGTTGGTGTCTGAGGTCCTACTTTTATACACAGTTGTGCCTTTGAATTGGGAAGAAACTTCTAGAGGCATGCCTTTGAAGTGCACAGAAGCCCTGCCTTCCCTTCTCTGGCTGCAGACTAACTACAGGGGTTATGCAGCCCTTTATGTGGAGACAGGACACAGCCTAATCAAGTGTATGTGGGGCTGTGCCCAGCTCCTTCCTCCCATCCTGCCAGTGATGGCCCATGAAGTTTGATTTGATTTATATTTATAAAGCGCGGCAAAGCCAAAAAGCCGTTTTGGCGCTACAGGGTGCACTAACAGAATCAACAAAAAAGCATAACCAGGTCTAAATTTAATCAAAAGAGGAGTAAAGATTCGTAAGGTTTGATTGGGACCTTAAGTGCAATGGCATTTGGTTCCACAAAAGAGCTGTGCCATGCACAAAACTTCTACCACCCCAGGTGGCTTTGCAGATCTTGGGGACTTGGATGGTCTTTGCAGAAACAGATAGCAAACACCTTCCAGGAATATACCATAACATTTGTTTCATCAGATAAACTGGGCCTATTCCATGTAGGGCTTTGTGTGCCATCTAGAGCGCTTTAAATGCAACTCTGCTCTTAATCGGCAATAAATGCAGATCCTTGAGCCTTTTTGCGTCAGATTCATGTTTCTTGATGTTTTTCAGGAGATGAATAAACGGCTGCGTACTGCAGCCTCAATCTTTTTTAGCAGACCTTATTGCATACCCAGAGATTGCCTTGCAATAATGTAACCTGGACACCTAAGTCCCCATTGTGTGTGGCTGTCTAGGAGGAATACACAAAGCCCAACTGTCAGCTACACCTAGTTATGAGACCAGAGACATTCTTCAGGAACCAAATGGCTAAGGCAAGAAAATACAAACTTTAAGAGTGGTATTTTCAGAATTGTAATTTAAAATTCGACTTCATCATAACTTAGGACTTTAAATTAGATCTTTGGAGGCAGCAAACATGAACCGGTTAGCTCTTCCACTTCCACTTATAAAATGTAATAAAACAACTCCAGAGTTAACCTATGGGATAGATAGACCTTGCAGTAGTGAAAAACGAATTTAAGAGATTTTCACTACCAGAACATGTAAAGTTTAAAAGTACACGTCTTACTTTTTAAAATACATTGAGCCCTGCCCTTTGTGCTGTCTAGGCCCTACCATAGGGTTGACCTATATGTATTAAAAAGGAAGGTTTGGGCCTGGCAAAAGGTTTATTTTGCTAGGTCAAAGCGGCAATTTAAACTGCACACAGGCTTGGCAATGGCAGGTCTGAGACCTGTTTAATGGTGCAACCTGAGATATCCAGATGCCACACTACACAGGAAGTGCTCACCAGGTGGGAAGGAACCTGGTAGACCATGGGCTACCAAATGCATCCCACTCTGGGGACGTTTTCCAAGAATAAAGAGGGCATCCCTGAAACCCCGACCTCAGATCTCAACTGACCTGGAAGGCGGACAGAGTAAGGACTGCCCGGCTGTACTGAGGGACCAGCAAAGAGACTAACCGTTGAGGACTGCATCTGGTGGCTATCAAAGACGAACTGTGCCTGCTGTGTTCGCTCAAGGAGAACTTATCTTCAGTGCTCACAAAGCCTAGAGACTCCAAAGGCCAGTCAACTGGCCTCCTGTTTGCAGCACAGGGACACAGAAGCTGAAGAAGCCTGCTACGGCAAGTCTTGAAGCTGCTACCACTGCTGCCGTGCAGCACTTGGGACTAAGACCCAATGCACAGAGTTGCACTCAAGTTTGCTGAGCCCTGGAGTGCTGTTGGAGACCTGCTGGGACCCTCAGGGGACAAGTTATCGACTCAAGAAGGATTAGCATGTGTCCGAGACATCGGGCGACTGGTATTCCAGTAGCGACTGGAGTTCTGCCGACCTTGAAGACTTCGTGGGACATCAATCCTGTTACCAGGACCGCCTAACCCAGCTCAAAGACCGAAGAGCAGTTGCAGCAAGACCTCCATCAAACTCATTGCATCCACAGCATCCCTTGCACTATGACCACTTCACAGGAATCAACTGCAATGCGGATAAAGTACCTGGAAAAAGTTTCAAAGTGTCAAACTCGTTAAATCTGCCAATGCTTGTTCACAGTTGCGTGAAAATGCTTTGATTTATTATTCCTTGCAAATTCCATATCTCTGGAACTCTCAGGTGGATCTTTTGCGTTGTGATGTCTAAAATTATATAAAAATACAGTCTATTTTTATAAATTGGTGTCGGATTTATTGAGTGTTGTGTTATCTTCCAATTGTTTTGGTGCTGTTAAAATGCTTTACACTTGCTCCTCTGTGTAAGCCTTGCTGCTCAGTGCCATAGCTACCCAGGGTTGAGCTAAGGGCTTCATAGACGAAACCTCCTGGACCCAACGGGGTTGTTAAGTATATTACACGGATAGGTCGTGCAACCACATCCTGTAATACACCCCATTTCCTCACAGACTGTTTTCTGGAAAGCGGGTAAGTATGGAGTACAGTAGGGTGAACATGTGTGTGTTGTAGATGATGCACAGAAGATGAAAGGTGATATCTGAAGGAAGCACTGGCTCTCAAGGAGGTGGGTGGCCACATGAATCTACAGAACAACATGCAACAAGCATGGATAAGTTATGTATTGCATTTGTAGTGTGTGTGACTGTGGACACATGCTCTGCACTGGCTGTAAAAAACACTCCCCTAAGTGGTGGCTAGACAGTGGATGGTGCAGAGGTCTGAAAAAGTCCTCAGGACAGTTTATCCAACTCTAGCTTGTTGCCTTACAAGGATGTCCACACAATATTTTGTGAAGGTGTATGGAGTTGACCATGTGGCAGACTTACAAATGTCAGCTATGGTAATATTCCCAAGAAAAACCATAGTGGAGCCCAGTTTCTGGGTTGAGTGTGGCCCGGGAGGCAGGTAGGGCTCTCTTGGCATTGAGGTAGCAGGTTTGGATGCATTGGACGATCCACCTTGCAAGACCTGCCTTTGATATAGGGTGACGCTTATGAAATTCAGCTAAGGCAAACAAAAGCGGTTGTGTTTTTCAAAAAGACTTGGTCCTATCGATGTAGTATATTAGTGCATGCTTGACGTCAAATGAATATAGTGCCCTCTCAGCTACGGAGTTGGGCGGAGGAAGACAACAGTTCTATTGTTTGGTTGAGATGAGAAGTTGACAGCCTTGGGTAAGAACTTAGGATTGTCCTCAAAACTGACCCTATCATTGTGGACCTCCTGCAGTGTAAGATCCTTCAATTCACCAATATGCCTGAGGGACTCCATAGCTATTAGGAAGGAACTGTAAAGGGCAAGAATATAGTGGTTTGAAAGGAGGGCCCCATGGGCCTCATAAGGACAATATTAAGGTCTAGGCTGGGGCGGGTGGCACCTTGTCTGGGATGACTCATTTAAGGATTTCCATGAACTTTTGATGACCGGGATTTTGAACGGCGAGGAGTGTTCCCTGTTCTTCATATATGCAGCGATGGTGGCTAGATTTAGCCATATCGAGGTACTGGCTAGTCATGAATTTTTTAAATGTAGGAGGTAGCAAATAAGGTCTTGGATCGCTGGTTTAAGGTGGTCTGTGCAGTCGGATATGGAGTAGTGGACAAACCTGTTTCACTTAGCAGCTTAGCAGGCCTGTGTGGTGGGTCTGCAGGATTCTTTCAGGATGTCCATGCATTTTTGAGGTAGGATAAGATACCAAATTCTAGACGTTCTGGAGCCAGATTGCTAGGTTGATCTGCCTGGGGGCGTGTGTCTGACTCTGCCTTAGTTCTGCCTGACAGGGCCAGCCTGTGGGTAGTGATGACATCTCTAGAAGGGTTGAGAACTGCGGCTGCTTGGCCATGGGGGGGGGGTCACCAGTATAGTGGTGGCCGATGTTTGCCACAGTTTCCTCACTATGTATAGTAGAAAAGAGAGGAGGAAAAATGTAGGCAAAGATCATGGACCAGTTTATCCACCCTGAATTGCCAGTGTGGAAACCAGGAGGCATCGTATGAGCATTTTGCATTTTCAAAAGTGTATCTCTGGGACCCCCTGCCCCACTGGAGGAAGAACAGGGCTATGACTTCTGCTTGGACTTCCCACGCCTGCACATTTTGCTGCATCCTGCTGAGCAGATGTGCAAGTTTGCTGTCAATCCCAGGAGGTACTCTGCTCAGAGATGTATCCAATGGTTAATCGTAGAAATACCAAATCCGCTGCTCAACTGTTGACAACTGCAGGGAATGTGTGCCGCCATGTTTGTGGAGCTAGTACATGGTTGTCGTCGTCTGTTCCCACTACATTGTCTTGAATGTCCTGGAGAAACGCATTGAGGGTTAGCTGGATCACTTAAAGTTTCAGATGGTTGATGTGGAGACCTCGATGAGGTGGCTACATACCCTGGACTGTCATGTTTAGGAGATGCACTCCTCCTAGCCGGAGAGTGAAGCATCCAGGGTAAAGGTCACCTGCGGAATGCAGTCTATGCAGGGCCTGCCCTGCAACAGGTTGTTGCAATTCCACCACTGTACAGCGCGAAGGGTGCTGGCCCTTATCAACAGCAGACCTTCCCAATGATCCTCTGCTTCTGAAAATTGTGCCGATAGACACTCTTGTAACGGACGCATGTGAAGGCTTGCATGGGGGCCTACGGCTACACAAGAGACCATCATCCCTATAGGGCTCATTACCATTCTGACTGAGAGAGTGATATGCCTGAAAGAGGCAGTAGCTGATGAAATGCAGCAACCCTTTGTTCGCTTGGACATGACTTGGCAGTGACTACATTCAGGATGGGCCTCCAAGAGGTGGGCAACTCCCTCCGCTATGCAATTGGTCTAGACCCTTATGGATGTGGTGACTCCAAAGGACAACACTTTGAATTGGTAGTGCTGGCCCACTTACCATGAAGAAGAGGTAGCACTGGTGAGCTGAATGAATTGGTATGTGACACTTGGCATCCATCAGGTCCAGCGTGGTTATGAGGTCGCCTTGCTACAGCAGGGGGGGATGACATCCTCCAGGGTGGTCATGGAAATGTTAGAGAATGCATCTGTTGAGAAGCCAGAGGTCGATGATTGGCCTGAGGGAGCATGATGTAAAAGTACAGGGAGTAGAGTGTCTGTCCTGTGTTCTGGGGGCATTAGCTCTATAGCTCCTTTGAGAAGGAGCACCTAAACCATTTCCTGCGGTAGACAAAGGTGTTCTGGGCTGAGGGTGTGGTGGTGGGATGGTATGTTTGGTGGGGCTGAAAGGAGTTCCAGGCAATACCCGTGCTGGATAATTGACAGAAGCCACCGGCCTGAGGTGATGGCCTCTCAATGACTGAGAAACCACTGAAGTCTCGCCCCGTGTTGTATGATCAGGGGGATGTGAGCAATTCAGTCATTGGAGGCAGAGGCTTCCTTACCAGGCATGCCTTTGTTGGAACTGCCGTCCTGAAAGGTACCCCCCTCTATCACCTTACTGGTGGTAGGCCTGCTGCCTTTGGTACAACTGGGACCTGTCGGGGAGATGGATTTTGATTCCCCCCCAAACCGGGACTTCCGAAAGGAGCCCCTGAGGTCTTGAGGGCACCCATAGACTTGGTCGTGTCAGTGTCCCTTTTTGATTTACTCAAGCATCGTATCGACCAATCCAAAAAAGTGCTCTCCGTCAAACGACAAGCTGATGAGGTGCTGTTGCACTTCCAGCTTGGAGCCAGGAGTGCAGCCTAAATGATGGAAGTATTTACTTCACTGGGTGAGAAGTCAGTTTCGTTAAGAGCACACCATATGGTGGTGTTAGAGCTGGTTTATTCATGCCCCCCATCCCCCATTTTCTGAATTCATAAGCGGTGCTGTAGAAGGCCCTCCATCTCTTCACATAGGTCTTCTTGCCTCGAAAGGCTAAGCAGAAGGTGCAGGTGGCATAGTCGTAGGAGAGAATTATTACAAACCTTGTAGAGGTTGGTCCAGGGATATTTAGTGTGGCACTGAGGGTATTTCCTGAAAGGCATTAATTCCACCACCCTCCACACCTCTTTATTCTCCGGAGTCGATGATAGAAGATGCCTAGGACCCCAATGGGGTCCTAGGCAGGAGACTCCGATGCAGGTTGAGAGGGTGGAAATAAACAATCTTCACAAGATTTCTTCTAACAATGGAACTCATGCCCATGCACATAGCCCACTAAGGGAGCAGTCACAATACCTTGTGACTCAAAAGACTTCTTCGAAGAAAAGCAAGATACAAATGTCAGATTCAAAAACTAGATGACAGGAGTACGCACAGTATGTGCATCTACAGCCACACATGCTAAGAACATATTTATTGTAAATTTATGAGATGTAAATGAGACAGATGTGCTCGGTCCAACATCTATTAAAAACAAGCATTGGCATAGCCAATAGGTCTCGCCTTTGGGGCCTTATAAGTGTTTAGGCAGAGCTATTGACTTTGCCAATGTGTTTAAGCTGTGCTGTAGAGAAGTGTGGCTGCTGTGCAGCATGCTGAAAAGTTGTAATAAAAAAGTGCCAGAAGCATTTTTGTTACCTTATATATGACCAAAAAGGCATTATGTCCAACAGAACGACCATATTAAAAATGTATGTACAATAAAAAATTTCCTCATTTTTCTTTTGTTCTTGCAATGCTGGCAACTTATTTTTGTCTATTCCAATGGTTGTTTGTTAAAGTTTTTTTTTGAGGGGGCATAAACAATTGGAGGTTGAAGGTTGTGAACTAGTACCTGTATTATAACACTAGCAGCGGCCAAACGCTAGGTGGTGCCGCGAGCGATGCTGTGGTGGTGGTGCCGCGAGCGATGCTGTGGTGGTGGTGCCGCGAGCGATGCTGTGGTGGTGGTGCCGCGAGCGATGCTGTGGTGGTGGTGCCGCGAGCGATGCTGTGGTGGTGGTGCCGCGAGCGATGCTGTGGTGGTGGTGCCGCGAGCGATGCTGTGGTGGTGGTGCCGAGCGATGCTGTGGTGGTGCCGAGCGATGCTGTGGTGGTGCTGTGGTGATGTTGGGTGGTGCTGCGGTGATGCTGCCGAGCGATGCTGCGGTGGTGGTGCCGAGCGATGCTGCGGTGGTGGTGCCGAGCGATGCTGCGGTGGTGGTGCCGAGCGATGCTGCGGTGGTGGTGCCGAGCGATGCTGCGGTGGTGGTGCCGAGCGATGCTGCGGTGGTGGTGTGGTGGTGCTGTGGTGGTGCTGTGTGATGCTGAGGTGGTGCTGCTGACCGATGCTGTGGTGGTGCGGAGTGATGCTGGGGTGGTGCGGAGTGATGCTGGGGTGGTGCGGAGTGATGCTGGGGTGGTGCGGAGTGATGCTGGGGTGGTGCGGAGTGATGCTGGGGTGGTGCGGAGTGATGCTGGGGTGGTGCGGAGGATGCTGGGGTGGTGCGGAGTGATGCTGGGGTGGTGCGGAGTGATGCTGGGGTGGTGCGGAGTGATGCTGGGGTGGTGCGGAGTGATGCTGGGGTGGTGCTGCTGAGTGATGCTGGGGTGGTGCTGCTGAGTGATGCTGGGGTGGTGCTGCTGAGTGATGCTGGGGTGGTGCTGCTGAGTGATGCTGGGGTGGTGCTGCTGAGTGATGCTGGGGTGGTGCTGCTGAGTGATGCTGGGGTGGTGCTGCTGAGTGATGCTGGGGTGGTGCTGCTGAGTGATGCTGGGGTGGTGCTGCTGAGTGATGCTGGGGTGGTGCTGCTGAGTGATGCTGGGGTGGTGCTGCTGAGTGATGCTGGGGTGGTGCTGCTGAGTGATGCTGGGGTGGTGCTGCTGAGTGATGCTGGGGTGGTGCTGCTGAGTGATGCTGGGGTGGTGCTGCTGAGTGATGCTGGGGTGGTGCTGCTGAGTGATGCTGGGGTGGTGCTGCTGAGTGATGCTGGGGTGGTGCTGCTGAGTGATGCTGGGGTGGTGCTGCTGAGTGATGCTGGGGTGGTGCTGCTGAGTGATGCTGGGGTGGTGCTGCTGAGTGATGCTGGGGTGGTGCTGCTGAGTGATGCTGGGGTGGTGCTGCTGAGTGATGCTGGGGTGGTGCTGCTGAGTGATGCTGGGGTGGTGCTGCTGAGTGATGCTGGGGTGGTGCTGCTGAGTGATGCTGGGGTGGTGCTGCTGAGTGATGCTGGGGTGGTGCTGCTGAGTGATGCTGGGGTGGTGCTGCTGAGTGATGCTGGGGTGGTGCTGCTGAGTGATGCTGGGGTGGTGCTGCTGAGTGATGCTGGGGTGGTGCTGCTGAGTGATGCTGGGGTGGTGCTGCTGAGTGATGCTGGGGTGGTGCTGCTGAGTGATGCTGGGGTGGTGCTGCTGAGTGATGCTGGGGTGGTGCTGCTGAGTGATGCTGGGGTGGTGCTGCTGAGTGATGCTGGGGTGGTGCTGCTGAGTGATGCTGGGGTGGTGCTGCTGAGTGATGCTGGGGTGGTGCTGCTGAGTGATGCTGGGGTGGTGCTGCTGAGTGATGCTGGGGTGGTGCTGCTGAGTGATGCTGGGGTGGTGCTGCTGAGTGATGCTGGGGTGGTGCTGCTGAGTGATGCTGTTGTGCTTACTGATGCTGTGGTGTTGCTGAGTGATGCTGTGGTGGGGTGTTGTGGTGGTGCAGAGTGATGCTGTGGTGGTGCAGAGTGATGCTGTGGTGGTGCAGAGTGATGCTGTGGTGGTGCAGAGTGATGCTGTGGTGGTGCAGAGTGATGCTGTGGTGGTGCAGAGTGATGCTGTGGTGGTGCAGAGTGATGCTGTGGTGGTGCAGAGTGGTGCTGTGGTGGTGCAGAGTGGTGCTGTGGTGGTGCAGAGTGGTGCTGTGGTGGTGCAGAGTGGTGCTGTGGTGGTGCAGAGTGGTGCTGTGGTGGTGCAGAGTGGTGCTGTGGTGGTGCAGAGTGGTGCTGTGGTGGTGCAGAGTGGTGCTGTGGTGGTGCTGAGTGGTGCTGTTGTGGTGCTGAGTGGTGCTGTTGTGGTGCTGTGGTGGTGCTGAGTGATGCTGGGTGGTGCTGAGTGATGCTGTGGTAGTGCTGAGTGATGCTGTGGTAGTGCTGAGTGATGCTGTGGTGGTGCTGAGTGATGCTGTGGTGGTGCTGAGTGATGCTGTGGTGGTGCTGAGTGATGCTGTGGTGGTGCTGAGTGATGCTGTGGTGGTGCTGAGTGATGCTGTGGTGGTGCTGAGTGATGCTGTGGTGGTGCTGAGTGATGCTGTGGTGGTGCTGAGTGATGCTGTGGTGGTGCTGAGTGATGCTGTGGTGGTGCTGAGTGATGCTGTGGTGGTGCTGAGTGATGCTGTGGTGGTGCTGAGTGATGCTGTGGTGGTGCTGAGTGATGCTGTGGTGGTGCTGAGTGATGCTGTGGTGGTGCTGAGTGATGCTGTGGTGGTGATGAGTGATGCTGTGGTGGTGCTGAGTGGTGCTGAGTGATGCTGTGGTGGTGCTGAGTGATGCTGTGGTGGTGCTGAGTGATGCTGTGGTGGTGCTGAGTGATGCTGTGGTGGTGCTGAGTGATGCTGTGGTGGTGCTGAGTGATGCTGTGGTGGTGCTGAGTGATGCTGTGGTGGTGCTGAGTGATGCTGTGGTGGTGCTGAGTGATGCTGTGGTGGTGCTGAGTGATGCTGTGGTGATGCTGTGGTGGTGCTGAGTGATGCTGTGGTGGTGCTGAGTGATGCTGTGGTGGTGCTGAGTGATGCTGTGGTGGTGCTGAGTGATGCTGTGGTGATGCTGTGGTGGTGCTGAGTGATGCTGTGGTGATGCTGAGTGATGCTGTTGTGGTGCTGAGTGATGCTGAGTGATGCTGTTGTGGTGCTGAGTGATGCTGAGTGATGCTGTGGTGGTGCTGAGTGATGCTGTGGTGGTGCTGAGTGATGCTGTGGTGGTGCTGAGTGATGCTGTGGTGGTGCTGAGTGATGCTGTGGTGGTGCTGAGTGATGCTGAGTGATGCTGTGGTGGTGCTGAGTGATGCTGTGGTGATGCTGAGTGATGCTGTGGTGATGCTGAGTGATGCTGTGGTGGTGCTGAGTGATGCTGTGGTGGTGCTGAGTGGTGCTGTGGTGGTGCTGAGTGGTGCTGTGGTGGTGCTGAGTGGTGCTGTGGTGGTGCTGAGTGGTGCTGTGGTGGTGCTGTGGTGGTGCTGAGTGGTGGTGTGGTGGTGCTGAGTGATGCTGTGGTGGTGCTGAGTGATGCTGTGGTGGTGCTGAGTGATGCTGTGGTGGTGCTGAGTGATGCTGTGGTGGTGCTGAGTGATGCTGTGGTGGTGCTGAGTGATGCTGTGGTGGTGCTGAGTGATGCTGTGGTGGTGCTGAGTGATGCTGTGGTGGTGCTGAGTGATGCTGTGGTGGTGCTGAGTGATGCTGTGGTGGTGCTGAGTGGTGCTGTGGTGGTGCTGAGTGATGCTGTGGTGGTGCTGAGTGGTGCTGTGGTGGTGCTGAGTGGTGCTGTGGTGGTGCTGTGGTGGTGCTGTGGTGGTGCTGAGTGGTGCTGAGTGGTGCTGTGGTGGTGCTGAGTGGTGCTGTGGTGGTGCTGAGTGGTGCTGTGGTGGTGCTGTGGTGGTGCTGAGTGGTGCTGTGGTGGTGCTGTGGTGGTGCTGAGTGGTGCTGTGGTGGTGCTGAGTGATGCTGTGGTGGTGCTGAGTGATGCTGTGGTGGTGCTGAGTGATGCTGTGGTGGTGCTGAGTGATGCTGTGGTGGTGCTGAGTGATGCTGTGGTGGTGCTGAGTGATGCTGTGGTGGTGCTGAGTGATGCTGTGGTGGTGCTGGGGTGGTGCTGAGTGGTGCTGTGGGGGTGCTGTGGGGGTGCTGAGTGGTGCTGTGGGGGTGCTGAGTGGTGCTGTGGGGGTGCTGAGTGGTGCTGTGGGGGTGCTGAGTGGTGCCGAGTGATGCTGTGGTGATACTGTGCTGGTGCTGAGTGATGCTGTGGTGATACTGTGCTGGCGCTGAGTGATAATGTGGTGGCGCTGAGTGATGCTGTGGAGGTGCTGAGTGATGCTGTGGAGGTGCTGAGTGATGCTGTGGAGGTGCTGAGTGATGCTGTGGAGGTGCTGAGTGATGCTGTGGTGGTGCGGAGTGGTGCTGTGGTGGTGCGGAGTGGTGCTGTGGTGGTGCGGAGTGGTGCTGTGGTGGTGCGGAGTGGTGCTGTGGTGGTGCTGAGTGGTGCTGTGGTGGTGCTGACCGATGCTGTGGTGTTGCTGTGGTGGTGCTGAGTGGTGGTGTGGTGGTGCTGAGTGGTGGTGTGGAGATGCTGACTGATGCTGTGGTGTTGCTGAGTGATGCTGTGGTGGTGCGGTGTTGGTGCTGAGTGATGCTGGGGTGGTGCTGTGGTGGTGCTGAGTGATGCTGGGGTGGTGCTGAGTGATGCTGGGGTGGTGCTGAGTGATGCTGGGGTGGTGCTGAGTGATGCTGGGGTGGTGCTGAGTGATGCTGGGGTGGTGCTGAGTGATGCTGTGGTGGTGCTGAGTGGTGCTGTGGTGGTGCTGAGTGGTGCTGTGGTGGTGCTGAGTGGTGCTGTGGTTGTGCTGAGTGGTGCTGTGGTGGTGCTGAGTGGTGCTGTGGTGGTGCTGAGTGGTGCTGTGGTGGTGCTGAGTGGTGCTGTTGCACAAGTTACTAACTTGTGTAACGATATATCTGTAAGAGACAGTAGTTAGTGACAGATTCCTTACCTTAGAATATCCCCAGGCGTCAGGGCTGGATCCGGAAAGTGTTTTGCGTAGCAGTACCCTTGCGCGTCGGTAGGTGGCGTCATGCGGCTCCGCGTCCGTCGTCGGCGTCGTGATCGCCGGGATGACGTCGCGGGCAGTACTTAGGCGCCGCCCCTGCGCGCTGACGTCAGTTCTGTACACGACTTTCCGCGCCAGGAACGCAGAGCCATGCAAGAAGCTGACATAGGTGTCTGAAAAATACTAGGGCCCTGAAAGGGATGTCCTTAACCCTAGAAATCAGTTCGCAGAACGGGGAGGATGGGTGGGCGGTAGGAATCTGTCACTAACTACTGTCTCTTACAGATATATCGTTACACAAGTTAGTAACTTGTGCATCTGAAAGAGACACGTTAGTGACAGATTCCTTACCTTAGAATAGATACCCCAGCAATACCAACCCCGGTGGTGGGTCTGCGAACAAAGATCAGACAAGGAAGTCCTGGAGGACAGAACGGCCAAAGAAGCCGTCCCTCCGGACCTGACTGTCAAGGCAGTAATGCTTTGTAAACGTGTGCAGCGAGGCCCACGTAGCTGCCTGACAGATAACCGGCAGCGGAACACCGCGGCCCAAGGCCGTGGTAGCAGCCGTTGCCCTGGTGGAATGGGCACGCAGCCCAACAGGAGGCTCCTTTTAGCCAAAGAATAGCAGGTCTTGATGCACAAAGTAACCCAGCGGGAGATAGTTCGCTTGTGCACCGCCCGACCTTTTTGGCGCCCACGTAGCCAACAAAGAGCTGGTCATCCACCCGGAAGTGTTTTGTGCGGTCGATATAGAAGGAGAGCGCACGTTTTGGGTCCAGACGGTGGAGCCTCTCTTCCTCTCTGGAAGGATGCGGAGGCGGAAAGAAGGTGGGCAAAGTGATGGTCTGCCCAATGTGGAAAGCAGTAACCACCTTTGGCAAGAAGGACGGACGCGTCCGAAGAACAACCTTGTCTGGATGAACAGACAGAAAGGGAGGCTTACAAGATAGAGCCTGGAGCTCACTCACCCGGCCGAGCGGAGGTGATGGCCACCAGAAAGGCTGTCTTCAGAGTCAGAAGACGAAGAGGACAGTTATGTAGAGGCTCAAAGGGAGCGCACATTAAAAAGATAAGAACCAAGTTCAAGTCCCACTGAGGCATTACAAACGGAACAGGAGGGGAAAAGGTGAGTAATGCCTTTTAAGAACCTGTTAACAACAGGGGACTTGAAAAGGGAGGGCTGATCAGGGAGCCTGAGGAAGGCCGAGATAGCACAAAGATAACCCTTGATGGTACCCAGGGCAGAACCCTGTTGGGCCAGAGAGAGAAGGAGCTGAAGGACCTCAGAAAGAGGGGCAGAAAGGGGATTCACAGCCTTTGCTGTGCACCATGCCACAAATTTGTTCCACCTGCAGGCGTATACCACCTTAGTGGAGGGACGCCTGGCTGCCAGAATCACATCACAAACTTCGGGAGGCAAGTCGAAAGGAATCAACTGCCGCCGCTCAATCTCCACGCAAGCAGGTGTAGACTGGACAGGTTCGGGTGGAGGACCGTCCCCTGCTGCTGCGACAGAAGATCCTCCCTAAGAGGCAGACGGATCGGGGGATCTACGCTCATATTGAGTAGCTCGGGATACCAAACTCTTCGAGCCCAGTCCGAGCCACAAGAATGACTTGGGCCCGGTCGTGCCGAATCTTCTTTAACACTCTGGGTAGAAGTGGTATAGGCGGAAAGGCGTACAATAGACCGCAACTCCACTCGTGACGCAAAAGCGTCGCCGAGCGAGTGCCGCCTTGGAAATTCCAACCCGCAGAACTGATGACATTGCGCGTTCTCTTCGGTGGCGAATAGATCTAACCAAGGCTCTCCCCACTGTAGAAAGAGTCCTTGCGCCACTTCCGAGTGAAGACGCCATTCGTGATCCATCATGCACCTGCGGCTGAGTTCGTCCGCCCTGGCGTTCAGGGAACCTGCCAGGTGTTGAACCATCAGGAACATGCCCTGATGTTCCAGCCATGTCCAGAGGCGTAGAGCCTCCTGACAAAGGGTCCACGACCCCACCCCGCCTTGTTTGTTGCAGTACCACATGGCGGTGGTGTTGTCTGTGAACACCTGCACTACCTTCCCTTTGACAGAGGGAAGGAATGCCTTGAGTGCAAGTCGGATCGCCCGGAGCTCCAGAATGTTGATATGGAGCCGGGACTCCGCCGGAGACCAGAGGCCCCTGATCTCCGCCTCTCCCATGTGACCGCCCCATCCCAGAAGGGACGCGTCCGTCACAACTGTGTGCTCTGGCTGGGGAAGGGAGAGGGATCTGCCCATGACCCATTGCCGGTTCGAGAGCCACCACTGCAACTGTTTTGCAGTCCCCTCCGAGATCTGGACGTGATCGGACAGGTTGCCCTGGTGCTGCGCCCACTGGAACTTTAGGTCCCACTGCAGAGCCCGCATATGCCATCTGGCATGATTGACCAGCAGGATGCAGGAGGCCATGAGGCCCAGCAGCCTCAGGGTCATCCGTACCAAAACCCAGGATAAAGGCTGAAAGATCGGAATCATAGCCTGAATATCCCGGACTCGCCGTTCGGGAGGATAGGCCCGAAACTGCGTCGTGTCCAGAACTGCTCCGATGAAAAGGAGCTGTGGAGAAGGAATCAGATGCGACTTCGGCACATTGATGGAGAACCCCAGCGAGTGCAGGAGTTCGGCCGTAGTCTGGAGGTGGGAGACGACTGCCTGGGACGCAGCCCGCCTTCAGCAGCCAGTCGTCGAGGTAGGGGAAGACTGAAACCCCTGCCCGGCGCAGATGAGCTGCGACCACCGCCATCACTTTCGTGAACACCCGAGGGGCGCTGGTAAGGCCAAAGGGGAGCACGGTGAACTGAAAATGCTCGAGGCCTACCGTGAACCGAAGGTAACGCCGGTGGGCCGGCAGGACGGGGATGTGGAAATATGCGTCCTGCAAGTCCAACGCTACCAACCAGTCTCCCGGGTCGAGGGCAGTCAAGACCTGAGCTAGGGTGAGCATCTTGAACTTCTCCTTCCGGAGGAAGCGATTGACGTTCCGGGAGGTCCAAGATAGGACGCATGTCCTCCTTGTCCTTTTGGGCACCAGGAAGTAGTGGGAGTAGCAACCACGCCCTACTTCTGGGGTCGGAACATGCTCGATGGCCCTCTTGGCCAAGAGGGCCGTGACTTCCTTCTGCAGAAGTATCAAGTGATCCCCTGACATGCGGTGGAATTGAGGTGGCATGGCTGGGTGGACTCGAAGGGAGGGAGTAGCCCTCTTCGGACAATGTCCAAGACCCACCTGTCCGAGGTGATGGTACGCCAGTGGGGAAGGTGATGGCGGACCCTGCCCCTACTGGCGTGCTGTGCACCTGAAAGGAGGGACTAGGAGGGTTTGGAGGCCGCGGACGGGTTGGAGGTGGTGGCCTGACCCGCACGCTGGTTGCCCGATCCGCCACGGCGGAATCCACGTCCTCGGCCACGCGAAGACGCCTGCTGCGCGGGCCGGTGGCTGGGCTGCTGACGTGAAGGGGCGCCCCTACCGTGGCCACGATAGGGGCGAAAAGCAGAAGTCAGCGGAGGGCGTGTAGCAGAAAGGCCCAGGGACTTTGTGCAGCCCGTGAGTCCTTAAAGCGCTCCAACGCATGGTCTGCTTTGGACCCAAAAAGACCGACTTCCATCAAAGGGCATGTCCATGAGAGTATTCTGGACATCCCCTGAAAAACCAGTGGTTCTCAGCCAGGCGTGGCGTCGTAGCGCCACCGTCGTTGCAATAGACCTGCCCAGTGAGTCGGCGGTATCAAGGCCACAACGAATTGTATATTTGGCCGCATCCCTTCCTTCCGCAATGGCGCGGAAAGCAGTGTCTGGACCTCCTCAGAACACTGGGGCAAAACATCCGCCACCGAATCCCACAAGGAGTGGGTATATCGGCCCAAAAGGCAAGCGGTGTTGATGGACCGCAAGCCAGCACTGGAGGAAGAAAACCCTTCTTCCCAAATTGATCCAGGCGTTTGGATTCCCTATCCGGAGGGGCGGTAGGGAAGGCGGTTTGGAAGCGGAGGCTTGGACAACCAAGCTCTCAGGGGTGGGGTGGACAGAGAGAAACAGGGGGTCGCCCGGAGCTGGACGATGGCGTCGGGACACGTTCCTATCCACAGGAGCCCCTGTGTTGGGCTTGGACCAGGCGCCCAAAAGAACGTCAGTGAGGGCGGCGTTAAACGGCAGCACAGTCTCCGAAGAGGAGGCTGCCGGCTGAAGCACCTCTGTCAAGAGATTAACCTTGACCGCCACAGCAGGGAGTTGGAGATGTAAGGCTCCAGCCGCCCTACGCAACACCGTTGCAAAATTGGCTCCCTCCTCCGTAGCCACGGGAGGAGACAGCATGCCAGTGTCAGGGGAAGTATCTAGACCACTGGCATCCCCTAGACCCTCTGTCCAGTCCTCATCGTACTGACACTGTTGTGTCAGAGGGTCATCAGACCCCTCCCAGTCCTCCTGGTCCTCCTCAGGTTCAAAATAAGGGGGAGGAGGGACATTTGGGACCCAAGGTCTCATCGGCGCCAGAACCGGCGCCGAGCGACGCCGGTCCGGGTCCATGTCCGGAGCCGAAGGAACTGGGGAACGACGCCGCTCGGAGCCCCAGGCGGCGTCGAGAACGGCACCGGAGACATCGGCGCCGGCGGAGGTGTCGTTAGGTCGACCGGCGTCGATGGGGGTTGTGGAGCCGGGATCGAGGCCGGGGCCGAAGCCGGAGCCGGGATCGAGGCTGGAGGCACGGGCGACGCCGGAGCCGCCGGGCGACGCCGGAGCAACCCCATCAGGGCCCGCGGGGCCCGAAGGCGCACCGGAGGGACCTGGAGGCCCGAAGAGGCGGGCCATGGCCAACAGGAATTCCTGCACTTTGGCCGGATCCGCCCCCGAACCCGGGAAGGGCGGGTATGGCGGGGGCGACTCCACAGGCATGTCCGGGGCCGCGGGTGCGGGGACGGTGGCGGGAGGGGCCTCAGCCGAGTTGCGAGACCGGCGAGGCGAAGTCCTAGAGCGATGATGCTTTTTGGACTTCTTGTGTTTTGACTTACCGGACGAAGAAGACTTCGATGCCGACGACCGGTGTGGACTCCGCGATCGACCCCTGGACCTCTCACGCGACCGGGGCTTCCGCGGAGCCGAATGCCGGGCCTCGAGGAGCTTTCGAGACCGCTCTCGCAAAGCTTTCGGGTTGAGGGCCTGGAGGCAGAAGAGACACTCCCAATGCGGGTCGGTGACGGACATCATCCGAGCACAGGCGCCGCAACGTTTGAAACCGGGCATCCCTACGACACCTTGATAGAGAAAAACAGTGAAAAAATTCACCAAAAAGTATGGTCAAAAAATGACCAGGGCACTGCTCTTCCCGGATCTGCGCTTGCTGGCGCGGAAAAAGAAGAACTGACGTCAGCGCGCAGGGGCGGCGCCTAGGTACTGCCCGCGACGTCATCCCGGCGATCACGACGCCGACGACGGACGCGGAGCCGCACGACGCCGCCTACCGACGCGCAAGGGTACTGCTACGCAAAAAACTTTCCGGATCCAGCCTGACGCCTGGGGATATTCTAAGGTAAGGAATCTGTCACTAACGTGTCTCTTTCAGATGTTGTGCTTACTGATGCTGTGATGGTGCCGAGTGATGCTGTGGGGGTGCCGAGTGATGCTGTGGGGGTGCCGAGTGATGCTGTTGTGGTGCCGAGTGATGCTGTGGTGGTGCCGAGTGATGCTGTGGTGGTGCCGAGTGATGCTGTGGTGGTGCCGAGTGATGCTGTGGTGGTGCCGAGTGATGCTGTGGTGGTGCCGAGTGGTGGTGCTGAGTGGTGCTGTGGTGGTGCTGAGTGGTGCTGTGGTGGTGCTGAGTGGTGCTGTGGTGGTGCTGAGTGGTGCTGTGGTGATGCTGAGTGGTGCTGTGGTGATGCTGAGTGGTGCTGTGGTGATGCTGAGTGGTGCTGTGGTGGTGGTGCTGAGTGATGCTGTGGTGGTGCTGAGTGATGCTGTGGTGGTGCTGAGTGATGCTGTGGTGGTGCCGAGTGATGCTGTGGTGGTGCCGAGTGATGCTGTGGTGGTGCCGAGTGATGCTGGGGTGGTGCCGAGTGATGCTGGGGTGGTGCCGAGTGATGCTGGGGTGGTGCCGAGTGATGCTGGGGTGGTGCCGAGTGATGCTGGGGTGGTGCCGAGTGATGCTGGGGTGGTGCCGAGTGATGCTGGGGTGGTGCCGAGTGATGCTGGGGTGGTACCGAGTGATGCTGGGGTGGTGCTAAGTGGTGATGCTAAGTGGTGCTGTGGTGGTGCTGAGTGGTGCTGTGGTGGTGCTGAGTGGTGCTGTGGTGGTGCTGAGTGGTGCTGTGGTGGTGCTGAGTGGTGCTGTGGTGGTGCTGTGGTGGTGCTGAGTGGTGCTGTGGTGGTGCTGAGTGGTGCTGTGGTGGTGCTGTGGTGGTGCTGGGGTGGTGCTGTGGTGGTGCTGGGGTGGTGCTGAGTGATGCTGGGGTGGTGCTGAGTGATGCTGTGGTAGTGCTGAGTGATGCTGTGGTGGCGCTGAGTGATGCTGTGGTGGTGCTGCTGAGTGATGCTGTGGTGGTGCTGCTGAGTGATGCTGTGGTGGTGCTGAGTGATGCTGTGATGATGCTGAGTGATGCTGTGGTAGTGCTGAGTGATGCTGTGGTGGTACTGTGCTGGTGCTGAGTGATGCTGGGGTGACGCTGTGGTGGTGCCGAGTGATGCTGGGGTGATGCTGTGGTGGTGAGTGATGCTGTTGTGGTGGTGCTGAGTGGTGGTGCTGAGTAATGCTGTGGTGGTGCTGTGCTGGTGCTGAGTGATGCTGGGGTGGTGCTGAGTGATGCTGTGGAGATGCTGAGTGGTGCTGACTGATGCTGTGGTGGTGGTGCTGAGTGGTGCTGAGTGATGCTGTGGTGGTGCTGAGTGATGCTGTGGTGGTGCTGAGTGATGCTGTGGTGGTGCTGAGTGATGCTGTGGTGGTGCTGAGTGGTGGTGTGGTGGTGCTGTGGTGGTGCTGTGGTGGTGCTGAGTGGTGGTGTGGTGGTGCTGAGTGGTGGTGCTGAGTAATGCTGTGGTGGTGCTGACCAATGCTGTGGTGGTGCTGAGTGATGCTGTGGAGATGCTGAGTGATGCTGTGGAGATGCTGAGTGATGCTGTTGTGATGCGGAGTGGTGCTGTGGTGGTGCGGAGTGGTGCTGTGGTGGTGCTGACCGATGCTGTGGTGTTGCTGAGTGATGCTGTGGTGTTGCCGAGTGGTGGTGTTGCTGAGTGATGCTGTGGTGTTGCTGAGTGATGCTGTGGTGGTGCCGAGTGGTGGTGCCGAGTGGTGGTGTGGTGGTGCTGAGTGGTGGTGTGGTGGTGCTGTGAGATGCTGTGGTGAAGAGAGAGAATGAGAGAGTGTGGAAATAGTGAAAGACAGAGAAAGTGTGTAAAAAAGTGGGGGGGGGGAAATCAAGAGAGACTGAAGAACTAAATGCCGAAAAAAAATAGCCAATGTTGCCTTCACAGAGAATGAACTTTAAAAATAAAAAATAAAAAGTCAAAGAATGAGTAAGAATAAACTTTAAATTAAACAAAAAAAGCCAATGTGTCCTTGTCCGGCCCCTCCTGCTTGTTCAGCCGTAGAATTCTTTGATGAAAGCCAGATGGCGCCTCGAGCAAGTGAGGTGAAAGCCACATGGCGCCTGGAGCGATGCGAGGAATGCGTGCGTTACTGTGCGCGTACTCGCATGCTCTAGGCCAGCCAAAAGTTGTGGTCGCATTTCTGCAAGCCCACTACAAAATGTCTCGCCCAGAGCCAGCGCTGAAGCGCTGGCTTTCAGGGAGAGACCTAATAATAGTGAGTCAGGTGAGGCCGACTGTGAGGTTTCAGTTAAGGTCAAGTGGCAGTCACCTTCAGAAAGCGGATTCACATAATCTTAAACTTTGCAGAAAACCAATTTACAATTTCAGACCTACACATTAAGGAGCATAATAAAGTACAAGCTATGAATTTATAATATTTTTGCAACACAGAACAAGTTACTTACCTTCGGTAACGCTTTTTCTGGTAGAGACTACTGTTAATTCCTCACCTTAAAATATTCCTCAGGCGGCAGAGCAGATCCGGGAAATCTTGAGCAGTACCTCTGTGTGCCGGTAGGTGACGTCTTCTGAGTCAGAAGTGACTTCATGGGGTCTATATTAGTGCCACCCAGATAAGCTGGTATCAGTTTCTTTCGGGACTAGTACCATGCCAAAAACGCGAAGCCACAGAAAAAAACTACGTTACTGTTTGACCAGTGTGCAGTATCAAACAGGATTCTTTTTAAGGAAAGAACCCAGTTAGCACAGCAGGGAGGATGGGAGGGTCGGTGAGGAAAAAACAAGTTACTTACCTGTACACTGTGGTTCTCCAGTATTGTTATCTTTCATAGATTTGCATGCTTGTATCTTCCCCGTCGTCATGGTGGGAGTCTTGCGGTAATTAGAAAAGAAGTACATACGAAACATCCAGAAGGAGAGAAACTTTGGAAGTAGTCAGCCTCCTTATGTAGGCCCAAACTCCGGCTAATCACAGACCAGCCCTAGACCTCAGCTCCCCAGTCAGAGCCACCAGACCTCAGATTTCGCGCACAAGTGTGCTAAGATAAAGATATAGACTGAGATCAGAAGTGGCAAGCCTAGACGGGGAGGAGGGCGGGCCGCATGTGAATCTATGAAAGATAACAATACTGGAGAACCACAGTGTACAGGTAAGTAACTTGTTTTTTCTCCAGTATTGAATCTTTCATAGATTCACATGCTTGTATCAGAGTAGTGAGCAGTGTGAAAACCATAGCGTGCGGCTAGGTGAAGCCCTTCTTTTGTCAGAAAAGACATATTGCGTACATGATAGACATTATGAAGTATGCCTTAGAAAAAACCATCCATAAGCAATTAATAATTGTGACAATCACATACACGAGACTAAGTTGAAATAATATATATATATACACACACACACACACACACAGTACCTTAGGCAAACAGATGTCTCAGGACAGCTTGACCCACAGCAGCATCCTGCTTCCATGCAGAATCCAAGCAGTAGTGCTTAGTAAACGTGTGCACGTTGGACCATGTTGCCGCTCTACAAATGTCTGGAAGCGACACCGGCAAACAAAGCTGTAGAAGCTGCCATCTTCCTCGTTGAGTGCGCAGATACCTTTGCAGATAAAGGCTTCCCAGCCTTACTATGGCAGAACACAATTGCCAAGGAAATCCAACGTGCGATACTGTTTCTTGAAAGGGCTTGACCCTTTCTAGGTGATGTAAAAGACACAAACAACTGATCAGATTTTCTGAAAGTTCTAGTTCTGTGTATGTAGAACTTGATGCATCTTTTCACGTCTAAAGAATGCAATGCTCTTTCAGCGTTGGATGAGGGATTCCCAAAGTACGTGGAAAGTACAACTGGCTCATTCAAGTGAAATAATGTTGGAACTTTAGGGATGAATTGAGGATTTGTCCTCAGGATAAGCTTATCTTGTCTGATTTGGAGAAAGGGCTCAGCAATTGTGAAAGCTTGGATCTCACTGATTCTTCTCGCCGATGTGAGGGCTAAGAGAAGAGCCGTCTTCCAAGAAACGTATTTCAAATCCGCTTTATGAATGGGTTCGAAAGGTGATTTCATCAATTGAGCCAGA